>KE525420.1:908518-918518 GCA_000441895.2 Anopheles sinensis
AAGTCCAAAATATCTTGCGATCCGACATTTCTAGATCATTTATAATTGAACAAACATTGTTAAGACCACTTTAAAACTTCTAGCCTTTAGTGCTACTATTCAAATGCCCCGTAAAGTACAAACAGCTTTAACACGACGCACACAAAACCACGTTAAGGCCTAAAAGCCTTATGGCTGCCTTGGTGCAGACTAATAACTCTTAATGAAATGTCAAAACAAGACAGATGATTGAATCCTTCAAAAAATATTGTTTGGTGTTGATTTTTACGGCTTATTTTTTATTGTTGTACACATTCGTAATATCATGTACTTTTGTTGAGACTGTGGTATTTAGTCATTCTTGATTGCATTTTCTTCAGATACAGGAAATCATGTATTTGTCTCCTGAATCAATTTCACTAAAAAGGAGTCTGCATGTAATAATAGGTGACGAACAGTTTTTCTTCATCGTGTACTTCAATAGGTTGTGTTTTCATGAGTTTTAAGCAGTTTATTACGGTTTTTCGAGTGAAATAAACACTACACTTGGATTTTCCCTACTTTGTAGATGTGAACCAAACATAAACAAACAGCAGCAAAATGAGATTTCAATAAAACTCTAAAAGAAGCCTTAAGGATTTCATCACAAGACTACGTTAAGTCTGTTTGGTTTTGACACGTATTGTCATTGACTGGTTTTAAGCGAAGGTTTTAAGAACAGCGTATTCAAAGACTCTTCAGATTGAGAATTGTTTTAGACTTAATGGTCGGTTTTATAGCTATCCTCTAAATGGTTTTAAAGATCCTTTGATTATTAAAACTGTTTTGCACCATAAAAAGGCTCAATAAAACCAATATGACTTAGTACAACCATGATAAAACCTTGATAAAACTTGTTTAAGTCTATAAGGTATTGGAATTGTTACTTGGGTGGGTATCAAATACTCAAACTCAGAAAGCAATATTTTTATTTTAGCCACAAAGGTATCAATTCAATGGAATTGCATGACCCTGTTAGCTTTGTTCTCGTTCGGCGGTTTTTATTCTCAGAATCAATCTTATTTGCATTGGTTATGAAAGCAACCGACAATTTGCATAACGCAACTTAATTTTAAAACGCTTCTAGGTACAGTAGAATATTTTAAATTTCTGACACGCTCTATTTTGCCTAATTTATATGATCTTAAAAATGTGTAAGTTTCCAGTCGGCTTTAAATGATTGGTAATCGTAGAAAACCTTGTGGAAACACTTAAGCTATGCAATTGTCAGTCAGTTGCTCAGTACAAGCACTACGTTCACCTGAAAAGGTATTCAGGACCGCATCTTGCAGCTTGGCCCGTTTACCTCTGTATAATGTATGCTAATGTATTCCACACCTTCAACCCCATACGCTTCGAAAGCCTTGAAAAACGCTTGCTGTAATCGTTAACCCTCGCTCAGATGCTGTTGTGTTGCTAGTGGCTCTCCACATTTTTTTTTTTGTTTTTTCCGCTTCTTTCCGTCTCCGAATGCTCCCCAACGGTGAACTTACCGCATGGTCATTCAGGGCTACAAACTGGTTTTTCCCGTAAACGTTTCTTTTTTTTCGCTTCCTTTAAAGTATCGTTTTCCCCATCTTACTGGTTTCCACCAACGAGTGTTGTGACGATTATGCTGTTGTTCAGTCGAACGAAACGAACCACTCAGTCGCTCGCAGGACATCCGCTCCTGTAAAAACACGTCATCGTTTACTTCTTGTCCCGATCACCCAGCGGCTCGTAAACCAGGCAAACACTCAAACACTCATCCGTACAACGTCGGTTGGTTTCGGAATTATGAGGCTCATGGAGGCGCCTGGTGGGCCGTAGTGCCCGTGAGAGCCTTCTCCGATGTTCGTAGTTCATGTGGACGCCAGGGAGTCCCGAGAGTTCCACTAACTTACACGACGTTCAAAGCCAATCCGTCGATCCCTGCTGAGGCCAGTTGCGTCTGTTCGTTGGGCCGTTCGATGTGTGTTTTGTATTCGTGGCGTGGACCGTCCACTTTCAAGCCGTGCGCCTCGCGGAAAGTGTGTAGTTTTGGTGGTGTGTTTTTCCTGTTTCCAATGTTTTACGTTACTTGAGAGCAGTCCAGTGCCGTTGGTCAGCGTGTGAAGCGTTCCGAATCTCCACCACTCCAAACCAAAGCCATCAAATGTACAGTGCGTGAGTATTAGGCATTTGCAACGTGCCTCCATCGTGCCAATGGGGATGATGTAGAGCACAGCCAGAATACGCAATGAATGGACAACCAAACGCTGCTGTCTTCGTTAGTCGACAAATGTTGGCACGTCCCATGAAAATTTTACCAAAGTTCAAGCGTTACACTGTGCGCCACCAGGCGCCTCCATTGGTTTGGTCTAACTCTAACAATTGTCATAAGAATCACAAAAAAAACGAAATCTCACATTGTGTGACAGAGCAACCTTTCTCCTTGGGTATGGTAATGGTAAAGCAACTAGAAATGATAGCAATCTCACAGGAAAAGGATGATTTTTCATTTCTTCCGATTAGTGGTCAAATGAGGCCTCGGGGGAACACACCCGCGTTTCGTCCAATGTATACGTATAAAGGAATCCCCAATGTATGCGAGGCGTGTGCCACATCCGTGCAGGTCTTTGGACTTTCAAGTGTACCTGGATTCCGTTTGCCAAATTCTTATCCTCTTTTACCTACGCTCGCCTTGTCCTATTCTACGTGAAAAACGCTAAAGCCAACCCGTGCATACCACGAAAAGGAAGCAAAGGTGGATCGATAAACAAATATTATACGCGTGTACCCTTGCCCGTGTGAGTGTGTAGCTTGGTGTCTGTGTGAGTGTGTAACCGTGCGGTGTGTTAATAACATGGTTTGTTATGCTTCTCGCACGATGCGTGAAATTGCTTCTGTCGATCGCGAACTCCAGACCGTTGCCTGGAATGAAAAAACAATATTTCTGTTTCTTTCCGTTCCCAGAATGTCGGTCTCAGGCGTTCTCTTATTTCATCGTTTCGCTCTCCAGCGCTTCGAGGTCGAGATACCAAAGGAGCAGACCAGCAAAAACCAAACGACAGGCCCAATAAAATGTGACGAAGTTTTGTAATTTAAAAAGTGCCTCCAGCTACTCCATGGCCCTCATTGGAGGACCTTTGGCATCCGCGAGGCTCAAGGGCTCATTGTGGCGCGAGCGCGAACTCGGAGAGAAAACACACAGCCCTCCCGGGAGGTTACACATCCGCGGGCAAAATCCGTCGGTATGGAGCAGGGGTTGAGCGATGGTACGGCCTGTCGCCACCGCGTTTGGGTGGCGTCTTTGTGTCTCAAACCTGCCACCACTCGCCAGCCAGTTTAACCAGCCGTTCCTAGCGTCGCTGTGTAACGGAGCTAACTCCCGCGTGCAGAACCTCCGGTCCGTGACTTGTGAGTTCTGAAAGACTGACGCCGCTCTTCGGATGGCTGTTCGTTGTGGTTATCCTCCCGAGTCTTCCTTTTCAAAACGCAACGCATACAATCTCTTTGCCTGTGAAAAGCAACACCATGCCGTCTTATCTGTCGTCATCGCGCTGACGTCACGCTTTACTTCTGGCTGTTTGCGTGCTAAACATTGCGCTGTCTTCCATACTGTCCCTGCACGCTGTCCTTGAAACGCCTGAAAGAGAGTCCATTTGTACACCTTTTCTATTTGAGTGCTCATGTGCGCGAGTAAAATGTGCCACGATCCGGACCAACCTAGTTTTTTAGTTTTGCTTTCTTTTTCCAAATGCACTTCAAAACACATCGGTGTCGTGGTCGAAAGTCGTATGTAACCGGTCCCATGACGCAGCACTGGTCTCCTGTATGTGATTGACATGATGCAACGGTAAATGAATTTTTAATACCTCCCCATGAGAAGCTTTCATGCGAAATGGGTCACCTTGGGGACTACTAGTCTTAATTTTGGACAACGGCAATGATGCATGTTCCTCTGTACACCCCAAATGGCTGCCTTTTTTACTTGCTTGTAAGTAGCCCATACAACTTTGCTATACGCCTGGTCATTATATTGATTTAAGATAATAATGTTAAGCAAAAGAGATGTATATGCGATATCGTTCCTTTTAAGGTACAGCTGGTTGATGTTAGATAATGTTTGGTTTTAAATCTTACCTTTTAGGACTAGAATTTTAAAATATTGAGTTGCATAATATTAAGGAAAATTTTCAAAACTTTCAATAATAATTGAAGAAATAAATGTTGTTTTGAAATGACCTGAAAATTGATTTCAAACCTTATTTCTAAACTATATAAACTAGGTTTACCAAATAAACCAAACATTGTGTTTATGTTTTCAATAATCTTTTGCCAACCTAAATGGTTTCATTAGGGACACAGAAACTCTTCGTTAAGAGCAGCTAGTCCCACTCGTCAATTAGCGGTAATGCATAATACTTTAATTTAAGAAAATTGTAAATAATTTTAGATCGTAGAAGATATTCAACTCATTCTAAGAAACACTTATTTTTTCGCTAATCTATGGTATCTGCCATGCATATCAAGTGGTTCATGTTTTAAAACAACCAATAAAAATGGTAGCAACTTTTACCATTCTTATCGGTGGTCTTTGGTGAGCATTGAGCAAAAATGTAGTTTTTAATGGTCTTTGGTGTTGGCAGTTAATGGTTTACGTTTGAAAACATTTTGACTGATGACTTTTAATGCGAGGAATAGCTCACCTTAGAATGAAACTTGAAGTTTAAAAAAATCCATTCTGATTATATTGCATGATTTTTGTTAGTCACCTCTATCACAAACATGAGCGCATTAATGGTACAAATCATTGACATTTGAAGCACTATTAAGGCAGAAAAAACACACATTTCCATTATCCTAATAATGTAGTAGAAATCCGTTTCCATTTGCTGAGGTTTTTTGTATGTTGCATTATTTTCATAAAAATCAAAGAATTGTTATTGATGAACTCTAATTTAAACCTCATGCAAAGTCGTCAAAGAAGATGAAGAAGATGAACTGCAAGTGCCTGACCTCCGTTTATTGATCTTCTTCAACTGAACAGCCTCTAACTCATGGCTCTTCACATTCATTCGTTCCCGTTTGGTTGCCACCTAGAAAAATGTAGAGACAATAATCAAGTGTCACCAATACAAGAACCAGCCGCTGATTCATAGCAAACCCCCCGGAACCGTTCAGCAGGCTCTCAGCTCAAACTGTTTTCTCTCGACATTTAATGTTTACCCATCATGTTCGCTATGGCACGCTGTCGCTTGCCAGCTGGAGGGGCGCCAAAGTCGAGTGTTCTCTTTCCAGCGACGCTCTGATTTCGAAGGAAGAAAGATTGACGAATTGACAGAAGATTGATGAATCATTAATCGGGAGTGATTTTTGGGAATCGGGCGAGCGTTCCTACCAAAACATCCAACTCGTTTGTATTTGTTTAACATTCTGCTGAGTGGCAGTTCAATTCAACCGATTAAATGTCCCATAACGATTGGCACCGTCATGTCATATACCCAAGGCGAGCTGCGCTATGTTCAAATCCGGTTACAAGAGGGATATGTATTCATTTACGCAGAGTTTTATTGCCCAAATATTCGTTGAATATTATTTTTTCTGAAAGATCTATTTGTTAATCAAATAATTATAAAACTTTGTGTATGGAAAAAACAATTCCAATTTTATTCATTTGATGAAGAACAGTTATGTTTTATTCATTTATTACTGTTACGTTTTATTCTTATAATTTTATAAAATAGAAATAAAAAGTATTTCTAGCATCCAACAAAATACTATTTAATAATATTTCATACCCCCAACAAACTTTGTGAGGCTTTGCAATCACCATTTATGCAAAAATTAATGTATGATCACGATTTTTATTGATCAACAAAATCATTACTCTGTCAATGATTAATCAAGAGCTGGTATCAAAGCTGTTCAAAATATTCCCTGGAACCATCGTGACGATTAACGACGAAACATTAAGACTCCATACCATGAAAAAGATAACGTTTGTGGTTACAAAGTGACAAGATCCTTTTGGGTGCTCTGGTGAAATGGTTGTTCCCCTCATACATCTCACTTGAAGCGCTGATCGATAATGCTGATTTGCTCTGGTATCGGGAACACATTAGATGCCCTAGTCGGCTCACGTTGTCATGGCATCGTGCTACCCATTACGTCTACACTCAGCCTCTGCGCCATTCGTACGTTTCAACTACACGTTTCTCCAGCGTGTCATCAGGGTAACCATATCCTTTCGTCCGCGGCGAGTGCTTCGTGCTAAATCTTACGCACCATCCGCACCGTTAAGTCATCTTCCTCGGTCGAACCTTGACCGGCCGCACCACCAAGGCGACGATGCCACCACTCCAGCACAAAGTAAGAGGCATCTTTTACGATTTAGATATTAGCATCCAGTATCCTTTCGAACTCCGGACTATTCAGTGCTCGCTGGCTCCTAGGGTCGTTTGAATCTGGGCTCCAAGTGGCCACAGTAATATTACCGTGTGGTGCTAATCCGCATTGTTTCGGGTGTTTCCCGCTCTTTGGTTTGCTGGAATGGTCGGCTATCAACCAAATAAAGTGATTATGTGCGATCTGGTGATTGATAGTTAGCCCCATAAACCCAAGATGGACGGCTAATTATGGTGCAGATGCATAGAAAACTGCAAAACTACGCCTCGTGTTCGATATACTGTCTGCATATTTTCTTGTTTTTTTGTGGATTATCTAAACTACAATCGTCTGACATTGTAACCAATCGACACAAATAAAATTAAAAATGAAGATGGATATACATGCTGTTTGGCAGTAAGAAAAATTATCATTATAATTATAAGCTCTTATTTTATTTTCTTTGCTGAAAAACCAAAGATGACTATTTTGGATACGTTAAAACTTTTACCTACATAACGAATTATCTAGACCAGTTTTTGCTACTGCTTTCAAATGAACTGGTTCAAGTGGATGAGATCATCAGAGAGATATAACAACGTGAGGAAAAAATAGAGCCACACTCAAGAAAATTGCCTTTCCTGTATACGTGTCGGTTTTGTCTTTTAAAGCCAGCTTCTCTATCTAAGTATTTTAAGTAAGAAAATGAATGTGTTTTTAAATAAGGAATTAACATTCATTAGTGGCAACATTCATACAAAAATAAGATGAAATCCTAGAAAAATATGATGATTTTTGCGAAAATAAAACCAGAAACTTATCAATACATAGTTTGTAAGAAACATCATTAATACTTTGTATTCTACGAAACTAGTTTTATTTTATTTTTTTCATATACCATGTGAAATCATGGGGAGTTGGCAGAACAACTGGTACTACAAAACAATATGCACATAAATACTGTAAACGCAAATGGAATGCTAACGCAACTACTTCGAAAAACCAATACTGGAGTAAAAAGAAAACAAACAACACACAAATTATAAAAATGAGTCCATAAAGTGAATAAGCAACCTCGAAGTTACTCTGCTTTGCATTGTTAGGTTACAATTTTTTAGATGTTGAAGATTTCAATTCGTAAAAAAAATATTTAGTTTGATGTTAACTCATGAAATAGAAAATATGTGTTGCTCATTAAGATATGATTAATTACATTGTTTGTATATACAACGAGTGTCTGATCGACTGTTCTTATTTATGCTTTAATAGGCTAGCGGCGTCCCAAGAGGAGGCGCTTCCTGATAAGGACGGCAGCGGGGAGGAAATGGGTCCAAAGAAGGGCAAGAAGGGCAGTCCCAGACATCGCACCGGCCCACCACCACCCGGGCCATCATCGCTGTTCATCTTTGCGGAAGATAATTTCATAAGAAAGTATGTATATAACGAATGCTAAGGGCCCCAGCTATCGGTACCACCACCGGTTAACAAACGTTTTTTCGCACTTGCCAGGACTACCAAATTCATCATAGAATGGCCGCCGTTCGAGTACGCCGTCTTACTGACAATCATCGCCAACTGCGTAGTGCTGGCGCTGGAGGAGCATCTACCGCGGGGCGACAAAACGGTGCTCGCCCAGAAGCTGGAACTAACGGAGAGCTACTTTCTGTGTATCTTCACGATCGAGGCCGCGTTGAAGATCGTCGCGCTAGGGCTCGTGCTACACGCCGACTCCTATCTGCGCAACATCTGGAATATGATGGATTTCTTCGTCGTTTTCACGGGGTAAGTGGGGCTGTAATGGCAACCTCGGCGGTTAAAAGTGACGATGCATTTACCAACAATTTTCTAGCTATCCTATAAACATTCAACAAGCAAATAGTCTTGTTAGCGGTCAGTTAGTCTATAGCCCGGTAGCTTGGCACAAAAGTTAGTGCTAACTTACTAGCTATATCAAACAAAACATAATAATCAATAGGTTTGCAATGAAGGCAATATTTACTTGGGACAATGTATTTAACTTCAAAAACTCTTTCCCCTAGTAATTCCCTACCAGTAAACAATGCAATTTTCTACGGTGTGTTATGCGTGGATATATGAACTCCATACAAGTATCGAATTAGTAACATTAAAATAGACTAGCATAGTGTGTTTCGTTGTTTGATAGTTTGAATTCTTAATCAGCCCTTCAGATCAGTTTGAATTCTAGCCCTTAAATGTATATTATAATCAGAAACAAAAATAAGTCTTTTGCTAGTACTAGCGAGAAACTACTTCACTTGCTTTAGAATATGAGCGTTGAATTTATGAATATAAGTGAATGGTTAAAATGAACTTAATATCACAACAATCTCTATTACTATTATCATCTCTATTTCCATAGCCCTTTATAACACGTTCGATTAAAATCAGAAAGAATTTTGCCTATTACAGAACAGAATACTACATTTGGGGGTTAAAATTAGAACGTTCATAGCTTGGAAAGCATGGAGTTGTGTTATTCATGAAATGTCCTTTGAAGTTCGTTCTAGAATTTGCCTCAAATATAAATTAATCATTTCTAGTTCGTCAACATGAACAATTTAACAAAGAATAATCCCTTTACAATTAGAAGTAACTTATCTGATTCTATCGGAAGTGGACTTTTCTTTCCTCCAAACTCAATAATAGGCAATAATAGGAAAATTATGGATTATAACAAAATCATAACCCCTTTCTATAGGCTCGTGACGTTGCTTCCTCTTCCGCTCGACGTAGATCTAAGAACGTTGCGGTCGATTCGTGTGTTGCGACCGTTAAAATTAGTTTCTGGAGTTCCTAGTGAGTAGTTTAGTTGATTTATGTAGCGTAGCCATTTCCATTCGTTTGCTCTCATTATTATTATTATTAGTGGTGAACATATTATTGGGAAAAAATTTAATCAGTTACTGATGTCATCGTTTATTTGAACATTAGAAAACCCACTCCAAAGGTCTCATGTCGTATAACTATAAAACATATACAATTTCATCCATACCCTTCTAGATCACCTCAACCAGCTTCATAGTAGCGTATCCAGCACTTTAAAAACCAACCAAAAGCCATGATCATCTTTCTAATGCCTCTGTTTTTCTATTCCCTTGCGTCGCGTTCCGCTGCGACCCTCGTAGGTCTACAAGTTGTGCTAAAATCGATCATTAAAGCTATGGCACCGTTGCTACAAATCGGACTTTTGGTCTTGTTCGCAATCGTTATTTTCGCAATTATAGGATTAGAATTTTACTCGGGAGTTTTGCACAAAAGTTGTTATAGCTTAGAGAACGCCTGTGAGTATCGCTATACACTATCGCGAATCGCTTGATCTTACGTACGCTTCTCTCAACCTCCGCAGTTGAAATCGTCGAAGAAGGTGACATGCCAACGCCTTGCTACGAAGACAAGGATGTCGTTAACTTAGACCGTCCGGTTGGGGTCCACCTGTGCAATAGCAACGAAAGCGCCTGCATCGAACAGTGGGAAGGGCCCAACTATGGCATAACGAACTTCGACAACATTGGGTTCGCAATGTTAACGGTGTTCCAGTGTATCACGATGGAAGGCTGGACATCTACCATGTACTGGGTAAGTACTACCAACGCCGGGCGAGCTCTACGAGGAG
>KE525420.1:923518-953708 GCA_000441895.2 Anopheles sinensis
TTAGTTTTCAGATCTGATCGAACAGCAAAATCTTAAATTTTGGTTTGGATGTAGCTTTGAATTTTAAGAAACATTTGTTTTGGATTTGAAAACATATCCGGCCGTTTTTGAGACATAAAAACCGAAAAATTGCTTAGCGGTCCAAATGTCCGCTATTTGGATTCTAGTGTTAAACACGAAAATAATCTTAATGCCATTTTGTTCTTCTAAAGCCAAAACCAATCTGCGTTAATCCAACTTTCTATGCTGGTCCATTTTTATTCTTTAGGGTCCAAGTTTTTAACTTTACTAACATTAACATTCCGAATTTCGTTGGTAGTAACAATGAAAGTATTGTTGACGATTTGTCAAAGCACAAAACATTTCCGATCCCCAACACAAATGGTGTAATCTAACCTAATTTCCCTTACTTTTCCGGCCGATAGGGTGCTGCAAAACTCGATGGCGGCCACGTACGAAGACGAGGGACCAATACAAAACTTCCGCATCGAAATGTCGATCTTCTACGTGGTGTACTTCGTCGTGTTTCCGTTCTTCTTCGTCAACATCTTCGTGGCCTTGATCATCATCACGTTCCAGGAGCAGGGCGAGGCCGAACTGCAGGACGGTGAGATCGACAAGAACCAGAAGTCTTGCATCGACTTCACGATCGGCGCTCGTCCGCTCGAGCGGTACATCCCAACGAAACATTCCGGCTTTAAGTACACGGTCTGGAGGATCATCGTATCGGCACCATTCGAGTACTTCATCATGTCACTCATTGTTTTCAATACGCTTCTGCTGATGATGAAGGTATGGCCGCAGTACCCGCTGAGCGCATAGCTAGTATGCAAGAGTATTAATATCGATTCTTCCATTCTGCAGTGTCACAATCAGAACAAAAAGTTGGAAAACTTCATGAAGTATCTTAACATGATATTCACCGGAATGTTTAGCGTCGAAACGGTTCTTAAGATAATAGGATTTGGGGCGAGGGTATGTAGCTTAAGGGATACAGTCTCTCAACCACAATTATATCCATTTGTTGTTCCCTTACAGAATTTCTTCAAAGATGCTTGGAACGTGTTTGACTTGATTACCGTTATTGGAAGTATAGTAGACGCGTTGATATTGCTGTTATGGGTATGGATCAGTCATAGCCCATCTATTCTCATCCATCATCCTCCTTAACTTCACATTGTTCCCACTTCTCCACGCAGGAAAATTCCTTCAACGTCGGATTTCTTCGCCTGTTCCGTGCTGCCCGTTTGATTAAGCTACTGCGCCAAGGCGACACCATCCGTATCCTCCTGTGGACTTTTGTCCAATCCTTCAAAGCACTGCCCTACGTTTGCCTGCTGATTGCCATGCTGTTCTTTATCTACGCTATTATAGGAATGCAGGTATGTCAAACGGAACCTTCCAACATCTGCTTGTCCATAGATCCAATGTTTTACGAGTAACATATTTTTACCTCCCCCTGTCAAATAGGTTTTTGGAAACATAGCACTAGATCCCGACACTGCCATCACTCGTCATAATAACTTCCGATCGTTTCTCGATGGTTTAATGTTACTATTTCGGTAATTATGCCCACACACCATGAGCAGTGTCGATGGCAGGTGATAATCGATGTACTATTTCTTATCCTATTCCAGCTGCGCTACCGGTGAATCATGGCCCAATATAATGTTGGCATGTCTCAAGGGAAGACCGTGCGATATTGATGCTAAAAAGCCTGACAATGAAACTTGCGGCTCGACATTGGCGTACGGATATTTTGTATCCTTCATTTTCTTCTGTTCCTTTTTGGTAAGCTATCCATTGAATCTTTTCACAAGCACTGGGGGAACTGATTCTGATCTCATCAATTTCGTCTTCAGATGTTGAACTTGTTCGTCGCTGTCATCATGGACAATTTCGACTATCTCACACGAGATTCCAGTATTCTCGGAGCCCATCATTTGGATGAGTTTGTTCGAATATGGGCAGAGTACGATCCATCCGCTTCGTAAGTGTCTTGCGCGACGTAAATCTTTTTAACAAAATTATAAAATTACAATATTTCTTATGTTCTACCGTTCAGTGGTAAACTGCACTACACCGAAATGTACGACATGCTGAAAAACATGGCACCGCCGCTCGGGTTCGGCAACAAGTGTCCCAACCGGCTGGCGTATAAAAAGCTGATACGCATGAACATGCCCGTGGACGAGGAGGGCCGGGTCGGCTTCACGACAACACTGTTCGCTTTGATTCGGGAAAATTTGAGTATCAAAATGCGACCAGGTACGACCGCGACGGAGATATTTCGCTGGCTACAGTAATGCTTACTTGTGATATGTTTTTTCCCACTCCTTAGCTGAGGAGATGGACCAAGCGGACACCGAGCTGCGCCAAACGATACGACAAATTTGGCCCATTCAGGCGAAAAAGATGCTGGACCTGCTGGTGCCACCGAACAATGTGCTCAACACGGGCAAAATGACGGTCGGTAAAATCTACGCCGGCATCCTGATGCTCGAAACGTGGCGCAACAACAAGACCGCCCAGTATGACTTCGAGCCGGACCTGCAGGAGCACAAGGGCCACGAGCTGCAGGAACCGTACATCGACGACGGCCATCTGCATCCGGACCAGCGGAATGGTCACGTGCGATCGCCCAGCTTGCAGTAAGTAGCGTAGCGCAGCGGGTTTCCGGCCTGCTGGCAACAAATTGTCTGATGCTAATGCCACTTTTCCTCCCTTTCCACTCTCTCCCAGACGCGGATCAGCCCTGGAGCGTTCGCCTAGTCCACGGCATCTTCACCACGACATCGGATTCTCTGAGACGGTGTCGAACGTGGTGGAGATCGCCCGCCGGGATCATCTTATTGGTAGGCACCACTATGGGCATGGCTATGGCGGTAGATATCATAGAGGTATCATCTCTCACGCTTCACTGAACCATTTCCCTAAATGTCCCAACCACATCACTACTACTACTACTACTACTACACGCACACACATACCCACACAAACACGCACACCCACCCAAATGCCGCACGCGATCACGCGCAACAAAGTGCACGCGTGCCTGTGTGTGTACGTGTATGTGTGCGCGTGGTCGTGTATGTGCGCACTCCAGCACCTACTCAAACACAGAAGCACTCCGTCCTGTTATGCGATATTTATTTTCCTGATAGACATTAGCTAACCTAACCTCCTATCGTGAATGTACGCTGGCCAGCTATTGGACCGGAAATGGATGGTGTGAAGTAACCAGCAGACCGATCTCATGTCGGCTGCGATGCGGTCGGGTTTGTCTTCAGTGATTGCCTACCTTGCATGCGTTACGCCATGAGTCCATTCCTGGAAGGGTCCATACGGTCCAAAATCTTTCAAACTCCCCCATCCCAGAACGCGCCCCTCTTCCCGTGCGGAGGGTTTTCCCATCCCGTCACGGAGCAGTGACGCAGCATGCTCGCCCCCGAAAAGGGCACGCGGAACACCCGCCATCCGCTAGGGATGCATCCAGCTTAGTGAACTAGAGTCCAAGATTGCCGCTTTTCCTTTCCGTTTCCGTTCGCTCACTAGGCAAGCTCAACTCATCTAGATATTCGTTCAAGCGTGTTCTAGCACCTCCCCCGTCTCCGTTGGTCCCCGTTCCTCGTTTGTATGCCGTCCGAATGCCGTTCCGTAGCCCAAGTAGCGGTTCAATAGAATGTGCGATGTGTTACGTTTTCCTAGTCATCTTTAGAGCTAGCGGTTTACTTAGAAGCAACAACAGATACCACTTACACACTGTTCACACACCTTCACGTTGCGAAATTGCTGAACCTGATCGTAAGGAGGTGTCCCCTTCCGGGTTCGGTTCGTGCCCCATAATTATTTTCCGGCGGGTTAACGGTACTGTTCAAATTAGTTCTAGATAGACCTTCGGCATTGGATCGACGGTAGCCCCTCAAGCATGTGAGACATGGCCGCCACGTTTCCTAAAGCACCACTCACATCTGCGCACAGGGATCCCGGGTCGATCATCCCATGAACTAGATTAGTTTAAGGACGCGTCAGCGGCGCTTCTATGGAACGCCATAGTCTCACCCCGAGAGACCTCGGTTTAGTGGACAGGGATAGGGTTTTGGTTTTTGTTTCTCACAGCAGGAGGAGAATTCCCGGGAAGCGTCGAGTTCCCCCTTCGCGAAAGGAAGTGAATCATGAAAATAAATATGACAAACAGCAAAAAAACCCACACGAAAACACACTGTACATAGATTTGACATTTTGTAACATAAAGGTTCCTGGTCCGTAGCCACCAGTCCGGCACGTTCGCCCTCGCCCAGTCGCTTGGATACGCAGATCAGTGCCCACCATCGATGCAATCGTAGAATACATCCGTACGGTACGACTAGTCTCGGTCAGCGCTCACGGTCCCCGAGTCCGGCACGGCTGCAGGAGTGGAGAGAACGGGAACGTGACCGGTATCGCGAAGAAATCGGTGACTATCGATCGAGTGAACCGCCCCACCGAACAAACTTTCACTAACATGTCTCTTCCTCGACCCCGTGTCCTCTTTTCTCTCTCTCTCTCTTTCTCTCTGTTTCTCTCTTCTCTATCTCTCTCTCTATTTCTTTCAAACTCCTCACCCACACCCAAATCCGCCCGTCCCTGGCTTGCCCGCCACGTCCCGTCACAACCGGGGTACGGTACGCTTGCCTGCAAACGTTTCTTTTCTCTCCCTCCCCACAGTGTCCCGCCCGTACATCCAGCATACGTACCCAGTATTACAGACGCACCGGGACTTTGGGCGCCGGTTGCCACCGCGGCCAATCAAACCGACGACGCTGCAGCTGAAGTCCACCAACATCAACTTTCCGCAGCTCAACACCAGCCCAACGCACGTGAGTAGACAATTCCGGTGCAAATCGGAATCCGATGCATCACACATCGAAATTAATCTACACCCTGCATTCAGGGGCGGATTAAGCGTTCTAAAGGCTCCATGCAGCTTTAGGTTATGGTCCAAAATACTTACACTACGTATCTTTATCGCCTCTCAAACATTTAGAAATGTTTGGTTTGGTGGTTTTTACGTGTCTTTTTCCTTTACAAATAACTAGTTGGATGCTTCCGAATTGAAACAGACTATTTCTCTGGAGCGATTGAAACAGACAAATAGAAATCTTGAGGACTATATCTATGGTTGTAAATGTGTCACCGATTCATTTTACTAATCCTTTTATTTCCATAGCCCTCAAAACATTATGACAGTGTCCCTCTTCCTCAATTAATTCTCGAAACAGGTTTTTTTTTTAAATATACGTCACTGAATTAAACTTAAACATACAACAGAAAGATTCTAGAACCATTCCATAGTTTTATGCTCGTTGAGTCTGGATAATACAGCTATTCTCGCATAAAACACTTGGAGAATTCACTTTAAAACTTTATCTTGCAACATAACTATTGCCAATTTTTATCATCGAAAGTAAGTTAAAAAAATGTTTAAATATTTGATGACACAAGTAAAAATAACTTGGTAAAATACCCGGTTGACAAAATCGCCATGCTTTCTCGCTCTGCCTAATTGACAATTGTTAACAACAAAACGAGAAAGCATGACGATTTTGTCAGCCGGGTAGTTAACAGAATTCCCAAAGTGAAATTTGAAAAAAAAAGGAAATAAAATCACCGGGCTCCAAAAATCTTGTGATTCCAGCCTTTGCTTAGTTTGCTTACCCTATGATCCGCCTCTGCCTGTATGAATGATTCTTGATTTAAAACGTGCGCTTTTAAAGACTGTTAAGAATCTGGACCAAAAATAAAAAAAGAATCAGGATCATGCCACGGTTTCACCACTCCTAATAATTTGCTATCGTTACAGCAAAATCTTCATTTGGCATTAAACACCCACACCCTGCCGTACAGTGTTCACTCGTTGCCCGGCTCCCGGGGGGACATTCCACGGGATCCACGCATCTACCATCACACCGAGAGCGAGCGCGATCGCGAACGGGAGCGGTTACGGGAGCGCGAACGCGACTACGGATCACGTTACGTGTTCCGCGACACCGAACGCGAGCTGTTCGAGATCGAGCGTGAGCTGGAGCGGGCTCGTGACTCAGCACGGGATACGGAATATGAAAGGTACTTTATTGGCAAGTCCCCATTTTTACCATGGCATTTTAGCAAGCATGGTTTTCTTTTAGCACATCAGCTGATTTATCCCATTTAAAAATAATTAAAAGAAGTGTAACCTGATGATTAACGAGAGGATCAATTTGTGAATACTAAAGGACTAAAGGATCATTTGTGAATTTCATGGCTTTGTATTTAAATTTTATACAAAAAGCGAGAAACTTGAATGTGGAATCATGTACAATTGCGAACCAATAATTTAATGTATAAAAGTTATTAAACTTGATCAACTTTGTATAAGAATCCTATCCTAGCAAAATATTTAAACTCAAAAAAGGCCTTTTTGAAAAATTATTATCGAGAGCGCCCCGCAAGTTTCAGTGATGCATGCAACGAAGTGATCTGGAATAATTTTGGTTGAAGTTATTATCTTTTATAATTTCAAATCCGGTTTTTGAGAGTCTTGATTATGGGAGAATTGTTGGAGAATTAAACTATGAAAATTTCGGGTACAATTTTTTCAATTAACTCTCATTGACCTATCTTGTTGTTTTGTTTTGGCGAAGATTTATGTTCCACGGATTGAATGCTGACGGATAATTGTTCCTAAGCTGACGAATTTTTGATGTCTAGTTCTGTTCAGTGTTGTTTTTTTCGGAAGAAAATCTCTGTAAACTGATAATTCAAATTTTGCCAATTAATTCACAGCCTCTTAGTTCTGCATGTTCCTACAGAAATAATATAGAAACCTAGTTTGAATTTTTTTACAATTTGTTTCATCTATCATTCTACCTATCTATCTAAGGTAAATCATTCGCTTGACTAAACATGCTACATAAAATGATATGTGATCAAATCCAACCAAACAACTTTTGCAATGTTCTACAACAGACTCCGTGATATTAACCTTTTAATTATCGTGCACAATTGTTCTAGGGTTGAACCACTGTCCTACGAGCACCTGTACACACTAGGACGAACCGGAGGCAGTTCGTTCGGAGCATCGGCTCTGAACGGCTACAAACCGAAGGTAGGCATGCACTCAATCTACTCGGAATCGGACGAGGGCGACTGGTGCTAGCACCGCCGGTTTTCACGAGACACAACGAAACCAATCCAACTATCCAACTCCACTGCCAAACAAGCAGCAATTAACGTGCATATCCGGGCGGCCAGCCATTGTCGCTGGCTGTGCGTCGCGCGAATCGGTCTGTTCCAATCAGCCGACGTCCTACGGCAACGATCGGTCCTAACCGTGTCCTTTGGCCAGCCTACGGGTGCGCGGAAGCAATGTGTTTTCCATCCATTCACACATTTACTTTCCGAGCTCTTGCAGCAGGGTCTCGAAATGGTGGCCAAAAGGAAAACCAATGTGATCAGATATTCTGCTATTTTATTTTTAGCAGATTGCGCTAAATAATATTCCACACAATAAAATGCAAACTAATACCGAAAACGGTACTTGGAATGAAGCTCATCCACGTCAGAGCAAAAACGAAAGAATAGTAACGAAAACATAAGCATCTGTTCCATCCAGTAAATTATTGTGACACGAGATTTAAATAAGCAGTAGCTAAAACCATTCAAAGCGGGCAAACCAGATTAATGCTACGTGCATAATTGGATGGCATATTTCCGAGGAGTGAGAAAAGATGATAGGGAAGTTAGCAATTTGCTTGAAAACATTCAGAAAATAAACTCCGCAATGACGTGAGAATAAGAATGCTTAAAGAAAAGGAAACTGTATCATAGCAAACAGTAACGCGAATTGTTTTCATGTTTCTTCAGACTATTCAATACAATATTAAGACTAAGGTGGTAAGGCACAGGTAAAGCAATAGGCAAGCGTCCAGGCAAGTTTATAGAGGATGTGTTAAAAACTATACATGAACTATTACAAAATACTTTCCGTTTAATCACAGAAATAAACTGAAACTTCACACTTAACTAAATACTGAATCATTTTTCGTTAATTTACGCAAGCAAAATATTATAAAATAAAAGAATGATGTTTTTATTTATTTACAACTATATTTTTCATTTACTACTTTCTATTTTACTTTATAGTATGTAAAATAATGTTTTTTAATGAGGCACATTAAATTAGTTGACCAAATGTCGTACCTTATTCAAAGTGAATCTGTCAAATAAATTTGCCATTATTATTGAATCCATTTACTATTTAAAAAAGAAGCTTTTTTCTTGAAGATTGAAACAATTACGAATATGTCATGTTATTTCAAATTAGTATATATGGTGAACTCGAAAGAAAAGCTTGACAAAGGCTTCTATAATTTCTTCACTTAGACTGATTTTGTTCTTTTTATGGGTTTATTTACCAAAATCGATCTTATTGAAAATCATGTATAATACAAATATTACTAGGAATTGACTTGGAATCAAGCAGGAGGAATATGGGAAAGTAATAAACAATATTGTTGAAATATATTTGCTAACTACAGTTGATTTTCTAGCAAAAACAATCATATCAATCAATGAATTAAATAATAATAAAACTCAATACAAATGCAACTTCATCCGTTGCCACAAAATCAGAGACTAGAAAGGTATTTGTTTTGTTTATCTTTATCGAGAGGCATTTAGTAATGAATTATCCAGCTGATGATGAACATTTTATTATCAACATTTAAACCGAAATGTTTTATTTTAATTATGATTTATTTGCTCTGTTGTTTATGGCTTGTCTTTATACGAATGCAAACAAATTGGAATGCAAAGTAGAGTTCAGCATCGATTCAGCACTTAAAGAGTATTATGAGCAAGGCAAAAATATTTCATCTTATTTGTGTAGCTAGCTCATAGAGATTGTTGCAAGGCAGAGTTTACATAGAAAGCTTTAAAGAAAATGTTAATGTATAATAAGTCGCAAGTTTAGAGAATTGAATAAGTAGTAAAAAGAAATTCTATAGATACCAAGTTGAAACTTTCACGAAAACAATCAAAGCCGATTGGTTGAACAAAGTTGAGTGAAAGTGAACAAAACACAATTTCTTTGTAGCATAAACAAATATCGATGCGAAGAGGTTTTGCGCTATTCTCAAGTAGGAAAGAAGGTCGTTCTTTTGTTCTTAAATAATTTACATATATGCCCCTCGAAGCGGCAATACAATCCCAGTTTTGATGTTTGCTGAGTTATAATATTACAATGAATGTGCGCTAGGTTGATACCTATAAGGATTCCTCTGCGTCAAACGAGTGCATGCGGGGAGTTACGAAAAAGGAAAAGTTAGATCTACTTTTAATATTTGCAAATAGTATTTCATATTAGACAAGGAAAAAAGCAATTAGAGAAAAGTTACACAGTTAAAACTCTACATCAACAGCAAATTAGCAACCAAAAACAACAAATACAAAACAACAACTGGAAAGTGATAAGATAACATTTAGATATTAGCTAACTCAACCAATTTAGAACTAGTCAAACTAAGCTAATTCAAATCGACCTCTAACTTGCCGCCGTTTAGATAAAGAGCAAATCATGATGCGACGTTGATACAAACCTCCCAAGTATGGCAACAAACAAAAAACCCAAACGAATATTTCAAACATTATACAAATTATGCAAAGCTGAGCCCCATGACAGCATTTAAATATGCCACAGCGTAACGGTTAATAAACATAGACGACAATTGAATTCTCATTAGATAAATACAATTTCAATTTCCATATATAAGATGCATTGAAAGCAAACGAAATGTACATATAGGCTATGGATCTTAAGAATGATAACTGCAGTTTGTGACAGAGTTTAGAGAAGCTTCGCTGATAGAAAGATAAATTCAAAAATGAAAATTATGAACAGTTGTGCAAACATTTTAGAAGAACAGTCCTCGTGCTGTTGGGCGGCATTTTCATGGCTCTCACTCGTCGGTCAGTTGTTTGAATGTCGGGTACAAACGGAAAAATGCTCCGCTACTTTGAAATTCTTTATCTTTACGTTTAACTGTAGACATTACACTTTGCTCAGATTATCTTTTAAGCTGAACTGTTACGAATGCTCTTACTAGGAAGTTTTGTTCAAAACCTACAATCTACGTAATATTACTATTACAATCGATCAACCCGGCGGGAAAAGGACGTTTCTGAAGCATAAATATTATCTTAATGAAAGCATGTGTTTACGTGTTATATCATTTGTTTTAACTTGTTTTACTTACGTGACTTTTGTTCACAAAAAGCGAAGACAAAATATTAAATCCTACTGCCACTTGCCGATAATGTAAAGCTCTTCGCTTCCATTTCATATAATTTCGCTATGTATGGCTTAACATACAGAACGAAACATCTAGCTATTTCAATTCGATGCATGATATGAACCGTAGTCGTATTAAATTCAATTGTTTACTTGCATTAAGCATTTCGTTGGCGGAAACCTATGGAATTTCCAAGCATTACATCCAATAGGCTCTGACAGAATCACGCAAATATACAATTAAAATAGCTTCTCAAGTTCATCAAGGATAACGTAGAAAACGCGAAATCGAATCGAACGTTACACCATCAAAAGCCCCACAAATTGTGAAATTCAATTCAAAATGAAAGTTAAAAGCATTGAAAGTTTAAAACAAACTTTATGCAACATCCGCCATGCTTATGCATAAAGGAGCATACGCTATCATATACAAACAGAAAACACATTAATACGGTGCACGAAGCAGTTAGAAATTCGTACTTGAGGTTGATGGAACTGCAATAAGTATCGTATGCGAGACTAGACGCGTTTCGAGCGCATTCACAGCATTTGTACATTTTTTCACTATTTTATATTTAGCATATTTCTGAAAAAATACCAATGGGAAAAACGAAAGACAGCGAAATAATAAATATGAATAAAAAGTGAATGAGTTGTGTTCTTTAATCGAGTAGTAAATTGAGAAATTCTCCTACACAATTGCTTAACATTAACATCAAAATTTCTCTGTAAATCTAGCTTTGCCGTTCCTTTTACCAACCGCCAATTCGAAAGTAGTTAAGTAGAGGTCATCGAAACGGTAAACCGATTTTCCCGATTCTCAGAGAGTTGTAGAATTTGCTTCAGTGCTTCTAGAAAAACTAGAAAAAAAATGATAAAAATGTAGGAACATACTCGCGACAAAGTTGCGTGTCTCAAATAAGCCATTCATTTGAGGGGTCATTTATTAAATTCGGTTTAGGAACGAAGCAACCCTTGTTAACCTAAATTGAAAATCAAGGTTTCTTTACCTTTCATAAAGTGCTATCTCTTTCCTACACAGTTTTTTTTCAGAAACTAGAAAAGGTGGTAACATTTCACATTCAAAAATGTTGCGAGTCTCGAAAAGACTAATCATTTGAATGGTTATTTGTTAAAATTAGTTAAGCGACTCAAAAGCTATAAAAGAACTGACTTTTTCTGGCACGTCCTCGCAAGAGGAAACTTTGTTCCAAAAACCTTGGTCAATGTTTACTTTTAGATTCGTGGTGGGTTGTCAAAAATTCACAACACAACATTCAGTTCTTCTTCGCGTGGTGAATCAAGCAGACTTGTTTTGCCATTGCCGAAAAATACTTTCGCAAACATTACTCTTTCACTTAAGTTAAGGTGGGCTTTTCTGGTATTTTTGCTATTTCAATTGTGGCAGTGATTAAAACATTATTGTTATCTTGCGGAAGAGTCTGTGCCGCTAGTGCATTAGTTTTCCAAGCGTGTATGATATGGTTTAATATATCGAAAAATTATTATCCTTCTCGGTCGTGCAAGATAGTGGCAGCTCCGTAAAAAGTGTTTTATGAAGATGCATTTACCTTAAATTGCAGCAGGCATGTTCCAATAGTCTGGTTGCGGAAGCCGACTAGGTGCCGGAAAAGTGGTTAATAAATGATGTCCCCACCCTGGCCATCGCTCATAATTACATCCAGAAACGGATGAAATCTGGGACTATGTAACAACCCCTTAAAATTGCTTTGGGTGCTATGCTTGATCGGTACAAGTGGACTCGTGGGTGCACAAGCTTCCACTTGGCATCTGTAGAAACGCGTGACGAAAGCGGTCCCTTCGACGATTGACGAGGTGTAGATTGTGTGCCGAAACGGAAACGATTAAAAAGTGGTGTTTTACTGAAGCACGGCTGGCGACTCTATGCTTTACAGGGTCGTGCCCACAGCGATTGGAACGAATATTTTGCTCGACAAATTTCGGTGTCCCTCCGGTGCAGTAGAGTAACGACATCAGAACACAACGGATCCTTACATTCGTTTCCTCGCTGACGACGACAACGACGACGACAAAGACGATTGAAAGCTCACCTAAAAGACAGCATGGATTTCGTCAGTCTGCTGCTTTTTTGCCTAATGTCGTGCGTGATCGGAGCTGTGCTGATGCTGTTGATTCAGTACTATGCTTTCGTACGATACTTCCGGTTGCCGGAGCTGGACCAGGAGCAGGAGGACCAACGGAAATCTGCATTTAGCGAACGCTACGTCCTACCCGATGTAAGTTTAATCCGACTTCTTTGTTCCGTATCCGGTGGGATTCTCTACCTTTCCATTCCCCGTCTAACAAAGCACTCTATCCGTCGATCCAAAGAATTCTGAGCCGTACCGATGGATCGAAGCAACCGTTCCTTACCTCGGAAGAAAACTCGACAGAAGTCCTGGTTGCTAGATCGGTGAAAACAAACAAGTGTAGCCTTGTGTGAGCAGGAAAAGTTCGTATCACCAGGATCCCAAGTTTGCATGAAAACTGGTGACCTACTTTCACGGCCACCCAAAAATTAAGTCCCCACTCGGGATGGTTTGGCGCGGGAGGAGACTGCATTGGTTGTGTTTTAACGGTTGTGTCGTGCTGTTACGATTTTTCTGTCAGTAGCCCGACCAGCCCGACTAACCCTGACTGTGTGTTCCGTATGAAAACAGCACAAAAAAACCCCAACTCGTTCCCATTACGGAACCAGTCTCGGGCGCGTTCCGCTCAAATGACGACACCGTAAATCGCTCCAATGACGATTCCCTGATTGTGCCGGGGTCGTCGTACGTACGCGAACGGCACGATAGATAGGGGAGGGACCTTCTTGGCACCAGTTTGGCCATATTTTGGCGGCCCCCTTTTTTTCGCCTCCCGTCTACAAGCTTGTTTAGTTTTCTTTTTGCTGCCGAGGAGTATATGGCGTACTGGTGGAAGCAAGTTGTTCAGCTGATAGTTAGTTTCACCGCTTTACGACACTCGATGGCTTAATGTTGAGCCATCAATGGTTGCGCCACGATTTTCTTTTTGTTTTGTTTTAGGCTTGGAGCATTGCGGATAGTGCCGTGAAATTATGTTCTTCGAAACATCAACACGCAGGTTCTGGTTTTGTCCCGTCACCATCCGGTTCGAGTGATAAGAAAGGACCGTCCACATAAGCGACGGTGAATCGTAGGGCTAGAAAAAGTTGAATTGTTTGATTTACGTCAATTTATATTGCTTCATTTAAATGGATAAACATAGCGATCCATGGGAGGAAGGACATATTTTCTCATAATTTTCCATTGGAATGATTTCAGCCGAAATTAATTCACCATCCGCATGCTAGATTATGAATTATACAGCCCGGCGATTGATAAATCATTCAAAACGGATAAACGTGTGGAGTAAGGCCGGGAACAAACTCGTTGCGATTTAATGAACCATCGGATCGAATCCACACCGTATACCGCACGGTGTTGCTCGGTGTGACCTCACTGCACCATGGGACGTTGTGTGATTTGGCTTTGTTGAAGGTGGCAGATATTTCAGGTACCGGTGACACAGCTCACACTAGTCCTTCCGGTTCGAAGCGGATGAAGCTAGATAAGGACCGGTAGAGTACAATTTGTCCAACGAGCTCCTCGGTAGAATAATCGATAACGGCATAGCAGCGTACGTTAATAGGGGGATTTGGTGTTTTTTTCCCAATTTTACATACTGTCCCAGATGGAGAGAAAGGGAGACAGGGATGAAAACAAAATCTTTCCGGCGCTTTAAATAGATGTCGGACGGGATTGTCATATTTTTAGTCGCCAAAGGTTTGGAGCCGAGTGAATGTGTTTTCCTCTTCTCGCCTTAGCTCATCCACTTAAACTCCCATCAGTGTGTCAACATTCTGTCGGAATTTGCTCCACGTTGTCCCGTTTCGAATGGAAAATTCCCTTAACATGTACAGAATGAAAAATGTATTATTCAACGGTATAACGTGCTTAAGGATCTACTCAGCGCGAAACCAGGTTTTTTGTATCCTTTCCAACTTAAGATTCGTTCTAGTTTCAAAGTCTAGTTTAAACCCTTTCCCCCAGCAGCGTCGAGGTAGCGGCATCAGTTCCACCAAATTCCCTGGCGGTTCCGCAAAAGGTTAGATGGCTCCGTCATAATGTCCTTCTTCTTTAATTTTGTTTTGTTCGTGGTGTTTCAATTTGCACAGAGGTTTCTTTTGAAGACACGACTCCGCGTTGAAGCGCTGTGATGGGAAAAAGTTGGTTGGAAGAATTTTTCATCAGGTCCGCACCCTCGCTACCGCCCTAACACCGAATGACCAACCTTCCACGAAATCAGCTCAAGAAGTTGGAAAACGCGCATCACTTCCTACGCTTACTTCTCCCAGGTATGCCGGTATCCTGTTGCTGGTTTCCGGTTTCGGTCCAATTTCGCTGCGGGTTTGCTTTGCCAAAGATAAGGCTGTCCGTTGTTCCTCGCAATACCCCCACCTTCCCACCCACTTTTGGGTTAATGCGTTTTTAGTAGTACAGCACATGATTGGGCACAGCTTTCGGATGATGGATGGAAACGGGGTGGTCCCCGCGCGCGCCCATACTTCATTTTCTATCTGCCACACTTCATCACGAGATCCTTGCGCCTGAGGATGCTCATTCACGGCGGCCCCTTTGGGTGTGATATACCCGTCAACGCTTGTGTCGGGAGAAAGAACGGCTTTCAAGGAACGTGTTGTGCAGAGCTGGTGGCAGCCTCCGTTTTCCCTCAGCGGCACGCCCGCACGTGGAATCGGCTTACGAAGAGTTATGCAAAGGAATGAATGAGCCATGGAGTGCACTGCTGCCTGCGAGACGGCTCTCCAGACACTCGACCGCGTTCGCTGGTGTGTTTGACGTGCCAAGACTGGAGAAGTGCACCGTAGAAAGAACCCTTCGACCACGGGGGTTTTTGACGAGGATGCTAGGGTACTGTACCGTACTACGCCTTCTCAACTGATTCCGCTGCCATTATCCTGGGCCACTTCGACTGCTCAGTTGGGGTTGGATTTGTAAAATTTAGCCGAATGATCCCGAACCGAAGACTTTCAATTTAAAATTCAATGGAATGTAGCCCCGAGACTTTGCACCCAAAATAAACACCGCAATGTATTGCTAGTGCACCGGGCCGCTTGTATTCCCCGGCTGGGTTATTCTGTCCTCCGTTGAAGTTGTTGAATGTTTCACCACTACACGGTGGTGTGTTTTCGTGCAAACTTTATTGCCCCAAGCGTGCTCGCTGGCAAGTTGCAGTTGCTTACTTTGTGCTACGAAAATATCCAAATATTGCGCCGCACAAACTTTACGCGAATGAAAAGTTTTTCTTTCCCAGTTCCAATTCGGGAGGATGGCATTGCTTTTGCTTGTAAAAAACTTTAGACTAATAAGGTTGTTTGATGAACATGCAACATTTGTAGATTTATTTTTATTCAATTAATTTATTGCAACTCAACTTTCCTTCCATAGTTCTTCACGATCAGAAACTATAAGTAAACAACTTGTGGTGCTTTATAGTGATGAAAATTTATTATTTTTATGAAATGATGAAACTGTATTCAGTAATTTAAATCCGACTGGACAATCATTCTTTTGTAATTAAAAACGCATAACATACATGTACGGAAAATGCATGCCGAATAATAATGAAAATGCTTTCATTCTAGTTTATTTTCTTTTTTAATCACGCTTATGGGATTCGATTCTTTATTACGGATTCAAATCTCTGTACCGACTATACTCACTCATTTACTCTTTTGGGATTCCTTGTTGACAATTCAAATAAAAAAAGGGTTAAAAATGCTATCAATCAATTTAGGATTTCTTCTTTTTTCTCGCCGCAACGATCGTCTTCGGTGATGCCCGCTCCACGAGTGGCAAACAATTGTCTAGAACAAATCTAGAAATTGTTCGAATTGTGTAGTTGGACAGTCAGCCTTCTCGTACCGGGGAGTGTAACCACTCGATTGCCGCGGACCCGCTATTTTATTTCAAATAATTAAAAAAAAATGGCAATTTCAAATGATTTATATCAGTCAATTCAATCGTAAGATTCTACTCACTCGCCACTTATTCTTACTCAGCACACATATCACTAGTGCGAAAATAATTAATTTTTAATAATAAAATAGTTAATTTAAATGATTAAATTGACTTCAAGACGTTGTATAAGATACTACTTTGAGTAAAAAAGTATGAAAATATTGCGCGGAGTAAAATGATTAAAACTAAACGTGTTACAATATGAAAATTCTCACTAGACCTGAATCTTTAGCCTGGAAAGCACTGCTAGAATTCCATACAGAACCAACCAAAAATTTTACATCCAAATTTAAATTGTCAAATCCCGTGCCGAAGAATTTATTGGCTACTATCTAACCTCCTATTTGTTTGGTGTTTTTGAATTTTGAAACATTTTCCCATCATTCCGATAGCTCGGTGTAAAAGAAACCTAAAGGGAAAAAAAATGTTTTGGCAAAATCTTAATCTATCATTTAAAAAAAGTGGCCGTTAAATGTTATCCATAGTGCAATAGTTGATTCGAAATATCTCATTAAATATTTCTTTGGTTTTTGAACTTCATATTTTTTATACAACTTAAATTTTTACTACGGGTCGCACAGCGCAGAACTTTTTCAACAGCGTATCGCAACGATCTAATCATCACTTTTTGACATCATTTGGGAATCGTTATTTCGGACAACTTTAATCTTGGTACTGTTACCATTTTTAATTTATTACAGCTGCTAAAATATACAGTGTACACAAATGTTCGGTGCGGTCCTATGACGTCATAGCAAGAGTTGCTATCTTACATAATGCGATTTTATTGATTGCAGCTAAATCAGGCTGTGTTCGTTCTTGTTCCTCTTTCCATTTGGTGTCATAAAACTTTAACCAATCCTTTTGTGAGTCCTGCAGGGCGAAAATTTGGAAAGTGAAAAACAGAGAAAAAAAAACACCATTTCACCGAACGAACCCCAACATCGGAATGAAGGAGAGCTAACACGTGACAATGGCACGCGGTAGTTCAACAAACATCGTTAAAACTCCTCTTTCGGTACACTTTTGAAGCACGAATCTCGCTCGCCAGGACGAACGGTGCGCTCCGGTCCCGCACTCATTATACGGTTCATAATTTTGATTTCTTACTGCTCTTGCCCAGATGCCGCTTGGCTGGCATCCGAATTGCTCGGCACTACGGCCCTAGTAGTTTTGGATGATGTGGACCCATTGCAATGGGATGGAACGACGTTTTAATATTACTGCTGTTTTATGTGGGTCAGCTCCTCCGGTGTTTCGGTGTTCGGCCTGCTTCCGTTTTGTCCCCCTTTGGCTCTCCATTTCGGGTGCGCAAAAGGTGTTCGTTTTGTTTTCTGCTTGTCGCGACGGGCATCGCCGCCGGAAATTCCTGCCCGCTCGTTATCACCTCCAATTTATTGCAATGGCCTGTGGAATGTTTTGTCCGCAGCCGGATAGATGGGTGGCTCAAATCATAAAACATTCAATTTTTCTTCGGAAGTCAAAGAAGATGAAGAGGAAGAAAAAGAAGAGAAATCTATGAAAAAAATAGTCAACACTATTCAAATAACATTGTGTGTAAACTGCTCACTTTCTTATTTTATATATTCAGTCTTCTTTGAGATCGAAAAGCATGGTAAATTTAATTTTAGGAACAGTTTATTGAAAACAGAAATAAAATAATAAAGAACAGTATCGCCTAGAATGATCTCGATAAGAAACAAAGGCCTCCTTTCTTTGGCAAATGTCGCTGGAAGAACTACAAGAAAGGAAGATAGTGTTGGGGAAATGTGTTACAGCTGTACTTTAATTTCCATGCATTTTGAGGAAAGGAAAAAATGTAGGGAAAAAATAATTTTGAAGATATTTACGAAACAGTCTCTGGTATGATATCTTGCACAATGATATCGCTACAATTGAAGGCACATTGCCAATGTTTGTCATCAATTATTTTTCAATCAATGATCATTTGCTATGATTAGACAGCAAAGGAGTAGAAACCCGTTGCTAGATATCGTTTAATTCACGATGGCGTTTCCACGTGGACAGTTTGGTCTGTGCGTAGGATCACTCCTGGTATTATTCCTAGCAGGTGAACCTCCGCAAAGCTTCGGGCAGTTTATGCACGAACCACTCGGGCATATTGGAATGAACAGCCCGAAAATAGCAACGCCCAAGCCACTGCTGGCTCCAACGATGTCTCCGACGATCCCGTGCCCGGTCAAGACGGTGATCCATCCGAACTCGAACGAGTCATCCTACATCATCCAGGATCGGATCTACGACATGAGCAAACTGTCATCTTCGGCGAGCCAAGAGCTGCTTTCGATATTAGTAAACGTGCGCAACATCCGGTGTATCTCGATCCGTGTGCAGACGCAGATGCAGGACAATTCGTCGGTCGTCGAGGGCGAGGCGCGGATCTACTGCGGCCTACGATTCATCGGACGAGTCACACTGTGGATAAGCTCGAACGGCTGCACCGACTTCTTCCTCGAGAACGTGCGCATGGACCTGGAGCGCTGCGCCGCGGTGAACCGCTCCCGGAGCGAGTCGATGTACACCTTCACAATTCTGTCCGACACCGAGTGGGAACTGACCGTGGGAATGGAGCAATTGCCGAAGTTTGTTGATTCTACGTTGCAACCAAACGCGTCATCGTCCCACGAAAGCGAACTTCTTCCGGCAGCAATCGAGGAGATGTTTAAGTGCGATTGCACCGCGGTAAAAGAAGCGTTCAAAACTATGCGTGACTGTGTCATTCTTAATGTGACCAATGTGTCCAAGCTCGTCTTGCACATCGCGCTGATAATAACGATCTCGATTGGGACGACGCTGTTTTTGTTGGTCTTTTTGAAGTTTTGTAGAAAACTTATCATGTGATCTGGGTACCAATTGCTAGCGTCAACCGCAAAGACCTAAGAATGTTTTATCAATCCAATGTAGCCAAGATCAATCGGAGTTATTGTGCATAATTTCATTTAAATCCATCATTCATATTGAGATTTTAAAGTAGCAATTTTTTCCAGCAAAATTTTAGTCTACACTTCAAGAAAAGCTATTTGTTTTAGGTGGGAAAATAAGGGTAGTATTTTGTTTTTTGTTCTTCAATTCTTTTGTGATTTATCGCAAAATAAAGTGTCCAATTCATAATTTGTTTAAAGCTGCTAAAGAATTTAGTTTCAAGCAAATACTGCATACTGCATTTTTGTTTTCATCTCATTTCTGATATCAAATTTCTGTATTAAAATAATTCACGAAAAGCACAATAAAAAAGTTACCTCAAATTAAACTCGCAATTACTTAGGGAATCATCGCTAAAATCATTTTATGAAAACAGGAATCACGATAAAGCGGATAAATGCCATAAGAAACGGGTTGCTTCACAACTTGTTAAAATATCAAATCGTGATTAATCGGAAAGTATCGCGTTTCACCAACTTGTATAAACTTGTCGAAAACCTATCGAGTTTTGAAGATTGCAATTTTGGTCACAAAATTGTTGTAATACAAATTTGCTATTTTTGCATTTTTAATTGTATTCAATCAGTGCAAATAATATCAGTGTAGTAGACAAATTTTCATCGACTATAAGAAAAAGTTAACTAAGCTAAATGAATGGGGTGAATTTTATTGTTAAGTTACATCACTTAAATACTAAAACAAATATCCTGACGGCCAGTAAGGCGGCCATACGGTACTTGGTCGAAACTTTAGCCATAGCCGACAAAACCATTCTTGTTAACATGTTTTTGAGTAGTTGTGTGGAACCTGCTGTTTCGCTTAGGCTTAAAACGGTTGAAATAGATCCTATGTTTAAGAGTTGTCAAAGTTTTATCAGTTGTAAGTGGTTGTGGGAATAAGATAGGGGTATCAGTGCTGATTGATAATGATATTTGACCGAATTTTGTGATTTTCCGGAAACATGTCTTACAGGAGCTTTGAGCCGTTTTCTTTGAGTGACTAGCCTCAATCGAAATTTCTGTATAACAATCGCCATCTTTTCTAAGTTTTTGTTTACTATTTGGCTAGTTGATGTGACATTCCGATCCAAAAAACGCAATGATAGGGTCATTTTCTGCCTGTCTTTACGTCTGCCCGAACCAAGGCTTCCAAATGATTTTTTAACCTTTCTCCATAAGTAGGAAAGTACTCACAATTCCATAAGAGCTGAGTTCGGTGTACAAGAGTTCTCTCACAACATCAAACAAGTTCGTTCCACGATGATGCTGGAAGTTGTTACACGTAATCAAATGTAATGGGTTTGCTGATTTGGCCACCGCGGATTCAATATTATTAAAACTTGTCAATTTTTTTCTAAATTTATAAAAAAAAATTTTCGCGTTTTCTAGCGTTTTTCGTTTTTCTAGGAAAAATCCTTAAAATATATCTATTTTTTAAATGCAAACGTTACTTTATTTTACCGATTGCTTCCTCTATCTACATTCTGTAATTTTGTGTTTGTTTTTTAAATGTATTAATAATAGTCGCGGTTCACAATAGTATCACAAACCTTATTTGATCATACAAAATATAAGAAATTTGCTTTGCCATAAGGTGACCCTAAATCGACTGAAACATTTTCCTCAAAATCCTGTGGAATATAAAAATAAAATAATTGTCCATCTTATGTATGGATTTACGGATAATTTTAAAGATATTATCTTCCACAGTTAACAATAAAGCTCCAAACCTCGCTTGGGTTAGAATAATACCTCACCCTTTGGCGGATTCTGTTAAAGTATTTTGCCTTTTTGGGTCCAGCATTTGTCAGTGAACAAAAACTTTTGATCAATGTTAAAGGTAGAACACAACTTTCATCAAGGTACCTCGACTGGTCTAAACAATTTAAAACAATCTTAACCCTGCGCTCATCAAGATTCGAAAGTCTCGAGATTCCGGTGCACATTTACGAGCAAAACTTTGGCTGGCTGGCAACTGTTGAATAAATGATGAGAAATCATCAAATACAACCGAAAAAGCCGGCATCGCTTGTCAGCGACAAATAGAATTGAGCTGAAAAGCCGAGCAAGGATTCGACTTCCAAAAGCAAATTGTGTGGCGTCAGGTTGAGCTGCAAAGACAAATTTCATATCTGCCGATCATTCACTGAACCGTCTTAATTAATTACCTCCATTCTTGACGACGCCGACACCGTCGAACCGTCGTAATCTCATGACTATTGACGTTAACTGCTAGAACAATGCCGAGGGCATGTCTACGGTCAAAGCGTCGACGAAAACTGGCCTGCCATTCCGTGGAAAGTCTTTCGATTTAGTTTTTGTGCCAGCGCCCTCCTAATGGATTCGGTTGGCCCACGCCCGACGAATGGTCGAGCAGGTACAAACGAAACGGTATTATTCAAAATTAAGTACCATAAACATACCTTTTTTCTCGTTCGGAACCGATGGAATGCTACTTATGTCGCTTGTGTTGACCACCCTTTTCCTTTTTCGCTAATAAGTTGGCTGGAATGTAGGCTTCATTAGGAGATAATTGCGAACATGGGATGGATTGTATTTTAGCAAGGATCATCAATGTATTATAATCAGAGACGTAACGCGTCATCGATGCGATAAATATTGATGATGTATCGATGCATTGAGTCGTGCCGTTGAATCAGCGAAAGGAAAACAGAAGTTTCTGTGTAAAGTGGATTTTATTTACTCGAAATATGGTGCTCTTAAAGGGCAACTTGAAACAGATGGAGAAAATAAAAAAACTATACGTACATTTTTTTAATTTGCTTGATGAATTCAAATAATGATAATGTCGCAGAGCGTTGTTATTTTTTCCACTCCACGAGGATGTCATTTTGGCCACAATTCCTTCCATTTAATGATAATCCCACATAATAATAACGATAATAAGAGAGTGGTATGTAAGGATAAAAATGTGTTCCACGAACCGCATCCGTTTTGCGAAAATGTTCGCCTACGTCCATTTTATTATGTTCCTCTTGTGCACAAACAAACTTATTAGCGCCACGTGGGTGGATGTTGGGTGGATGTATCCCGCTACTGCTAGGTTCCGGAATTTTGTTTTCCTCCAACCACAATCATCTGCTAGTTCTGGCGGAATTTTTCCTCGCTTTTGCGGCGGTATATTTTCTAATTGTAATTGCCAACACGCTGTTCGGAAGTGAACGCATCCGAACGGTTTTTTTGGTTCATTTTCTGGGAACCGCCATCCTTATACTTTTCCTCGTAATATGTTGCACGTATTTTCTAATTTGAATTTGTTCTCCTGGTTACAGACGCTGTTGGAAAACATAAAGGCACCGGACCAGGAGAGTAAATCCACCATCATGGCCATCAACCTGATACTGCAGTTTCTGTACTTCGAGCTGCGGCAGTCGAACCGCGTCCGAAAATGGTTCCACCGGAAGCTGTCGCTGGAGCTGGACGAGCTTATCAGCAAAACAACGACCGGAAAGCTTTTCGACAAGCTTACGGTGAGATAATCCTTACGGGCATAATCCGGATGCGGATCTATGGCTGATGGCAGTGGGATAACAGTCTAATCCGTTCAATATGCTCTCGTTTTATGTTCCCTGCCCCGTTTGGTAGATTCGCGATCTCGATCTCGGTAGTCAATTTCCGGAGATAAAAAACTTCCGCCTGCACGCCGTCGACCTGCATCCGGACGAAGGGCACATCGAGAGTTTGGACGTGCTGCTCGATCTGCACTACGAGGGTAACTTTCGGCTGACGATCGACGCCGACATGGTGCTGGGCAAGAAGGGGTCACTGGCGTTGCGCGTGAAGCAAGTGTCCGGCCTGGCGCGGCTACAGTTCACCCGCAAACCGTACACCCACTGGTCGCTGAGCTTCATCAACGATCCGAAAGTGGAGCTGGATGTGCAATCGCACTTCCAGGGCCGACAGATGCAGTCCAACATTACCAGCCTCATTTCGAACCAGATACGCAAAGCGATCCGCCGGAAGCATACTCTTCCGAACTATAAGTTAAGGTACGTGGACGATCGCTATTCGATCACTATTGGTTTTCATTCATAACCTTTCCCTTCCCCAGGTATAAACCGTTCTTCCACCGTGTGGAAGAAGACTACGAGCTGAACGAAATCGTACCGAACGGCACGCTGGAGGTTACGGTGGCCGAGATATCCCGCTTGAACGCGCCGATCCGTACCCTGACGCACGTGTACTGCACGCTCACCTTGGCGCACATGCCGTGGGTCGTTGCACGGCAGCAGGACGACCAGTGCGTGATGGTCGTATCGCTCGACATCGAGATACATAAGGCCAAAAACCAGCAAATCGGTATCGTTTTCAAGCAGTCCGACCAAACGGTACTAATCGACGCGGTCATACCGAACACACCGGCCTCGAAGGCGGAACTGCGCCGCGGTGACATACTGCTCTCGATACAGGGCAAACGGGTGACCAACATCAGCCAGGTGCCGAAGGTGATAAAGGCGCTCAATCGGCCAATGTTTGTGCTGCGGATCGAGCGGTTTGTACCCGGCCAGATCAAGAATGATGCGATGCTCGATGACACGGACGGTGACTTTGAGGAGATCGATCCGAACCTCAACATCACCTTTATAAAGAACGTAGATACAGTACAAATTGGGACCGGAGGTGGTGGTTCTACGCTGCGCGAACGAAGGCTGACGCGACGCAACTCTAAGGACAACAGTGGTGGAGAATCAAGCCACTCGAACACGCCGGGCACGACACCAGTGAAGAAACCAACGCTCGTTGGCCGTGATGCTACCGGTTTCCTGGAACAACCGGCTAGGGGAAGTTTCTCCGATCCGCTGGCCACAACAACAACAACAACGACGATGACGACCGGAAGGAAAGCCAATGTCGATTGCTTCCCGCAGCACTCCTCGATCGATGCGGAGTTTAATTCGTTCATCCGATTGGACGATCCGTGCATGTTTCAGCTGATGGAAAAGTATTCCTACCTAAATCTTAGTGTTTTTGGTAAAAACAGTGAAGAAAACCGACTGCTAGGGTACCTTAGCATCCCGATCAACAGTATTCTGCTGGAGTGTAACGAATCTCATCTCGGGCATCATCTGAAAAAGTATCCTCTACTTCCACCGGAAGCTATCGATGTGTAAGTTGGACCATATTTTCTTATCTATTATATGCTCGAAACACTAGTACACTGTCGATCGAGCACTACATTTAATCCTAACTTCATTTGCTAGCACTCAGTTGCACTCGTCTGAATTGATTGAAAACAAGATCGGTAAAAAGAGGTCGCATTATACTTTGTATCAAGGCAGAAACCATGAAAATATTGTTAATGGTTACTAATAATTTTGTTTACTTTAGGAAGGAAATTATTAGGAAAAAATTGTTTAAAAAAGAGGGTAGCAAGCAAAAAACCCTTTTATATCTGCAGGCAACAGGAAGAAAAGATAAGATCAAGCTAAAAAATACGTTAGAAAGCTCACAGAATTTTTTCGTATGTATTTTTGAATGCGAAAACTTGTGCGAGGAGCGAAAAATACCTAGTTCCTCTATTATATGCTTGTAGAAATTTACGGCTACGATGAGAATTGACCATGATGATTGGGGTTAAACGAGCAAATCGGCCCCTTAACTTCACTTCTGGTAGCAACTGTATAACAATTATGTTTGTCTACTCTTATTGAACTATCTATTAAAAAGTTATCCTATTTTCACTTAATCTAAATGGAACAATTCTCTGATTATCCGTAGTGGTTTATTTCTTGCCTGTTCTGACCGCATTGAACCTTTATTTTAAACACATGTCCACGTGTGTTCGAATATTGTACGGTTCTTCAGTGTCAATGTCTCAGAACAATAATTAATTAACCTTTGAATATTTGTTTCAATTTGTCCCGGCTTCTTTCAGTTCAAACCATCCTCTTTCTATGCAGTCTGGATTTGATCAAAATTACTGCTACGGCGATGTATTGCTCTCGTTCGTCTGGACCGGTTCTGCGATTAATACGGTATCGTCCCTACCGGGCAAAGGGCTCGGAACAGAAAGCAAAAAACAACGGCTCATCACCATCAGTCGCGGGTCGGCCGACAAACTGGACGACGATAGGCCGGACGGTTTACTGGATGCGAAATTGCCAACCGTTTCCTATCCCCCGTCCCCCCTGCCGACCCAAGCGGCTACCAGTGGCCCGCAACAGCAGCACGACTTCATCCGGACACACTTCCACCGGACGACCCAGTGCGATTACTGTGGAAAGAAAATTTGGCTTAAAGATGCCGTGCAGTGTCGGGACTGCGCGATGTGCTGCCACAAAAAGTGCATCAACAAGTGTCAAAGTTCGACCGTCTGCAGCGCCAACGAAGGAGCAGCCAGTGAACGGGCATCCTTTTCAACGACGACGACCACGAGTGGTGGTTCTACGGGAAGTGTAGCGGCAGCAGCTGCAGCAACAACGTCGGCGTCCACGCTGCAACCCGAGTTCAAGCTAACCGAACCCGAATCACCGACGATCGAGGTAGAAGACTTTGTCGACATAGCCGAGGAGCACCAACAGCATCAACAGCAGCAGCAGCAGCAGCAGCAACAGCAACAAACGATACCGAAATCAAAGCTGGAAGCACACCGCCAAAGCTTTAGCGATCTGCTCGTGCAAGGGTTGAAGCGTGTCAATTCAGCGAACAACCTTTCGATCCCGACGATGGCCGGACTGAACCCGGGTAGCAAAAGCCTACCGCCGACGCCCCAGCACACGCCCCGCAAGCAATCGCTGGCCAACGTGAACGCGAACCCGTTCGTGGTGGTCACGCAGCGACTGGAAAGCCTCCCGGAGGACGTGAACGAGCTGAGCATGGAGCAAATCGTCGACCTGACGGCGCCACTGATCGAGTACGGCCCATCCGATACGCTGATGGCGCTGGCCAAGAGCAGCAGCAAAACGATGTACACCGACTGCGAGCCGGAAGTGCGGACAGAGAAAATTAACAAACTGGTGAGCGCCAGCAGTGGTACGCCCGGTTCGGCCCTAGTGCGCCGTACTCAACCGTTTCCCTGCACTCTCTTTGCAGCTTTCCAAACTGCACATAGCACTGGACTACGAAACCATCAACCAGTCTTCGCTGAGTGCGACCAAGGACGGCGGTAGTAGTAGTAGTGGTGGTGGTGGTGGTGGTGGTGGTGGTGCTAGTGCAAACGGTAAAGGTAGGTCGACCGAAAACGAAAGTTTTACCTCTTGACCCGACGATTCGTCTTTTAGTTGTTAAGGCATGTTACATACTAGGCGAGACGTACAGAGCCAAGATAATATATCATACATCAACAACACTTACCCTTGATATCAGATATGTGATGAACTAATAGATAGAAAGAGAGTAGCGATAAGAGACATAAACCGCAGGTGTTGAGCCCCATTTTTACGCAACAAACACCGACAGATCAAAACTACTGGATTTATTTGTGATAAATATACACTCGCGATAGAAGTTGTAAGGCAATAAATACACTGACTTTTTAGTTTACTTTACAAATTATTTTTGACTTCATTTCAATCACATTCTATCGTTTCGGTAAGGATAAGGCAAGGATTTTTTTCTGTTGTTTCACAGGATGATCTTTTTTGTGTGAATTGCGTGGGGTTAAGTTTTGCATGTATGTTTGTACATCCATATTACACAAATATGTAAAGACCATTACCACATTTACCTCACCATCAGGCAAATCCAGCAACGTTGTTGGATCGTCAAACGATGTTGTAACAATAATCAAAGGGTACAGAAAAAAGTAGGCGACGATCGATTTTTCGCAACAGAAAACGATCGCGTATTAAAACAAACATTGCAGCAGGAGGTTCTTTTGTCTGCACCCTTCGATTAGGCGTGTCTACAACAATCATCTATGTGATACCTAGCATTGCGATAGATCATAGAAAGCTATGAATTGTCTACTTGACCCGTTTGGTGTTCCATGTTGAAGTGTCCCACAGTAGGCTTTCATTGTTTGACGATCCAAGAACTTTGCTTAGTTTGCTGATTGGTCAGTAAATGGTTTTAAAGCATCAAGAACATCAATCTCATATCACCATTTGCCTTACCTGTAATTGGTTCCAGTGCGCGACTATTGGCAGCAAATGTCTAATATAAAATTGTTCGTTTTTTTTCTATTTTTACCCCCCATTTTTCAACGCTTGCTTCTCGCGCGCACGTCACCCGTTAGAACTCGCTGACGGCAAAGGGAAATCGGCAGCGCAGCAGCAGCAGCAGCAGCACGATAGCACACGAACCGCCTTCCTGGCGGGCCAGTCCGAGGAGCGCGTCCAGGCGCTCAGCATCATTATGCTGCACCTGTGCTCGGGCCTGCAGTACGTCCAGGGTAATCTTGGTCAATGAGAATAGCATTTGCTTCGGCAGTACTCGCTGGGCTCGCTGATGCTAAACGAACCCACTGCCGCCGGTACTGTCCGCAAGCACCACACGACCATGCGCCGTCAGCGCTCCCACTTCGAACCCATGCTAGATCGTACGGATGTGGAGACCGGCCTGGTGGGAGGCGGTGACGGCGCTGGCACGGTTCCGCCGTTGGACGGTGGTGCTGCTACTGCAGGCAGTGCCAGCGGTAGGAAGAGCCCCTTCCGTTCGCGCCGCCTTTCCGTCTGTCGCAAACGAGCGCTCGGTATTTTCCAGCGCTCCGCTAGTGTTAGTGTTGGTCCCAGCAATGGCGGAGGTAGTGGCAGCTGCGCTAAATCAGAAAGCTCCAATTAAACCGTTCCCGTTCGAGCCGAATGTGCATCATCGTCTTACTTTTGTACCCTGCTGCTGCTCCTTCAACGCTAAACTTATTTTGTACGAACGAAGCACCCTTTTGGATACGAAACTTTGCCGACTTAAAACTATGACATTATACGCAACATGACTATAGATTTAACTTTTACTATGTGTCACATTCGGATTTGTTAGTGTCCTGCTGGATGGAATAGCTAGATTAGAACGTACAACTACAATTGCCAAAATTCAAAGACAAACGTTTCAGACTGGATTTGCTAAATTAGCTAAATGTTAGAAGAGAGATTTTTATCGTATCAAAGACTTACATCTATTCCTATGACTGGAGGGAAGAAACTGGCTAGCTTTTGTTACGTGTACTGCTAATCTTTGTCCCCGTGCTAACGTGCTATTGTAGCGCATGTTAACTATCGCTTTTAGATGCTCAATTCGGGAAAGGGAACCCTAACAGATCCCGAAATGGTTTATTGCAATGTGCTACATCCCCTCTTCGTATGCTACATCCTCGCGTAGGTTTGAATACTTCTCAAACTGCATACAATTGCAAACACTCGGGACACCGTAGCCCTGGGTATGTTGCATCAAAACTATGTTCCAAAACAAAAACCCTCCGCACTACAAACTGCAACAAACACAATGCACCTACAATTCAGAACTCGGCAAAACGACGGTAAACATTTCTTCTTTCTCTATGCCCTTTCTGTCCACCTGAATGTGCGTAAACTCAACTCATACCTAGGAAATGACCTACTAACGTTGGCGGCGTGGGAAGCTGAGTTGCTGCAGAAGCTCACGGTGGCCGGGCGACCGGTCACCCGACATCCGTTTTGGAAGCGAAAGTTTAAATTCAAATGAGGCTGTTTTGTACGACGTGGTTTTTAGATTAGGTTAGCACTTACGAGCGCACTTTCATGTATCGATGTGTAGAGTGGTTCAAAGCGATCATTTGCAATTCAACCGGCAATAGATGTACCGTAAATTCCCCCCCAATAGCAAGGACACTACGGTTAATATTTTAATCTAATTTATTTTGTACGCATAATCAATTTGAAAATCAACAAATTTACACTATGCATCGCTTTATATGGACTACGTTATGCAAAGTATACTTGATAGTGTATAATTAAAACTGAATTAATTAAAAAAAACCATTGTATTTAATACAAAACATAACAAAGCATTGGCCCATTGGCGCGTCTTGCTACTTACAATATTTATGTTCACGTTTCCTATGCCCTTGCTTTGACGTTAGCTTAGTATCAACTCAAAGTGTGATTTATGTCGAGCGACATAATGTTCTTATTTATCTTTGATACTTACACTGGCATTGGCCAACATTGAAGTGCACCCATTTGTACGTACAATGTTTAGGGTAAAAAGTTATTAGATCTCTTCGATAGCGATTGGAATTCAAAGCATTTACTTTGGCAACTCGAATCAAACACATAAAATCAGCAAGACTTATGTAGAACAAACGAACACTACGTGGCAGCTGGGGGGAATGCACAGAACAAAAAGCATCACAAATCAGCTACTACTTATACTTACCAAAACAGTAATTGTAAACGAACGATTGACTGCGCACCGTTGAAATTGAATCTCCCATTTTGCATTGCATCGCTTTCGGTTAATCGTTTGGGTCGTTTTAGCAAGCAAATATTGAATGTAACGGTGTTATAAGTGATAAAGTATGAACCAACATAAATAAACGGTCTGCCAGTGCGGGCGTGTTTTGCCCACGCGGGAGATCTTTTTCTCCATTTTTTAACCACATTTAGCCAATTGTAGGGAAAGATCGTCCTTTTAAAACTCATAACACACAGGCCAAGACATGGAATACACCCCCTCCCGTTAAAATACACGCCCTGCCGTCACACTCACTAAATGCTCGAGATTTTTTCCAACTCAACCATCAATATCAAAGCATACACAAAAAATACTGATAGCAAAATTCAACGACAATGTTGGTTTTTTCTGCTCTTTGGGAAACTTCTTTGTTGTTAAAAGCACAGATTTTATGTCGTTTAGATGGATACAAATGGTTACAAATTACATCACTTATCGTACTAGGGGAGTGGAATGGCGACGATCACTGCACGGAGATGTGAGGG
>KE525420.1:953728-1013118 GCA_000441895.2 Anopheles sinensis
AGTTTTTTTTCATAACATACCGTAAAGAAAGCTGGCAAAATAGTGTTTTACTTGATTTATTGTGTTTAAAAATAATATCAATCGAAAAATTACATGAATTTAAACGTATCCAATTTAAATTTGTCCAGTTCATTGAAGCTAACTGGAGTTTTGAACAGAGTCACATGTAATCAAATGAATTGTAACCGTTCCTAAAGGGGTCACCGTTTTGTTTCAGTACTGAAGATTTCTAGATACACACGTGTGTTCTAGTGGTTGGCAATGGATCTATTAACTCCGATTTATCCAATCCAAGCTCCATGCTGAGTGCAATAGCTTACACTCTTTGTGCAGTCACGCCTTCTTCAAAAATTCCTTCACTCCCTGATCAATGTCATATTTTTCTTGCACGATTAATACTCCTGATGCGAGGGGAGCAAATCATACTAAAAGTGGAATCTGATTGTAGAACTTTCTGATGAGGGATCCGGTTCGCTCCGGCTTCGACCTCCCACCTCTAGCACAATGTAAAGAACAACAAAAAAAGAAAATGTCAATTAGTTTGTGATTTTTAGGAAACAAAATAAGGAAAAGTGATAATATTCGGGTGTTTTAGTGCTGCCTATCGGTCAGATCATCTCTAACCCGTCCTGCTAGGCAAGGCGGCCCTCTGTCCCGCGCACGGATCAAACATGAGTGCTTAAGGGGAGCTGTGTGACCCAGCAGCGCAAGCAAGGACATTCCCTTTCGCAGTGGTTACACCACTCGGCAGGGCGTGAATTCTGAACCTCTTATTTACCTAGACTGTTGCGTCCGCTTCCGCTGTCCAGCTGTGCCAGTTCGTTCTACATGACCAGTCCTGTGGTGCATCGGGGCTTTTCTTCACTTCGCTGCACGACCGAACCGTTTACGGTTGCCTCCGGAGTTGGTTTCGATGTGATTCTTCGCACGATCGTTTCCAACGTCCTTCACGCGCCCCGTTCGCACAACCCATCGTCCCCGGTGTGCCACACTGCACCTTCGATTTGAACGATCCCGGATTTAGTCATCTGGTGCCCCACGGGTTCACAAGGCACGGCCGATCTGTGGCCGACCACCCCGACCTTGCAGCTGGCCTGCACACGGTGAAAGCAATGAGCACCAGCTTTGCTCCGGAAATACCGTACTCGAACGATGGAGCCAACAACCGCGCAAAGTCACCGAACGCAACCAATAACAACAACAATGGATCGTGCGTTAGCGCCATCGACGACGGGGAAGGTCCGGGCCGGGCGGAACAGGGCGAGGACCGGTACGCATTCGCCTGTGACGATCCGCCGTCGGACACCGTAGCGAAGGCGGCAAACGGGGCCACCTCGGACAGCCTGGAGGACGTGTACAGGACGTGCAACAGCCAGTCGGTGGTGGAGTGGATCAACGATGACGACGAGCTGGAGCGTCTGGACATACCGGCGATACCGCTCGACCCAACCAACACCGTGTTCAATCGGGTGGACAGCTCGGACATTATCTACCAGGAGAAGAAGAAAAAGTGCAAGCTTGTCGGCAAGTACGTCATGGGCGATGTGCTCGGCGAGGGAAGCTACGGCAAGGTGAAGGAGGTGCTCGATTCCGAAACGCTTAGTCGACTGGCAGTGAAGGTAAGAAACTCAACGTCAAACGGGAAAACCCCCAACCCACTCGCTTCAATCCCTTGCCTCCTTCTGTCCTCCGCGCAGATACTAACCAAAAGGAAACTACGACGCATTCCAAACGGTGAGCAAAACGTTCGGCGGGAAATCAAGCTGCTCCGCAAGCTCCAGCACCGGAACGTGATCGAGCTGCTGGACGTGCTGTACAACGAGCAGAAGCAGAAGATGTATCTCATCATGGAGTACTGCGTCGGTGGGCTGCAGGAGATGCTGGACTCGGTTCCGCAGAAACGACTCCCGATCCACCAGGCGCACGGTTACTTCGTGCAGCTCCTGGACGGGCTGGAGTATCTGCACGGCCGGGGGATCATCCACAAGGACATCAAGCCGGGCAATCTGTTGCTGACACTCGATCATACGCTTAAAATATCGGACTTTGGTGTAGCCGAAGTAAGCAAAAGGGCCTGTGTGCCACGAGGAAATGGTTCCGGTTTTAAAATAATCCCACTCCATTTACAGGCACTGGATATATTTGCACCGACGGACGAATGCACGACCGGCCAAGGATCACCCGCCTTCCAGCCGCCGGAGATTGCGAACGGCCATGAGGTGTTCTCAGGATTTAAAGTCGACATCTGGAGCACGGGTGTAACACTGTACGTGATATGGTGGCTTGGTGGAGGCCTGGTCCCGTCCGCCCCATTTTTTTTTCTTTTTACAAATCTCCCCTTTTTTCATTTCACACCGACAGATACAATATAACAACCGGACTGTACCCTTTCGAAGGTGATAATATTTATAAACTACTAGAAAACATAGGTAAATGTGAGTGGACACCGCCCGATTGGCTGGAACCACGGTTGGCCGATTTGCTGGTGAACATTCTCCGGGCGGATCCATCGCAACGGTTCACGTTACAGCAGATCCGGCATCATGAGTATGTTTTCAGTATTTGAAAATTAATATTCTGCAAAAACCAAAATAATATTATGGTCTCCGGTTTTCCGTTTCAGATGGTTACAGTTCGCACCGGATGCCACCAGTCCACTCGTCCCGATACCACCATTAAAAGGCGATTGGCAGAGATGTTCCACAGTGTTGCCTTACCTGATCGCTCATCACTACGAGAGCGATCGTGACATGCCGCCAGTGTACTACACGGAACACGATATTCATGGTAACGAACGAAGTTTAAATCGTCCAGTTCCGGTGTGGCTAATTTTATTTTCCCCCATTCCGCTTTGCAGAGGAAATGGCCCGCCAGCGGTACGATCCACAGGAAGGGTACCTTTACGATCGCCACTACCTTGCCCCGACGCTGGATTCGCTCTCGTTCCACTCGGAAGACGATCAATCGAGGTACGGTGGTTCCGGTGGTGGTGGTGGTGTCAGCGGCTACCCACCGCACAACAGCAGCGCCGGTGGCCGTTCGGCGGCCGATAAGCGCCCCTCGAGAAGCTTTTCCCTTTCGCCGAAGGCAAGCCTGAAGCACGCGGTCGGCAGTTGCCCGGCCAGCACCGGAAACAGTGGCACCAAGCGGCGATCGCGCAAGACCGTCTCGTGTATATCGTGGCGCAAGTGGCCCCACTGCCGCCAGTCGTGAATCGGTCGGTGTTTGTTGTGTACAGCAGTGGAAGGAGCTGGGAACTGGCAAACAGAAAAAAAAAAACGAGCGAATCAGGTTGCGTGTGGAATGCACTACTCAGGTTTCCGTAAGCACTCGGAGCTGCCGACGAGCTGCCAAGCAAGCACATTCATTAGGAAGTAGTGGCCCTTGTACAGAGATGGCGAGAAGAGAGGCCGATTTTGTGTAGTGTGTGTTTGTTTTCTTTCGGTTATCCTTTTTTTTTTAGTTGTGTTTTAAAATTTCGCGTGACGCGTTGACAAAAAACACCGAACGTTAACGAACCACTGGTGTGTACCCCTTTTGGCTTCTGTCTATGGATAGGACAGGATAATTAGGAAAATATTATTTTATTCACTCATCCGCTATTTTGATTTTTGCACATTATAACCTTCTTTCTTTGTTTTGTTTCTTTAAATTGCCCTCACAAGCCACTTGATCGGGTTGTTTACGATCGGTCGCTTTTGCGGTTTCGTAACCTGCCAGGTTGATAATAAAAACCCAAAACCCCCTCAACTCCACTAGAAACACGCCTATGCATGCAAAACAAACCACCTGATCGACATTAGTCAGACACACCAAAATTACATTTACATTCAGCTAGTAAGGTGCGGAGGAAAACCGAACTCGCTACGCGAAGGAGCGAGCCACGAGACACAGGAACGCAGGCGTCCGGCCGGCTCGATCCGGTCGGCTTTAGACAATTTCCATTCGGTAAGCTGAACCGCGCTAGATTGGAGAACGAATATTCCGTACGCTTTTTGCAGCTGCTGTCCACGCTCGTTCGCTAGATTAACTAGAATAGCTTCACTACCAACGCGCCCCTGGCCGCATTGGTCACCGCAGCAGTCAATGCCAATGTTAGCGGTATCCCGATGCATTAATGCTTGTTGTTAATAATGTCGAGGTGAGAGAAGCGGAAAACAAAAAAAGGCGCATACTCATATAGTTGTCCTAGTCACACGGTACGAGGGCGGAGGGAAGAGGAACTCGATCGTCCGGATCGGATGCAACATCCGGCAGTGTGTGTGTTTTTTTTTCGTTTATGCGCAATCTTTATGCTATGGAAATCGAACACCATTCCACGACGAACGGGGCCTTCTTGGCATTTTACTAGAGAGAGAAAAAAAGGGAAAAAGGAATTACGTTCATCGCACCCGGTGGGATTGTTGGTCAAAGCCGCACGACACGCCGTTCACCCGGTCGGCGTTGTTGTTGTTGTTGTTGTTGTGAGAATCAGCACGGTCACACGGCATCAATCAGTCTTCCTCTTGCCATAACACGGTAGTCATGCGACGGCTAGTAATCATCAACCTAGGACTACGTACACTACACCTGAGCAAAATGTATAAAGGTGGATGGCTTTAACGAATCAAATCAACTACCCACAACCCCACTAGACCTGCTCGGGCACGTGTTTTGATTCGCGCCGCGGGACACATTATTAAAGACATGCAGTGTTTATCGTATACATACATATAGATATATTACAGATTGTATAGGCAAGCTAAACATGCGCAGATTGTGAGTTTTAGTCATTTAGAAGAGAAAACATTAGGCGGGGTGGTGTAACATTAACGTAACGTAAACGACGCGGGACGAAGCATAAAACGCTAAAGTCGATTGTGAGCTGATCCTCGGATATGGGATAGGGATCGTAAAAACAGAACGCAACCGTTGTTAGGAGAAAAAGAGAGATAGAAATACATAATTTTGTAATTTATGGAACCAGAAAACAAGTCACGCTAAAAATAAAATCAATTGTTCGTGTATAAAAAAGGTTACCTTGTGCAATTCGTTATGAAATTACCTTAATCCTTCACTTTCTTTCACCCGAGGTCCCCCCATGTCCTTTCTATCCTATCGGGACAACATGTGAATGGTTTGCGTGTCGGCCAAAACATCACTGCACCGTTTAAAAACCGTTTTCCGTTAAAGCTGTCCCTTCATCTATTGATATATTACGTTGCAAAACGTTAGCCTCAGCATGTTTGTTTTAATCTTATGCTAATGTAAATTATCGCAAAAAAAACTAAATACCTAATACAAACATATTTCTTTAAAGAATAGAAATATGTTTTTGTTCTGTTTTTCCAGAAAAAATCTTATGCCATGAAGACCAAACATGAAAAATTTAAGTGTACCAAAATGATTGTCACACTTAAAAAATAATTCACCTTAAACAAAGCAACCCAGTTCCAAGTTAGGTTATCAGCAGGTAAAAGTAATTTGTAATTTGTTTTCCTTAAAATGTCCATCAAATTTGTCATGATTTGATTTACACCGCTCTAATGGAAATTTTGGAAAAGTCGAATTGTGAGCTTGGTGTGCCTATAAAAATATTATGTTATTAATAATTCTGTAAAAGAAACAAGTCCATGTTGGCTTCAGAAGTGAAAATCATTTGAAGCTTTATCTGGAGCATCGCTACAAGAACTCACTCAAGAAGGATTATTACTTTTTAATCTAATAGAACATTCACGGGAATACAGGACGAGGCCTTACAAGCGCTTGAAGGTGCTATCCGAAATGCTTGGAGGACCTTGTCAGTTAATACGGAGGAAAAATTATCGGATAACATGCCATCAATAGTTTTCCAACTACTAAATCGTTATGTAGCTTCCATTGATTACGTGTTCGTCCATTTTTTTTTGTTTTCTTTCTTCAAAAACCGAATGCTTCATGTTAACCATGTATAGAAAAACATGGTGGGACTATTATTTTGGAAAGCAGTGTTTCTAATGACGATCAAAGATCGATGCGAGCGATGTGAATCGATATTCAATTAAATTTAATCGAGTACAGGAAAGGTTGCCAACTTCGTTTTTTATCCATAGTTTTTTCATCATCAAAGAAGGCTACGACAAACTCACTTGATACATTTCAATTGTTCCATCTTTGAAAAAAGTCTTCAAATGGACGAGCATAAGGTACTGCCAAATTATTTATTTTGTTAGTAAAATTTAACGGCCAAGCTGCACACGAAATATAATCCCCCATTCTCGTTACCTAAGGAATATTCGACGGTTCAACGAGGTGAAACAAGAATTCCCCGTCCGAGGCGTCCTTTCGCATTGGCTAGAGCTTCAGCACCGAAGAAAGCGGCACAACGTAAGATGCCGCAGACTTCCGAACCCATTTCTGGCATGTTGCGTGCCTCAGGAAACATACAAACTTGTTTAGAAAGAAAAGCGCCGATATCGCAGGAGCCAGCCAGTATCGTTGCCACTAATAGAGATGAATCCAATCAATACGTGCAAACAGACCCCGAGGACCCGAGCAACATAGAAGTAGAACTAGCGTACTATAAGCAAGAGGCCATCAACCTGCAGCGCACCGTAGATGAACTGTTGAACGAGCTGGGCGAGCGGGAGAAAAAGGTGCAACAACTTACCAATAAGCTGGGCGAAATCAAATATCGAATGCGTTGCCATTCGCAACCCAGTGTATAGGGCGTAGGAGGAAATGCCTCTTCGCTCCTTCAAGATATCCGTTTAACAACAATCATGGTGGGTCGTCTTAAATAAATGACCAATAATTATTTTTACGCATTTTAATTGTACTGTTTTCAGAAAGTTTTTTCTTATCTACAAAGTCGCCTCGCATTAGTCAATTAAAACAACCGATCCGGGAAGGGGGGTTGTATTTGGACCCAGCACCAACGGTCCAAGCGTCGCCCCTTTGTGTGCTTGATCGCCATTAGATGGACCAGGTGGGCATCCACCAGGACCACCGCCACCGTTAAAACCTAGCGGTTGGTTGACGGCTTGCGGATTTCGCAACTCCGGTCCGACGAACATTTGATAGTACAGGTGGCCAACTTTGGTCAGCTTCTTTTGCATCGTGTTCCGGAGGGCGTTCGTGTACTGTACCGGTGGGCGGGAGGTAAGCGGATCGCGCCAGTGGAACCCGGTTGGGTCGCAGACAAACAGCACCGGCGATGGGACGTGATCTTTCATGTAGTTCCAAACACACTCCTTAAGGACGTAGGCGATCTACGATGACAAAAAAGTCAAACACATCGTCAGACATTTTCGGAACGATAGGATTTTGTCTTGTACTTACCTCAGGACCATCGAGGTATTCCAGTACGATGTGCAGGTAACTGAGGGGCGGTGGAAGAAGCTGCGCCAGTGCCATCAGTTCCAGCAGCTTGGTCGTCACGTACATTAGATCCGCCTTCTGGCCTTCCTTCGTTTCGGCCGTCTTCGAACGCCACTGGTGCAGGGCGGACGCACAGAGCGCCCTCAGCAGTACCGAGCAATAGCAGAGCGACGGCCGGTAGCAAGCGACCAGCCCCAGTATGGACCAGAGGATGGGCGCATGGCGAAAGGTGCGCCGAATCTGAAGATCCCGTTCCATCGTCACCTTCGTGAACTCCTCCTCCGGCCACGGTAACCCATTGTACATCACATCGGGCGAAACGAGCTCCACCAGCAGCAACGACACGTAGCTGAACCCATCGATCGTCGCCTGATGATCGTTAACGTCCTGGCAGCACGCCACGATCGCGTTCAGCAGCTGGTTCTGCATCGCCGAGCCGGGTCCGGCGGCTCTTTTGATTGGCACCTTCGGTCCCTGGCCAATAACGCCCGCGTGCAGCACGGTCGCCCTCGACGCGTTCAGTGCGATGCCTTGCTTTTGGTTCAGTTTGATCAGCAAATCGTCCTGCTTGTCCAAGCCGTACGCTTCCGTCTCCGACTGCGAGCCGAACAGGGCGCCATGCATAAACAGGGCACCTTCGAGCAGCTCACGTAAGGCTGCCGTTCGAGCCGCCTTCCGGTGGCCACAGTGTTTCGAAAGCAGCAGGTACACACGATCGAGCGATTCGTCGAGTGCTTCCGACTCGTTAAAGACACCGTGGGGGCCACTCGATTGCTGTAGGCAGTAGAAAAAGTACTTCACTAGCAGCTGAGATAGTTTGAGCGTTTCGGCGGTACCGATGGAGGCCGTTCTGCCAATGTCCAGACACTCGATCAGACGAACAGTTTCGTGTATAAGGTCATGGATCGTTTTCACCCCTGTTGTATCACCGTTTTCACTTCCATTGGAGGAACCCTCAGTTGGCGCATTACGAGCCCTCTTTGTCAATTGTGCTCTCTCCGTGGTTGGCTCGGTTCCGTTTGTCGATCCTACCGTCGGCGATTCGTCTACGTGCGCCCGTTCCTGACCCAGAAATGTCTCCCAAATCTTCAGCAACCGATCGAGCAGTTCTTGCACAATGCCGATACAGTTTACCTTCCGCAGCGGACTTCCGGCCGCACGCTCCTGTCTCAACAGTGTCACCATGTTGTGCAGGATGGTCCAATTTTCGACCGTCCTACCGGGAGCCAGCAGTATCTTCTCGAAGGCCGTCTCGAAGGCTGGCTTTGCACGTGGCACTTCCGCCGTACCGATCGGGCCACCCAGCAGACGGACGAGTGCGTTCAGTTGAGGTTTGATTCCGCTAGCGTTACCCGGTGCCGACGGTGCGGACAGTAGGTACATGATTGATTGATGGAACACCGAGTTTGATTTGAAGCTGGCCAATAAAATCAACCGTAATGCCACTTGCTGCAGGTACGGTGTCTCGGAGATGCACGCTTGCCATAGCGCATCGCGTGAACCGTCGCGGATGATGTCCTCCAGCATCGGGGAGGTATGCTTTTCGAGCACGATCATTTCCAACTCCACGAACATCATTTCCAGCAGCTCCTGGCACCAGCCGTATTGGGTGGAAAGTTTCGCAACGATCAGCGTGACTTCGATGGCGTTTTTCTTCACTTTTAGCAGCTGACCGGCTGCCAGGTGAAGCGCGAACGTAAGGCTAAAATTTCCGGGCCACTTTTCCGGCGTCACCACCATCGACGATAGACGATTGTCGGCATCTGGGGACGGGTTAAAGAATTTTCACTCAATTGTTAACATGCTTTCTGACGCCTTCATTTGACAGGCACTTACGAAGTTCCAAAAATACGGCCACCAAGGCCTGCGATATCGTTTCGGAGGATTTCGCCAACAGCAACAGGTAGGGAACGACACGTTCGCCCTTGCTGTCCAGTTCCAGTATCGATTTGATAGCGAACCGAAGATCGTTTTCGTGGGCCATCCCAAGGTAGCTCAGTATCTCCACCTCCGACTCGGACGCCTGAACACCGGTGAACCGCGTCAAGCCCACGCTCAGCATGCTGGAGATTGCCTTTAACGGGAAGCATCCACCGAGCCGCGCCACAACCCAGTCGAAGTGGGGCGAGTGCGTTCCGTAGATGGTCAGTAGCTCGCCGATGCAACCGTCCACTTCAGCTTCGTTCAGCTTCTCCAGGCACAGGGCACTGAGGCTCACCAGGTAACGGACGGTGGTGCAACCGAGCCACAAATTGCACGCACCGCGAATGTCCGGCGGCCGACGTCGACCGTGCTTTTTGCAGATATCTCCTAGCAGTTGCATGCACCAAGATGAGATTAGCGGACACCAGGCGGACGGACCTTCGGTGACCAGCAGTTCCAGTGCTTCGTGTATTTCGTGCACCGCGTCATCGTCCGCCGATGGATCGGACACATTTTTCTACCGGCAAAGAAACAAACGCATCGTTTAGTACATTTCCGCATTGGGAATCCCCTAGCCATTGCCAGTTCTTACCTCCGCAGTAAGCATGTAGCCCTTGACTGCATTATTGAAAACGAGCGTAAAATACTCGAACACTGCATCCCGGGTCGACGGAAGGTCCTCCAGCAGGTGTAAGGCACTCTTCACTAACGCACCCGTGTCCTTGGGGGGGACGCCTTTGTACAGCAGCGACACGCTGTTCACGAAGAATTGCAGCTCCGCTAGAACAGGTTGTTTAATCATGGCTTATAGCTATGAAATAAATCACAACCTAGAAACATTAAAGCAAGAAAATCCCCCGGATCGGCAAACCGTGTTTTGAGTTGTTGTGTTTACAAATGGAACGGCTGTCAAAGCTGACAAAACATTTTCATTTTGACCAAGGTTACTTGAACAAGGCTTCATAGACCTCGGTCACAATTTGAAATAATGGTTGGAAATATACTATTATTGCTATAAATTAGTATTTTTAATACGATTATTATAATGAATCCAAACTGACAAATACGTTTTTAGAGAGATTTTTTCTAGTCTTGGAAAAAATTAATTGCTATGTTAAAGAGGTAAACAATATTTGAACCGATTTTTAACCTAAATTTGCCATTTTGTTAGTAACGTAAATATTTCTGCACTAAGTTTCACAGTTTTACCAAGAAATTTGAAAGACCTTTTTTTTTTGTGGCTCATTTGTGGCTTTTTTGTGGCGTAGAGAGTTACTGTGACCGAGAGACGGTAATATTATAGACCGGTGGTCAGCCGTTCGTAATACCGGGGGGTGCCAGACTCGGGATTCGATCCCACACCTACGGCGTGGTGTTTTCTTGCGCTACCACTGCGCCATGGGCACCCCCAAACTAGAAAGACCTTTCTAGTTTAAGAAATTTTAGAGTTATTGGGGGATTTAAATATAAATCTGTACAGGGTTACCGCGCGTCCACAAGGCACCGTAGAGTAGCGATTTTTACACTAAAAGAAATTACGATCATTTAGTGTAAAAAACGCTACGATACCGCGTGGTTGCGTGGTTAGGCGTATTAGATTTCTGCGAACAGCAAAAAACGAATTAATTCACAAAACCGTGGTCACAGGAGTTGACAGTGTGACCGTAAACTTAAAAGAAATAGGCCATAATTTTGCTGGCGCTTCAAAATGCAGTAAAAATGTACGAGAATGTAAAAACTACTAGAAGAAACCATATTTGCAACTCATAAAAAATGAGAACAAATTAAAGATACTGCACCTCAGCACGGACTTCAATGGAATCGGGATGTTCATTTCCTTTAACGCAATATGTATGAAAATTGATAGCGCGATTCGATCGGTTTCATTTGATCGAAGTTAAATTTACAAACAAATATAGTTAATTCTATAGAATGTTCTCACCAATCTGAGTTTAAAAAACGACAAACAAAACAGATGCACGACAAGATGTCATAGGCATTCTTTGGCAGTAGTAGAATATGAGAGACTTGCAATGTTTCTGAACTTGCTTTAAACTGAATCAGCTGGGACTCCTTATCAATGCTTACAAACACACACACAATTTGGATATCACACGAAGGACCAGTTCTGCTTTAGCTCATAAGCTTCATCGTAACGTAGCGTTCGAGCCCTCAATTTGTTCAAATATTGATCGTTATTATCAAGAATGTCAATCGATAGAACCGGAATACGGTTGCCCTCCGTTGCATAATGGTGGGCGAAGCTGTTTGCACACTATCGTTCGATCGGAACGCCTTCGGCGCACGGTGACCGCCAAGTGCGACCATAGCGAATACATCCGGAACAGAGACATTCCTGTTACTGCGTGACGCCGATCAGACTCTCCTGTACGAGCCGTACGGACAAACAAGCGATAGTGTCTCCGGGATGTCCATTGCCGGCGCAGGTTGTCGTCTGCCCCAAAGTCTGCACGCTGACGCGCCGTTACAAAGTTCAACCAGCGCGCGCATCTCCGTTGGCACGTTGGCAGCATTCAGAGAAACGTTTGTCTCGGTCGACTTGCTCGCAGTTTTGGCTGAAGTGTCCTCGGTTTGACGAGCTGTCGCTGCTTATGTGACGTTCGAAAAACGGATGACGCGCAGAATATGGTGATGAGGCAGATCTTTCGTCTGCGGTGAAAAGCTTCCGCCGGTTGCAAAGTCCACATGGGGGTGTACAAAAATGGAACCTCAACGGCAAATAATTAGGGACAAGGCATAATGCCGAAACGTCCAACGACATTTCGCGGCTCTTCAAACCAACTGGTTTGACCCGATCTTAACCCAAAAGGATACTTTAGTTTATGAGTAGACAGTAATGTAAAGGTTATCGAAATGACACAGTCCATCAGAAGACGTTACCTTTTAAAGCAAAATTTCTAAATTCGGGTCGTAACACATGCTTCTAACATTTAATTTGGTTCGATTACCTAGCGAGATATAAATGAGTAGTTCGTGTTGCTATCCCCTCTTCCGGGTGCCACACAAGGAATAACATAGGACGGAATCTTGTACCGCAAGCTGTGGATTCAACCACCAACAGTCGTTCTGTGAGGCGTACATTATAATTTAGTCAAATCAAGGCTTCTTCATCGCTGTGTCGCAAAATCAAATTCCATGGATCATATTTGTAGGCTCAGCAGCTAACCGGGTCGTGGCATAGTTTAAGATCTCCAGGCTTTTCAGGCAGCACCCGCGTACTTCAGCGTACATAATGAGACCTCGGAGGCCTGGTCGATTGGTACATCGTGTGGGTTCGGTCTTATCTTGAACAATAGGCACACACCGTATTGCCCGAGGGGTCTCGCGGTGTTGCTATTTAATACGCTACGGCAAGTGGCTAAGGTCAACCGATGTACTGGGAAGTTCCCGTGGTCCATCCCATCGCAACGGACTACTTCAGCTTGGTCAAGTTATTGCGCGTGAGAGCTGCTTCCACTTAGCGCTTCGTCGCTATCATTTACGGCTTACCCGATGTAGGACGCACTGGAACCAAGAAGATGATAAAAACAGGATCAACAGCCCGGTGACGCTGCTTCTCAAGCAAGGAAGAACAAAAAACAAGACACAAACATCAATCCATTTATTCGGCACTCAGGAAAAACGGGCGCCTCTTCGGTTAGTTAGCAGCCGGCTGAAAGTCGTGGTTCCGTATTGTGGTTTCGTCAGAAGAAAGAATAATAAATAATGTCCAATTGATTGATGGGGCTTCGTTTAACATATTTTGAATACTCACTGGAGGTAATGAGATCAAGACAGGTTACGGTGACGTAGAGCCGTTTAAATGGCACACTTCTTGAATGAATGAGCGGGTGGTAGGTATGATGGGTCCGTTGAGGATTAAACAAACGTGAAGATGTCTTTTTGATTATCCTTCATCACGGTTGAAAAAAAAATTGTCTAATACTGAAAAACATAATTGCGTAAAAATTATTGCGACTCCATCAAGAACGCTCAGTTTAATAAAACTATCTTTTTTGCATAATTTCATAAAAGTCGAGATATAAAAAATAACCATGAAAAACCACCACAGTTGATTGTAAAATCAAATGCTTTGCCATAAGATATTGTATAAAGCTCAATCGTCACTGAGATTGAAAACCGGCAATCTATCGACCAATGTTCTCCAACTCAAACTCTCGCTTTTTAGATCCATATTTGATAGCGAGATTGAAATGTCTATTTGCCTCGCAATGTGGGAGAAGGATTGCGCAAAACCACAATGGGGCTGCGAGATAAACGCGTACCGAAACATTTTCAAGGCCTTATGTCAAGGCGAACGCTTCCATTAAGCTGGACACCGACTTTTGGGCTAATGAATTGAGGTAAATAAGAGAAAAAAAATATTTTCCAAAGCAATTGCCTTTTTAAGGCAACTTTTATCAAATTCATATGTTTCAGTACTCTAGTACATACTTAAAGTGATAAATAAAACAAACTTGGTTAGTGCGTTATTGCTCGTCTACGGTTATTATATCGGTTGCTTTAAAATAAAAAGAATGAAGATTAACGCCAAAGCCAGACATGAAGCACTAAGATAATATTTTCGATCATGCCAACCTTTCTACAGGGTCATACCACGACTCCTTCCCTACCACCCCCTGAAGGTCGAATGGTAATCTGGTTGTGGACAAAATCAACCAACACCAAGACCGCCCCGACCGATCGATCGCTTCCTCGGATGGCGCTAATGAAGAGCTGCGTCTAACGCCAAAGCTAAACAGATCCACAGTTCAATTAGCTGCTCGGCGTGGAAGGTGAAAAACGGAAAAACCACCTGTCCCAGCCGTCTCGCGCCAGCATCAGTGCAAGATAGTCACGGGCTTCATTCGCGTTCCCGAGCAACCGTGACGAGCCCACGGTCAAGGCCGTGTCCTCGGTGTTCGTTGCACTAAAGGTGGGAAAAGGTGGCCTTTGGGTGGGAGATCCCGAATGAAGGAATAGGTTTTCTCAACACGCTTCTGTATTATTCCTCAATACTGGACTGGACTGGACGCTCTGGGATCGATGACGCTAGCTCATCTGTGGAAAGTCACGAAAATTGGATTAAATTGTATGTCAGCATCTCCTTTTTGGATTTGTTTATATAATCAATACGAATTGAAAAGGCAACGGTTGACGAAGAAACGATCAGCACAGCTCATTGGGCAAAAAAAAAAAAATGGGATAAATAAAGAATCTTGTTATTTGCCCCGTATTTTAGCGCATTTCAGTGGGAGCATCCGGGTTCGGCGTGCTGGTCATTTTTCGCCAATTTTTTGGCCAAACTAAAGTCACTCTTGTTTTGACTGAAATTTTCACTGCAGTGATTCCTTTTGGCATTGGTTAAACCAATTTTCTTTATATTATAAATCTTTTGTGTTCTGGTGTTTTATGATTTTTATTTAGATTATTTAATATATAATTAAACGATTGTTTGAATTCAATACTAGATCATAAACCCTGTTGACATACATTAAAATAAGCTGAGGCAAGATGTACATTTTAAGCAAAAAACGTTTTGCAGTCCATTTATTAAAAATAATTTTTACAAATTGATTCTCCAACAACTCTTCTTTCAACAAAAAGTACCAAAACAACACCGCAACTTTCAAATTTCTTACACCGAAATAATAAGTGCACTCTTTTTCACGCGTCATTTGAAGTAAATATATCCATAACTTGAAAGTTCAAGTACCATGAGCTGATCATTTAAAATGATGTAGATGAGATGATAAGCCAAGACTCAATTGAATATCGTATAAAGGAAATCACTATTGAAGATGAGATATTTCTCAATTTATTTGAAATCAAGAATTCAATTAATTAAATTACAAGTGTTTGATATATCACGAACAACGATCGCTTAGATATAAACAGTTCTACTGAATTAGAATAATTTGCTTTGTCGAAATAGGAAGCGTGAGGTGTGCTACGCCTCGACATGAAAATATCCGTTAGTATTTATAATTAACAATCAAAAGGGCTAGAAACGGTTCAAAAAATCCCCTCATTAAAGGGATTCCATTACACACCTGTTCGTGATGCAGTAAATTAACCCCGGTCGAACCTACCTAAATCACAAATCAGCGCCAATCTTCTCGTGATTCACCTCATCCGGGAAAGTCACAGTGCCAAGCACAAGGAAGGTGTGGGCAAAACGGTACAGTAGCGAGGCCTCGTGACCGGTGGCCCGGTTTTCCAAAGCTCACCTCGGTGCCCATGGAAGAACGTAATAAACCGATCCGTACAAACGGAAGACGATGCAATATCTATTTACAGCCGCAGAAAGGGAATCTCACGGTGCATAAAGTCAATCTGCCCTAACCGGTAATCACCCTAACCTTGCCACCGCAAACAACTGCCAATCGGTTCCAGCGAATGAGTGTGCCACGGAGTGGAACTTGTCCTCGACGACCCCCCAAAGAATGGAAGAAACTGGCCAACGAGCTTGGTGCGTCACGATGAGTCTGCTGTTTGTGTTGCTATCCTGAAAATGTCCCCCCGGCTGGTACGATAGAGTGGGGAGAACCAGCAAAAAATGAAGCAAAAATCAAAAGATACACCCTCCCGTTTCCCGTTAGCGATCGGAAGAATGTGTTGTCGGAGTAGTATCGCGAGTTTCCCCTCAATTTGCATAGAACTGCTAACAGGATCTCATAGGCGGCTTCCACAGACATTAAAAAAATGAAACCGGTCCATCCCCAGGTCTTATCTACACGACAACCCCACCTACCGTGGCACACCGTCCCAATAGCTCGATTTTGTAGATTATTGGGACTTTCTTCTTTCTTGCCAGCCGGCACACTCCTTGGCCAACCCAGATATTCTCTTACCGGATGCTTATGGGAAGATGCGCACCCAGACGTAAAGTTTACCGTCGGGAGGCATTTTGAAACGCTGGCAACGTTTTGCGCAAAATTTCCGCAATGTTTGCTCATCGTTTTTTCCGCACAAAGTTTCTCTCGGTTTGTTTACGCGGTTGCATACTTCGAAGGGGTGCGAAATTGAAAACCCATCTCATTCATAGCAGCAAACACAGCAGAAAGCACCTACACCCACCCACCATCTTTGGAAAACAAAGAGGAATTCTAGAATGATCGCATCTCAGTAACTGATTCTCACTCTGTTCTCTGAGATTTCATTGATCACTCGAACACACGACGATCGGCGTCACGCAGCGTCCCCGCACGATCCTTGAACAACGGATAACAGTCTTCACGCTACCTTCAAAATGATCCGCCCGAAGTAGATTCTATCGAAAAATAAAAATAAAATGTAAATTGAAAAACATAGCCAAGCTCTACCAACTTTCGCTTCGCACGTGGTCGACTATGCCTAATGGCTTGTGTCGCTCGCAACGGAGGTCTAATTCAGTATCGAGTGGATCCAAATTTTCTCCATGTTTTTTTTTCATCTAAAATTCTCCAGCCAACCATTAAAGGTCCATTGACACCTGCAGCGTACCGGATACGTGGGGTTTGGTCGAAACGGCTCCCTTTGGCTTGTATTTTCACCTAGTCTGGCTGCTTATCGCTAGGGAATTATGCGAGCGTAGGAATGGATTTAATCAGCTGAGTTGTATTAATTTATCCCTAAACCGGTCTATGCCGAGGAAGGGTCTAATTTTATTGGTTTTCTTACCTTTTTTATTCTTTATTCAACTCGTCAATCCTATGGAGGTCGGTTTAAACCAGCATAACGAGCACGTATAACAGAAGAAACGTGGGTTTTCGTCAACCAATTTCCTCACGATTCGCAACGATTCACTGATTTGGATGTAATAACGTTCGTGAACGCGAAACAGTTGGCTGAGATTCTTGAAGAGCTATGGAGTTCTTTTTTAACGTGGAAAGCCTACAAATTTTGTAGTGCATTCTTTTTTTGATGAAGTTACTTTTTTATATCTTTGCACTGATGCTGTACGAACGAAATCTATTCGATGTTTGTCTTTTTGGTGTCGGTTTTTGTTTTAGATCATTTTGACGTATGTTTTTAATTTTTATATTTTCACGGTGCACATCGGTTGTAGACTTGTTAACTATAAATACACAACTTAACAACTAAATTCTACCGGTTTTAATACAAAAAAGGATAACTGCTAGCGGAGAAGTTAAACATAAACCGAAATTACGTCCAATTAGGGTAGCATGTTGCTTGGTAATGCGTCCTGATGTCGTTTAAAACCCTTATTTCGTATGGTCCATTAAATACAGCATGTTCGTTGATTTGTAAAACGTATTTAAAACCTTTTATAAACTGAACGACTCTTGCCAAAATATAAAAATCCTGCAGATATGTTTATTTGCATCTCTTCGTCGGTTCACAGATTTGTCCTGTTGCTGCACATAATTTGTTCTGTTCGCTTTTGTCTAAAAACAACTTAATAATATTTTTTTCGCTGGTAGATGTCTGATTTTGGGTATGTAACTTAGAATGCTTTCGTTTTCTCAAATGCTCCAACGATTTTTCCGGCCTGAGCAAATTTACGAAATGGTAAAAGGTTCGCTAAGTTACCTTGCTGAGCTGCGATACATATGCACATGGTGCGTAAGCCCGGCACGGAAAGGATAACACAATTGACGACAACAATCCTGTTTCAAAATAGGCCAAGTTTAACCAGCTTGAAACCAACCCCCACTGTTCAACAGTTTCTGCTTGCGGGATTTTTCGCTTCTTCGTCGCCATTTTCTGACCTTTGTAGGATCTGTGGTGATGGTGGCGGTTAACAACCGAACGTGCCGATAAAAATAACGAGAAAAGCAATTGGAGGCTGAGGTGCTGCCACAGAAACTTCAGATGCACTTCCAACGTCTATCGATGGAACTTGTTGGGCAAGTATGCACTTGACCACCTTATCTGGGAATCCTTCGAACGGGACCACTAGCGGGTAGTGCTAGCCTCCGGTTCCACCCGTCACAAGTGACAGTGCAACAGCATCAGTAATTTAGTGTTATGCCGATAATCACTGTCACGATCATGAACGCGATCGGGCTGTACCGCGAGCCAGGTAGGCTGAGCAAAGAGATTGCTCATCTTCTGGCAAGCACATTTTTCAATCTTCGCCCTGCTCGATCGAGGCACCAGCGGTGTCGATCTTGCACTTTGAAATACTCAACAGAAGTGAAGACAGAGCAGGATGTGACACGGGTGGGCAGCCCTGGGTGTATGTTCTTGCCAGTCGTCATCGATGGGCTCCTCCGCACGAGAGGATGCGTTGAATTGCAGCAGAATTGCTGGCATCAACATGGTGATTTCCTGCGAGACTGAAGTGCACAAAGAGCGGTGCGCAAACCTGGCGATCCCGGAGTGGGGACAGTTGTTCCTTGAAGTTCTCCTTCAACTGGATTGGCAAGTATCCTATCGGTCTGGTAGTTGTAATAACCCCGCCTCGCGCTGGGGTAGCTTTAGTCTTGGGAACAAGTATTAGTAATATTTGTAGTGCGGCCGCACTACACCGGCAGGTTCCAACCAGCAGCAGCTCCCTGTTGCTCCCGCCCGACCATAACCGCCCCGATCAAGTGGTGTCCGCGAAATGATCACGCCGCTTGCGTCCGCAAATCCGATCCGTCGTCGTTCGCGGGCCGTGGGCTGCTCGCGTAGTGGTTTGGGAACGCCGCTTGTGTGCGCGCGGGACGGCGAGAGCAACGATCAAGCAGACCAAAAAAAAAACAACCTACGAGAAGGAAGCGGTGGGGGACTTCGATATATAAAACTACGATGTCGCGATCGCCCAAAACTCATTTCGCTCGTCGGGTTCGCTTGCTCCACGACGCTTCCCGGCGCGAAGTAAAAAGGTGCTGATCGCATCACATTACTGCCAGCCTGGACACCAGCAACAACCGCACCGGACCTGGAACGATAAGCTAAGGGGACTAGGGAGTGTTGTGCTGTTAGATGGTCATATTTAAAAAATATTTCTGTGTTTGTGCGTATTTTGTTTCGTCTTCCTCGGAACGAGGAGTTGGCGGTGTGACGTACTGTTATAGCCACCAGGCGTGATCTAATAGCCAAAAGTTGAGCTGCGGATCACCTGCGGTGCACAGTTGAGTGGACTGGGGTGAGTGCAAAGTCGGTGGAAGTGTCTACGCATTTGTGTATGTGTGCTCATGTTTGTGGTGGCCGAAAACGGCGGGGACATTGTGTTATTCATTGTGACATTGCGATTGAACCTAAAAGCGAAGGACTCTGCGTGAACCCTCCAGGATCACACCAACCTGCGCCATCTCTGAACGTTAGCTAACCGTCACTTTCGACGGGTGGAAAAGTGCACAGCTTACGCGGGTTCCCGGTTTGTTTGTCCCTGGTCGAACGTGGTCCAACGGTGGGACCGTGCCGATCCTTATCCGAAGCAGCGTACGTGCGGCACCCTCCAAACGTTTAACCTGGGCAGCTCTTATAGCTGAAGGTGTTGACCGGCAACGCCTCCCAAGCGGTGTCTACAGTGTGCAGTATCGTGTGGTCAACTCGAGCCAGAGGAGCCAAAAAGTGCCAACCACGTGTGTCCATCGCCATTACGGTACCCAATCTTTCGGGGCGTGTGTGATTTTTGGGCAAAGAGTCAAGACCATTAGCGCCACACGTTATTAGAAAGGGTAAGTCCTACTTTTCTGCTACAATTGTACGTGTGTTTCCCCCACCGTGGTGTAATGTTTTTAATGGCTTCGGGCGTACATGTAACTTTTTTTTGTTTCTTCCAACATGTTGTGGACCTTTGCTCCGTTGCTCCCAAATTTTTCTCCCGAAAGGAAAGTGCGTTGATGTGAACAAATGTTAGATGTTTGTTTAGTTTTACTCCGTGGCTCCATTCGAACTGTAGTGCTTTCGAAATCAGATGGAAAAATGGTGTACAAATGCTTTGTTCCTCCTATCTTACAGCTCTGAATGATCCACGCCGACCGTGTGGACCATATTGCCCGATCCGAGGTACGATCAGTCGATCGGTGATTGATTTGAATGGTGTAGCGATGACGCGACCGATGTGCCCCGAACCGGTTTTCCCTTTTTTCCGCACCGAAATCGAAAATTTAGAGGAGAAAGATGAGCCCGGCTAGCGGTTTCTGGGGCCAGGTATTGGAGGTTTTGGTGTGCCATATAAATTCCCGCAAGGAATGGTAAACTCGTCGAGTCTGCGGAAAGCAGTAAGAAAACCTCCGGAGCTGACGTTACGACAATCTGCTCACGTCCGAAACGTCGGTTTCATTCATTCGCATTATGGACTTGCTTATGCGGGGCGCTTACGCAATGGCTCTCCATTGGGTCGATGCTTTTTGGGCGCTGGATGCTGGGACTTGGCGGCAAACGTACGCCACGGCCGAGGTGCGCCAGCTCCCCACACGCCGACGATGCTAATGATGTTGATGGTGGTGTCGATGTGGTATGCAAAAGCAGCCTCGCCGGCATCCCGCTTTTATCGCTACCGATCGCGATGTTGGCACGTTTTGGGCGTGCGTGGCAAAGTTGCTTTTAGGGCTGCCCTGAGGGTGTAGCCCTCCGACAGGTCAATTTTCTTTTCCCGGACGGAAGGTCGCTGAAATCACTCAACAACGTTCGACGGGCGCTATCTTATCTCGGTGTAATTTATTCTACTTCTTCGGAGCAGCAAACAAAGCCCCGTGTCACCGTGTTCCTGTGTCACTGTTTTCGTCGATCTTGACCACTCGTGACTCACTATCAACACTACACACCACTTGTTCAAGGGAAAGATGAAGGTGACAAACTGACCAACAACACACAGTTTGTCGATTGGCCATGAAATCCGTTCGGTACGAAAGTGAAAACAAGTACAGTACGGCGCCCCCCGGCATCCCCGAGCACTACCGGGACGCACGGTACCGGAGGGGCCAGTTGTAAATGTCTCGTCCAAGGTCCGGGATGTGCGAAAAACCGTTCAAATTGGATCGGCCTACAGTCCGACCGTGCCTTTCACCATCGTGTGAAGGTGACAAAGGGTTTCAGAATTGAACGGCGAAAAAGTTCCATACGCCGAAATGGCCGGTGACATTTGCTTTACCACTAACGCATACTGCAGTCGATGCAATCGGGATTTTTCTTTTTTTTCATTTGCTTTTGCTGCACCGTTCCTTAAAAGTGGCCGCGAATATATCCGAACCAGCCTTGCCGACCGGTGACAGTTTTTCGCGTGAGTTTGCAATTTTCTGGGTGCACCTTCAATCAAATCGATGTCTTTTGCTGGCCAGTCAAGTAGCCAGAATAATGTGCAAGCTCAGATAAACCACCGAGGGAAACAGTTGACGACAAATTAATAGTGGCGGGAAATGTATTAATCAGTGTTGGATACAATTCGATAGATGTTGGAAACGTTGCTCACTCGACCCCATCAAGTAGTAGGATGTTTTGATATTGTTGTACCATCAGGCATACCGAATCAGGTACTGACAATTGTAGAAACGATTTTACTAAGTAAAGAGACATTCGCACCACGCCGTGCAATTTCAGATGATTTTAAAAATCACATGAACATAAGAAAAAATTTTCGACATGTTTAACTTTTCGTCGCAGTAAAAGTTCAAACTAAAGTTTTAAAATTTTGTCATTTTATTTCCAATCAAAGACTGACTCCTCCTGAGCTTCAACAATGTGAATATACGTGTTCGATTGCGAAAAAGCCGAGCGATGAGTGTAAATTCCAAAATACTTTTACTGATCGAACAAAGGTCACAGCATTATTCGAAACGCTGGTCCTTTCTATTACATTTTCTTATCGCTGTCCTACCGAGATACGTTTTCGAAAAAGGTGAGCAGATTCATTTGTTCTCTATACTTGCTTTAAGCCAAATAAAAATCACTCACGCGCGGAAATGGGCTACTTGTTTGCGGGCACGACGATAACCGTTACGGCAAACAATCCAACCCAGCACCTGTATTGCAACAGTACGGAAAGGAAGCGCAAGCAGCCCAACGAAAGGCCTCAGGGACGACCTTCGATGTTGTTGCCGGCCGCGCTGTTAGATTAACCAATTCAAAGATCATTTCATTTATCGATGAAAAATAAACCGAACACATGTGAAGCACCACACGTGCCCGATGGGGGTCGAATTCTTCTCATCGCAGGTCAACGAACCAACCACAGAGATAACCATTTGCTGTTGAGATGAATTAACAATTCGGTTAAAAAACGCGTTTGTCACGCTAATGGAAAAGCCGGCGTGGTTGATAAGTTCGATACGGTGTGGCGTCCTTCGCATGATCGTGAAAATGCGCACCTTCAAGGTCGTCCTAATCGTCATCAAAACTCACCCCTGCTTCGGTCTTCCTCGTTTGAACGAATTTCGACGGTCCACCCAGTAATCCCCCACGCTCCGGTCTGTCAAAAGAACCGGACAACAGTGACCTGCGGTTGCAGCGGTGAAGGAAAAGCGCAACAAGAGCCGGTTGGGGCGCACGGAATAAACAACTCCGATAAATCCCCGAAGGCAACGCTAAAGCACGGTCGAAAGATTCGTAAATCTTACCGTCCGCTTTGCATCGCTTGATGGATGCTAATTGGGTGACCGCGTAGGGATATTAGCTTTTGCCCACAAGCTGTAACCATGAAAGGTTGGTCCGGGTGGTCGAGAAGAATAGGCTAGACATATAGCTCTCACCTAGCACCTGACGATCGTTAGTTTTTGTGAATTTGAGTTGTGCCTTTATCGACATTAGCACAAGCGGCCCGAAGGTCACATTGTACTAAATTTAGTTTCCGCAAAAAAAACTTCTAAGTTGTATATAACCCGCAATACTTTTATTACAATGACAAATGTTCCGAGTATGTGAATACAATAAAATTTTACGAAAAAAAACCATGGTAAAACCGCAAAGTGTCTGACGTCTCTATGATAAATATAGTCTAGGAATGTAAATAATTCGTATGCCATGTAAGGTTTTCGGTAATTATCCTTATGTATCATAAACACGGTAAAAAGCTTCAAATCTAAAAACCTTTAGCTAGAACAATTTAAAAATAGCTAATGTTTCGTTCTAATAGAACCACTCTAGCTTTACTGCAGTGATAAATGATGCGTCCCAAAGCTCTTTATTGTTTGCAAGTCTTAATGGAGGACCCCGGACAGGAACTCCCAATTGTGCCACTTAGAATGGATGACTAAAAACGGTACACCTCGTCAAGCGGCGCGTCTGATGTAATGGATGTGATGAACCGTTGCCCGCACTGGTGGCCACCTCTTGAACACCAGCCGGCAAACCACCACCACACGAGACTCGAACCACACAATAAACCGAAATCTTCACAATCTTCGCCGATCTTCAGCAGGCTACTCTGCCTGTAGCCCCACAATTGGCCGGGAAACGCTGTTTCGGGGTGAAGCTCGGCTGAAAATTGCCGTGTTACATCACCGGCACCGGAGCACGGGCTGAGTACCGTCGTAGGAATGCCACCGAGAGGTCGTCCGAATGAGGCCGCGATCAGTTTGGCAAGGGGTTTAGGTATGGTTAAGCCGGTACGGCACGACCCAAAATAGATCAAATGAAGCGCCCTTCTGCTTGTGAGGACTGCTGTGGTCCTGCGAGATTCAGGATGCCAATGGCATTTTTGCTTCATTTCAATGTCCCGTGTCACTCGATATCACAAGCAGATGAGTCTGCAAATGAAGCAAAAATAAATTTAAATCTAATGACGTTGATCGAGCCATACGAAACCAATCGTAAAATGTCGTTGATACGTCACTTGAGTAGTTTTTGGTTATCGTAACATCATGTTGCTATGACGTTGCTCTTCCGCAACCATTTGCTTTCCTCTATACTCATCTCGGGGCTCTCGCGCTCGTCACTTTCTCGCGAGTTCGCCCTTGTGCAGAAAGATGCGAGACGGTCAGTTTAATGAATTATGCATTTTCTCTGCTCCACGTGCTATACTATGCCGCTTTAGCATAACTCGTATATTCAATCACACCCTCCTTCCGTGGGCCCCACCACCCATTCGGCGCCGGATGCTGCAACCTTCTTTGGCCTCCTTTTTCGACTTTGCGCGCCGTTTGCAAACGCCATCATCCCTTCCACGATGGATGTTGCTCATTTTCGTACCCGGCCATATGCAGATGGGCTGCTCTGCTCTCTGGCTCCGCGGTATGATATAATCGTCCAAGCTCGGACCGATGCCCGAGGAACGGTGCAGACACTTGCCCTAGGTCAGCCAATCCTAGTCATCGAACAGGCGCTCCCCGGGGATTCGGGTTTTGTGAGCTTCGTCTCAGGGCCGTCTGCGTCTGATATAAGGCCAACAAGTGGAGTACCACGCCGCGAAACCTAGCGGCCAACTTAAATGGATCGTTCCCGCTGTCGAGTGCAAGATCGCATCGATCCGAAGGTCATCCGCATCGATACGAACTTGTTTATGCACCGCGATTGCGAACCAGGTTGCCCAAGATAGTGCCTAAGTACCGCTACGCGCAATTCGCACGCACGGCGCAGCATAATCAATGTCCGTTCGCCCGGCACATTCCCACACACGTTGGTCGTGAAGGAACCGATGATCGGCAAAGCATTCCCGAACCGGTCGGGTTTTGGAAGGGTGTTGCGATACGCAACGGGTCGGGCACTTCTGTCCTTTGTTGTTTCAGGCGAGCCAGCATTCAAACTGTCCCATTAGCCTTGAGGGTGACGTTGAGCGTGCGTGCGGGCGCCTCGTCGATTGCCGGCCATTCTGCGTCATGTCCGCGTACCACCCAGCGTGCGCTCGTGAAGGAATTCACCAAATCTTTCCACCGCTACTGTTTTTCGGTGTTATGTTTGCTGTGGGAAAAGAATATCCTTTGTTTATTAACAGCGATCTGTGAAGTTCTTGAGTTCTTTGTTTTTTTTTCTCCTTTTTCGAAGCAACACGAAGCGGTTTTCGTTTCTTTGTTAACACCATGTCAATTGACGAAATTTGATTAGTCTTAGGTTAGTACATATTTTAAACAAATTTTACTTTGCATATCCCTAACATGTGCAATACAACGTTGCAATAACATCGAACTAAAGTAATTAAAACGCAACATTTTTTATCGAGAATCTCGATGTAACATATTTCAACAATTGATTCACAACTAAGGCATTTCAAGTGAGGTTGCAAATCCAAATAATTCTTAATAGAATAATTTTTACATATTATTTTAAAATGTAGTAATTAAATTAAATAAAAATTACATATTTTTGACCAAATAGGTAAAGTGTTCGAATACTTGTGTATTCAAATTGCGGAGACAGTAAACATAAAAGAGCATCCCTTTATTTGGCGTCTCAAAACGTGGTAAAATAAGTTTAGAATAACAACATTTGAATATACAAGTGAGGTGATGTTCAGTGAATTTTGAACTTATATAAAACACTCACAAAAATGAGATCATAAAAAAATTTGAATAGAAAATTCTAAAAATATATTTGAACTAATATAAAACATTCACAAAAATGTGATCATTGAGATTTATACAACGTGCTCTCTCCACTGACGATACAATTTATCATAACTAAATGTCAACCAATGCATGTTATGATGCATGGAAGTGCCTTCAAGCCTCTTAGAAAGAAGATAGATGGTGACAATCAACTGATGAGCAAACTACGCAACATTTGCCGATCCCTCCACAGCATACAAAGTGCCCCCATTAGAGATCGGGCCGCAAGTAAAGCCGCGCCCTGGCAGAGGCATATCGATGCATAACCGACTAGCTGGAAGTTGATTTCTAGCCTGAAGCTATGTGTCCGCGAGCGTAAAGTGCCTTTCGATGTACACCGGGGGAGGTGCGGACAGGAGATCCCAAGCAAAACTTGCCGACACTTTAAGACTTCTCTTCATTTTGGCCCGATGAAGATACTGTTTTTACGGTCCTTGAATCTTCGAGGAAATGTTTGCTGGTCAAACCAGGCCACCCGAATTAGGGCGTGTTGTAGAACCGGGCTAGAGTCAAGACTGGTCGACTGTGAGCTGTGAGTTATGATTTTCGCAAACTTTTCATCTTTGCAAACATTTTCAATTTTGACTACTTAAGTGTTCGGCAAATATTGCTCTCTTCGGAATCTAGTGTTGGATGCTATAGTTTTATATAAACATACTTAACATTTCACGTTTACGTAACACTTGCAACTGTTTAACCGTTCCACAATAGATTTCCTATGCATTTCGCAATGCAAAGTGTATGGAAAAGACCACAAAAGGAAAAAGATTACATTGCATAGCCACACTAGAACGTTCGAGATGGAGATGAAAAGTTTCCAGAGGCCGATGTTATTTCTAGACTAACAAAACCGCTAATCCATATGAAATGAGTTAAGAACAAAACGGTGAATGGATGGGGAAGCAAGATATAGCATTAATCACAATCTGTGTTAATGTGACGCTGCCACACACTTCATTCAACGCGCTTCACGTAAGGAATTTTCCACCGCACCTATAGGAAGCCGTATATTCAACCGTGAAAGGCCAATGGACGATGATGACTGCTTCTCTAATTGCTCCTTTGCCCAACAATATATCCAAACATCCGGAACGGTATCAAGATCAAGTTGAAGATCAAGTCCACCGTCGGGCTAACGCGTAAATTTCCAAAGTGTGTGGTAAAAAACGAGCGTTTGCAAAAAAACGTCATTCAGCATCCAAACACGGAGATACGAGTCTGCGCCAACACTCCTGTTGACCGATAGAGCTCGTTTACTAACGGTTAATCGAATGGGTAGCTCACCAGTCCCACCTCCTGTATCTCATCAATCGTTCTAGCTTCGCCGACAAACCGGTTACGCCAGACGTAATGGAGTACTGGTGGAAATGGAGTCTTCTAGAAAGCCATCCGCAACCTTTCAATCGTCGGGTGCGTATATACTAAGCAACTGCTCCGTCCGTCACAAGTTTTAAAGAGTTTTCCCCACCGCCCTTAAGGTGTTGGCGCAATTGGCGCCACGGTACGGTGGCTGGGTGGCTAGGCGCGTCCACCGCTTGTTTTGATTTTCATTTCAAGGTCGATGGCAAACTGCCATCAGCTGCTCGAGACTCATTCCTCATTTGATCGCGCAACATTCCATAGCTTCGCGCACGCTTTCCGGCAGACTTTGTGGAAATCTAACTAACCAAATGCAAGCCTAGGCAACTGCAGATGCAATGTCAGTTAGTTTGCGTCAGCGGCGGATGGAAAAAAATGTCTGAAACCATGCTGTCACCTTTTTCTCGATATTCCATATTCATGAGAACTGTGTGCGAGAATTGAAATTAATTAATGAGTTTAATTAAACCATTCCTAGTCGTCTTCCATGTCAGAGTAAAACTATGTCAATGCAGGTGCTAAGAGGGTACACACGAGTTTTAAAAAGATTTCTTTTATAACAACCCCATAGGTAATCATATTTCGGAAAATCATTAAGTGTTAAGCTGGGACATATCATTCATCAATTGAATCGGAACTTAGAAAACAACATGGTTTGCATATCTCTAACATGAATAATTAACTTTTTTTGACTTGCAAATAATACTCAGTAACATGAATGGTTTGCTATCTAACGTCGTAGTTCCTAGCACCTGCAGTCGCCTAAGTACACAGGTATCTGTCACACGCCCGCTATCCTGTTTACAGATTACATGCAAACGCTTGGCTAAGCAGCATTTCTCAATAATCTAGAAGAGCATGCCTTTCTCGGAAAACTAGAACATTTGATCAATTGAACCACTTCTCCAGTTCCACGATGTAAAGACGATGGCATTCTGTGCTACCGGATGAAATGGTCTCAACACCGGTCTTAGAAATGTGTCCTTCGACGCTTGAAAGCAACGGAAACCAGATACTAAATACTAAACGAGCTCCACGCGGGGTATTGATGGCTACAGTTGAATTATTTTATACGATCAGGACGAGCTCTTTCGAGGTTGGTCTTTGTATTGATTTACCGATCTGCTAGATTTTAGATCACAGCAAACGGAAGCTTGTATCGTGATTGTACCAATGCTTGGTTTTGATGTCTACAACATGAAGATCGTACGACCCTGATAGAGTGCTGAGATTAACGAGTTAGTATCTTGAATTAGAAATCAGTATCTAACCAAGGGTCCTGCAATGAAGAATCAATGATTGAAGTTGCTCGGAATGATTTGGATCACAAGGAATGATTTGGCTTGGAAAAAATTATTTGGTTCAGGCTCAACCCCAAGGATTTAGGTAGAACGTGAAGTGAAAGCTCCCTTTTTGTGGCCGCTAAGATAATTAACTCCCTGAATAAATCCTGTTGGCGAATTGAAGCAATTCACTCACTAGGATAGGACTGGCTATTCACGTACAACAAAGGAAAAAGTCTGGGTAAATTCAGCATTGTTGGTCATTGGAAAGAATATTTATTTATCTTGCAAGGTCTCTTACATGAAAGTACTGATGAGCAAAATAACAGGGGGTGAATTGAGTGTAGAAGTGATAAAGATCTTCTTCTTTTTGGCGTAACGACCTCTTCGGTCATGCCTGCCCTCTGAAGAGCTTACTAGACTTTTTCCCTTATGTACGTGGATAGTCACTCCTCTCGTACAGGGGAGGGCCCGGTCTCGGTTGGGATTCGAACCCACGCCGTCGAGGTCATGGGCCGAGTTTCTAACCGGCGCTACCGCTCGGCTATCGCGGACCCCCGAAGTGATAAAGATAATATTAATAAATTCTCAAAAGTATCAAATTTCGAATTAAAATCTAAAAGAAACAATCTCATTACCCAGGAATACTCTTAAAACAACACTTCTAAAAACGGAATTCTTTAATGTAATTTTATTTTAATGAGTAATTTTTATTTTAAGAAAATATCTGGACGATGGAACTGACTACAATAATGCTCCACGTACGTAAAGGTAAAAAGTCTTCTTTTTCTTATGTGGCACAACATCCCCTAGTGGGACAAGGCCTCTCTCCATGGAGAGTTATTGTCACCGAAAGACGATAATATCATAATAGATCGGTGGTCAGCCGTTCGTAATACCAGGGGTGCCAGACTCGGGATTCGATCCCACACCTATGGCGTGGTGTTTTCTTGCGCTACCGCGGCGCCGTGGGCACCCCCATGGCAAAAAGTCTAGTTAGCGCTTAACGGACAGGCACAATAGATGGTACCGTCACGCCAAGATTCACAGATGTCAACCCACAAATTAAAAAAATGACTGTCTTATCTTTAAATATTTTGTTTTTATGTTAAATAGTAATATTTGTAGTATAAATAAGAAGGCTAATTTATCAACTAAACTCGGTTATGAAAACATTGATTGCTTGAAAAGTTTTCATCGAATCGAACGTTTGCTTAATCCAACGATCTGACGAATTTGAATCCCAACAACTGCGTAGTTAATTGTTTTACGAGGTGACATTTACCCAATCAACACTTCCCTACGCGCTACTGGGGGGAATCTCGTCAACAACCAGGAGCTTAGTTACATTTTTAATTGGTTATTTATTTGCAAACAGGTTGAGCACCACCAACGTGGGCTTACCCTTGAAGTAGAGACAAACACCGGCAACGAGTGGAAATTGAGCCATTGGATAGTTGTCACACTTCTCCGAGGCTCGGTAACTACCGGGTTAACATTCCATCGAGAAGCTGAACCGTTCCTCCCCGTCGGCGGTCGTAGCGCTGCAATGTTAGTCTCCGCTTCTACGATAGAGCGCGTGCAGTTGCATCCACTGACGAGATCCCGCGTGAATCTCGCAATGACGCTTTCGTGAATCGCACTTGTTTGCTGCCATTGACCTTATTTAGTCGTGGGAAAAAGACGGCGCTCACTCGCCCATTTGCCGGAGTGTGCGAGTACGCGGATTTAAGTGCGGACAAACTGTCGCAACGCAACGATGCCATGATGGCTGTTTGCGTAGACGTCATCGAGAAGGTGCGAGTATACATTTCACCCTCCAGTGGATGCAGACGGATGGATTCGACGTCCGAAAACATTACCCAATTAAATCACTGCAGCCGGTTTTGATCCGGCCAGGAGGGATGGGGAGGGCGGGCCGTTTCATTTGAGGATTATGTCAGTATGTTTTGATTCGCAAAAGCGAGGCGAAAAGCTTCAAATAGAAAAAAAAACTCCACCACCCATTCACACCAGCTGGCCATTTAATAGCTTCCCGCACGGGTTTTCGCTGCCAACGAGCTGGTTTGACGGTAAACGGCCGATTCACCAATCGTTCAATTCGACCCTGTTGTTGAAAATCAGAAGAGCTAAAACTAACTAACCGTCCAATCGGAGGGTCGTCTTTAATGAATTGAATCGAACGAGAACCAACCAATCGTTTTACTACCCCATTTCGGGTATGGGTTGTTCTTTCACGTGACCTAGTGGGCCAGAAAGGAACTTATTTTATTGCCAGGCCCCGCTAAGGTCGGCCACAAACTAATCATCATCCGGCTCGGTAAGAGGAAACGGAGCTTTGTGTGATGTAATTGATTTTTCCTCGCGCGATTCGCTGCAAACGGCCGACGGTATCTTTTCGTATCTTTTGCGATCTGTTCCGTTCTTGGTAGAGCACGCCGATCCCTTGCCGAAGGCCGGAACGAATTGGCAACCCTTGGCCGCGTTGTGCCTAAGCGCGTTAAGGAAAATGCTAGCTTTTTAGAATGTTGTGCAAATCGGTTGTGCTTTGCCGTGTCGCTTTGATTGCCGTTCTTAGTGGATTTTCCCTCCAATGGCAACCTATCGGCAAAGGGTGGGCCTCTCCTATTTCGTCCATGCGCCTAAGGCAACGACAAACCCGACGATGTTGACGCCGAGGAGGACGATGGCGACCTTGCCACTTCCCTGATCGCTGGAGTGAATATAAATTGCAACATTTTCTTGCCCTCACCGTCGTTTCGTGGCACGGGCGGAGGATTAGAAATAGTGTTAAGTAGTACCCCAACCGCTCCAACGGACCATCATCGGACCGTTCAATCGTTTCGTTTCCATCCCTTGTACCGATCGGGCGCCAGCTATGCATGCTTTTCTCCTCCACATACCCCAAATGGCTTTGCCACCGACTTGCAACGGTCATTTATCTTAGCACTGGGCGGATTTACCTCCTGCCTCCCGAGACGGGTCTTGTAGGGGGTGTTGGAAGGATTTGTTTATTTTTCAACAACACAACGCCGTGTCCGACAACCGACTGGTATTGATGTCTAGAGGAAAATTAATCACACTGCCTGCGGTGTCGTAAGAGAGCATCCTTTTCACTGCGTGATCGGCATCCGATGGCTCGACAGCGTCGCTAAACCACTGATGCCACCGAGTCGCGCGTCTGTTGACAATTACGAAAGATTCTAACAAAAACCTGACAAGCGACGAACCCCACAAAACCGCCCCGCCGGCGACGTGCATCTTTGACCTTCTTTTGCATTATGCGAAATCAACATTGGTCTATCTGAGGTGGGAGGGGAGATATTACAAATGATTCGTCTGACCTCTTTGCCGCTGGTATGTCCTCTAACCTCCCCCCCTCCCGGTCAGCCACCTTTTCCACCAAACACACTAACACACACACACACACCAGTGCATCAGCATTTGATCGACGCCCTCTTTCGGGCGCCCGTGCGTTGACGGGGTCAGTGCGATTAGAAGCGAACAGAGCAAAACGGACAACCATCGTCAGACGCTCTTGCCAATATATGACACCATTACCCCATCTCATTAGCGCCCAGAAGGCAAAGCGCGCGTAAAATTGTAAAAAGAAGTTCACCAACCCCTCGTTATTCGTGAGGAGGTACCAATGCGGGAGAAGTCGGTGCGATTGCACAGGTAAAAACACAACGGCACACTCATTTTTTACGACATTTTATTTCTTGGCGACCTTTGCGCCCCCGTAGCCAACAGGTACTGGCTAGGGGTAGGTTAAGCTCCGGCACACGCCTTTACAAGAGGAGCACTTGCAGACGATTGAGATCGTACGGGGAGATCACTTTCATTGCTTCGTGCTGTTTACTTTGTTTACTTTAAATCCCTGGCACCGTTAGCGCGGCAATGGTGCACAGCGTAGGCAATGGTTTAGCTGTTGAACGACACTTATTATAACCTTTTCGAGCAGGGAGGAGAACTGGCTACCTTTTTCAATAGACAAGTTACTTATCTTACTTCATCGTTTGAAATGCATTCTTCCTAAAATTTAGCTTTCTTTCATACATAAACTCTAACAAACAAGCAGGTCCAATTGATAAAACTTTCAGGTCAGACAACTTAAACGATTTATACGCTTTTGACATTCAACTTCAGCCGTTTGAAAAAATAATTCGCTTTACTGTTTCGTGCAGGATCAAAACTGCCAAGAGCACCATGCTTCGCTCATTATTCTTAGCACTTTCATTTAGGCGCTTATAGCTGAAACAAGTCGGTTCATAAATAGTGGTCATCGGTTGTTGTATTTTTTTAAATTCTTCGCAATCTCCCAATATGGTTATGCATTCAAAGAAAATCTGTTCGACCAAATCCAGTTTAACCCATGATGCTATCCTGTCACAATTGTTTGTATGTCTACATATTGTTTTTGATCTTCATTTATAATACGACCAATCTTTTATTTTTATAAAACTACTTCTTGGGCAAGACTACTAAAATTCCGAGGAGGTCATAAGGAAATCGTTTAGTTTAGCACATACGATTATGTGATTTTAATTTTTTTTTTTGTAAAAGCTGTTAAATATTATTTCCAATAGGGTTTTTTTCTTACTATCTTGGCATTTGATTCCGCCAAATTTCATACTGCTTTGCGAATGGCTTTACTGTTCATCTACGACTCTTATAACGGAAAGTTCCCGAAATCAGTTGTTCCGGGTTTGAATATTTTTTTTTTTAATTTCCACAGTACTTCCCCAAGTTTGACCATTTTCTCTACACTTGAGACCCGAACGCACAATACGCCACGACCTTCCCACAAACTTTCGCATCTTTCAGCACTCATCTTTTTGGAATAAATTCAGGTGTATGTAATCAGCTGCCGGCTTTATTTGAGAATGTATGTTTGCATATGAATCAAAGGTTTTTTTTTGCATTTTCTACCGGACATCCACAAATTTCTGTGTAAACAAAAATTCGCATATGGAAGTTGGACGACACCCTACCGACAAGTAGCTTGCCAATGCTAGTGATAATTTTCACGGATCGGTGCGGGATCAAAAAGCTGTCGAAAATAAACATAAATACACTCCGTTCTCGTGGATTTTTCTAGATCTTGCCTTTCACTGTAGCGCCAACCTTGTTTATTTTTCGCCTCTCTAACTACCCCATTCTCCCTTTCTACCTCTTCTTTCTAGCACCCCTTTTAATTTGCCAAAATGGAGCTTATCACAAACGTACACCAAGGCTGGCGGTACCTGATGGACGAGCTGTCGGATCCACGGACGCGCGACTGGCCACTGATGAGCTCTCCCTTTCCCACTATCGCCATCAGCCTCTGTTATGCCTACGGCGTGAAGGTAAGTAACCGATCGGTCGAACAGTGTCGAAAAGTATGGGTGGACGATCGCCGTTGTCGCACGGTTCCCCCAGGTCATTGGGTGAATGTCAAGTTTGATTTACATTTGAAATTTTGTATAATTTTGATCCATCTATCCAAATGTCGTTGCAAAGGTGTGAAAAGAAGACGAAAATCAATCATTTTTGAATGGGAAGGAAATATTCTATATTGCTTGCATGTTCCTTTAAGAATAGTTACTTTGATTATTGAAAAAGTTTAAATACGCTACTTGCGATTATAACACATTCGCTTCCATCCAGTTTATTATCAGAAAAAGAAGTAAAGGTGATCTACAATTTACTTAATAATAAATGGAATTTTCTACGAACGAATTTGCACAAAATTCTGTAAGTAAGTTTTTCCTTGATTCCCAAGTCATCAACCTTCGGTTTTGCCAGCATCACCACTTTGTGAAAGGCTTTGTCTAGAAGAATGGACACTGGGAACGGTCAGAACCGCTGCTCGATGACAGGAAAGTGCAACGGCATCTTATAATTTGACCTTGCATCTTACAAAAAGCAAGTGAATGTACCAATCTCTGGGACGAGTCTGCAATTGACTCCTTCACCGTTGGTTGGCATTGGTTAACCCTTTACAAAATGTTATAACTTGGAGCCGGGGAACATGTTTGACCGTGAGCCTGTGCTAAACTCGAAAAGCCGTTTCGAAACTGGGTTTAAAGATAATCACCTCGCACAACCGACAGGCTTCCCATTCGCTTTCGCATCTGAATGCATCAAGTTCATTGTCATTGCGCCATGAGTTGTTCGTTAGCAACTTATAATTGAAGTAACCCAAAGCACTGACCGATCCTGTCTTGTCTTTGTGACACACTATTTGACAAAAGTGACCTTGCCCCGTGGGGTGTATAGGGTAGCTTTGGACTCCCGACCCACCGCTAACACCCAAACCTGCTAGACCCGGTTTTTACAAAGGCAGGCGCCTGGAGGATGGTAATATTTATGCAACATTGGAAGCTTTTTGACATTTTTTTTTCGGCCACACAAACTCATGAATTCCTTAAAAGTAACAGCTCACTCGCTTTAAGTAAATATTTGCATTTACCAGCATTGTTTCTTAACGAGCGTGGTATTGTTTAACAAAGCAGTCAAAACGTGATGAAGTTTTCACACGAGACGCTTCACCAATCATGTTTGTTGGGGTCAGCAAAGAATCAATATTGTCTAAATTTGTAGTCATGTTTTTCCTTTTAATTTGACGTTGCCGATTGCAATTGAGCCGAAGCGTTAGTGGAGCATTTTGAATTATTACTATAATTGTTTTATTGCTAGCATTATTAGGTTTAGAGTATTATTATAATTAATTAACGTATTTCAGTAGAAGTTGTGAGAAAAAAATAAAAATGAAAATATTTGACTAACTTCTTATTATTAGTTTAAGCTGTTCTATACAACCATGTAAGTAAATTAAAAACTAAAAAAATGTTCATGCATAGTATTTTAATTTTTGATGATCATGATAATTGAAATTATGAATATAATTTATAATACGTATAAAGCTCCTAAAATTATTATCTCATTTAGACTGAATTTAGTTAGTGATTAAACGCCTCGAACTGCATATAAGGATCGTTAGAACCTACAAGAAGAATCATACTATCATGCTTCAGGAATATGAAATATTTCGTCAGCTTGATTCTGGAAACTTCTTTCTTTTTTACTTGCAACATGTAAGAAACTAGTTTTATTTCTGAAAAAAGGGTGCCGGGCGATTTTAAGATGCTTCACGTGTTCATCCTTTTTTATTTTTACAAAATTTAGTCCTTACAGTTTAAAAATAAAAAAATAATGCCACTTTCGATTGAAAATCTCACACGGGACAAAGGGAACTTTAATAAAACTGAGCCGTTTTTATCTTCAAAAGAACAAATCGATCATCATCATCGTACGGTCTGGAGGTTGTTTAGCCTTTTATTTGTCGGGACTGTGTCGTGCATAGGTGCATGTTTACAACCGAGCCGTATCTTAAGACCCTGCGGGACCCTGAAAATCAACGCAGTTCATTTCCTGCAATGCGCCTCACCTCAGTGATCCACCCATTTCGTTGTTCGATGTCATAAAGTCCTTTAAGGAATTACCCATTACTAATATTCGTGTTGTTTGTTCTTTTTTCATTCTACCCAAGGTCCTTGGTCCCCGATTGATGGAAAACCGGAAACCATTCGAACTGCGGAAGGTGCTGATCGTGTACAACTTCTTGCAGGTGCTCTTCAGCACGTGGTTGTTCTACGAGGTAGGTCACACAAGGTCGTCCCGGTTCGTTCACCCCACTCGTCGCCACTTTCACTGATAAAACCTTCGCAATTCTTCCCTATTTCCCGTAGGCTTGCGTTTCCGGGTGGCTTGCGGGATACAGCCTGCGCTGCCAGCCGGTCGACTACTCCCGCTCACCGATGGCCATGAGGGTAAGTGCACTGCACCGGTAACATATAACAGCAGCAACGATTAACCGTTCTTTTATTTTTGGCACGCCTACTCTGTATGGCGATCGCAGATGGCTTCCGGATGCTGGTGGTACTACTTCTCGAAGTTTACTGAGTTCTTCGACACCATCTTCTTCGTGATGCGCAAGCGCTATGACCAGGTGTCGACCTTGCACGTCATCCACCATGGTATCATGCCGGCATCGGTCTGGTGGGGAGTCAAATTTACGCCAGGTTAGTAATAAACTCCGCGAACCATAGTTAGTATGGCAAACAAGTTTGCGTACCGATTGGGAACAATAAGGAAAATTTCGACGGAATCAGCATCCTGGGTTCAGCGGGTTCCGCTAACTTTGGCAACATCAGACGGCCGTTTCTATGACGTATTGATTACCATCCCTAGCTAGAGCGGCTCGCTCTCCCCATCGAGACCTTACACAATCGCGATCGTATTATTTTTGCTCCGTGGAAGAGTCGGTTAGCGAATAGGGCAAAATAGTAAAATAATCATAATTTCAGCAAGCGAGCGAGTCGATTTTCCGTAAACAAACTGCCGGTTGAGAGTGTATCGTTTGACGGCTACCAACACCAAACTCCGCACCCGGCAATGGAATGTTTATGAGACACAGTATTTCGTACGAACGCGCTACCGTATTTGTTGGTGCTGTGACAAATTTTCCCTCGACGCACTGCCACCAACACCACGTCGGTGGTGCAAGATGGAGCAAGCGATGAAAATCAACAAAATGAAGGCTTTTTAACGATGGCAACCGAGAGATGGCAATGATGCAAAGAAATGGGAGGGCCAGTGTTTGGCCAGTGTTGAGCAATTAAATTACCATTCCATGTTGGTTGGAGAGTCCAGAGCCTCACAGGTGGCCACAAAGGGTATGGGACCTGTAAAACCGCACGCCTCAAACGGCCGTCAATTGGTTGTCACAAGGTTGTGTCTACGGTTGCAAATTTGCATCCGATTGCCAAACGAGAGTAAACGTAAAATCAAATTCGATGTTTAACCAAAGGCAGTCCTAGGTTAGGGACGTAAATGAATTCAACCGGAATGATGTTAAGATATTCGATGAATATTCGCGGAGACCCGTTTTAGAATCGATAGTTCCAAGACACGTTTATGATCTCTATACAGATGTTGTCTAAGTTGTGAAGATAGACATTCTCGTTGATGATCAAACAAAATTGTTGATTAGCTTATTTAATGGACCATTTTCAATGTGGTATTCGAGGACAAATTGAATAAAAAAACAAAAGTAAAGAGGACACATTTTGCTTACAAACTCAATTTAATATTCTTCTCTATTGAAATTCAATTTTTTTAAGTGATGATCCTTCTTATTTTTCTGTTTTATTTAGTAGTTTTAATACAGAACCTTAAAAACACTCTTGAAACATAAAATTGTTCACAGTAAATTGTAAATGCTGACGAATTTGTTATTTTTCCCACAGGTGGACATAGCTCATTCTTCGGACTTTTGAATACCTTCGTACACATTTTCATGTACACCTACTACATGCTCGCCGCAATGGGACCGAAGGTGCAGAAGTACCTTTGGTGGAAGAAGTACCTGACCGTGCTGCAGATGGTAAGGACTATTAAAGCGATTGTAGCCATCTGAATACCTTAACAACGATATGTCTTCTTGCAGATCCAGTTCATTTTCGTGATGGGTCATGCCTTCCAGCTCCTGATCTGGAACGAATGCAACTACCCGATCGCGTTCGCCTACTTCATCGGCGCCCACGCCGTCATGTTCTACTTCCTGTTCTCGAACTTCTACAAGCAGGCGTACACCGTGCGAAAACAGGTAAGCCAAACGGTGGCAGGTGGATGCCGGATAACCATTCATTGAATTTCTATCTTCCGTTTTACAGGCCAAGAAAGCTAAGGCTGAACAGATGGCCCTTACCAACGGTAATCTGGAGTCCGTCCCGAACAAGAACCTCGCCAACGGGCACGCGGAAACGGTCGGAAACGGAAAGCCCGACTTTTACCAGACGATCGACAAGACGGTCGGTGACAGCTATTCTACGACGCGGCATCGTGCGTATGTCGGATTCGGTAGTAACTAAGACACAAGGTTTAAAGTGCTTTCTAAGCAGAGGACTAGCATGGTCCTTCTAAGCAGAAGATTAGAGTATGCACTTACGATCGTGATCATGTCTACACTATCGCTATCGTACTGCTTATACCGATGGGAAGGGCAGTGACTCGGATGTGCTCGTCTAGGAATTACAGAATGGACAATATGGACCTACAGCGAAAATGTGCTCAATCGATAGAAAAAAGGAGACATTTCATTTGCTCATAATTTCTCTCATTACATTGGGGGTTTTAGTTTTCTTTGTAAGTTTGCGTGACACACGATTTCTTTTCCTTCCTCTAGAAGGTTTAATTTTGAGCTGTAAGGAAATTAAAGAATGAGCAATCGGAACGGAAGCAGTTTAATATAAACTAGACGTATATTTTAACTCGATAGATTAAGGTTAGGTTCAACTGCTAGTACTTATTAATTACAGTAAGTCCAGTTAGACGATATGACCACACGTAGGGCGTGTTTGACTGCGAGCCGATGTCATTGCAAGCCGGGATTGTCTCATATCGTTACGGTGGATGTTCAAAGATTTCTTATACGATAATATAAGGACACATCTATTGAAAACCCATTCAATCATGTAACTTCAATGCGCATGCAAATATTAACCACATATCACGGACAAGACTGTGAAGCAAGCAATCCAACCGTTTCTTAGGCTGTACTATAACCACTGATGCCGCTCATCGGATTGTGTGGGCAGACGTTTAAGTCAGAGCAAATGTAAATTATTAGTAGCTAACGGAAAGGTATCCAAAAAATTTCAAAAAAATTTCCTGCTAATGTATGTACCGTTCCGTGGAAGCGATTCGTGCACAAATTAAAAGGTGCAGTGGATAATCTAGTACTAGCCTATGCAAAATACATGTATTATTTCATTTCACGCAACGGATGGTCGAGTAATACGCATTAATTAAAAAGTTAAGCCATTGGCATTGCTCCTACTAGACAGGGATTGGTGAAATATAAAAAGAGGTAATGAAAATAAAACCTTTATACAATAACTACAAGCGTTTTTTTAACTTATTCTATATGATTGATCATTCCGCATTAAATGACCGCACTTTTTATACAGACCAGAATGGAACTGTACGTCCATGTACGCAGTAATAGTTCCTGCGAGTGTGTGCGTAAGTGCGTTTGTAATCGATGCGCCGCTCGCCAAAACGGACGTATCCGTCCCCAGTCAACAACGATCGGCTTTGTATTTGCGTTTATATTTCTGAAACTCAACGAAAAGTGAAAAAATACGTGTGCAATTTTACTAAAAATTAAGCCGACGGATAGCAAACAGATTTAAGTAAGTTACAGCACGAATTGCTTAAGGTGTCATACTTGCCCCAAATTCCGCTACATCTGTTAAGAATCATGAATCTCATGCTGAGAAACATGCAGCATAAGAACTATTTTTGCGGGTCTAGAGATGGACAAATTTTACGCAAACCTGGTTAAATGCATTGAAAGGGATAACATTGGAGATAATAATTATCCATTTTTAATTCAATTCAAACTTCATTATTTTGGTTGCTATCACGTCGGTGAGAAAAATTGTCTTCTTCTCACTTAGTCCCTAATTTGACATCTCATAATCTCTGTCATATTGTTTGACACGATCCCACCTGCCAAACAATCCACGCAGAATCGACCTTGGTCGAATGTAAACAGACACGACGTATCCTATTTCAGGTGGATTTATCAGAGCCTTATTCCATTGTGGAAGTTCGATTCAGGTGTGTAAAAGTGCTTAGAATAATTCATTATGCACCAAAAGCATCGATCAGTGATAAAGTTTCATTATTGATTCAAGTATTTTCTTTCAAGGCTCTCTATTTGCAAAACAGCGCGAACATGACATTCTGTTTATAATCAAAATATAAACAATACCATATCATCGAACATGTGCAACCACCCCGCCGAGAAGAAATGAAGTGATTATTTTATTGTTTAATATGAGTTAAAAGAATCCCAAACAAACACAGGGCTTCCAAGAAATTATTCGATGGTTATTCCTGTTTCGACGAAGGCGAACATTGAAACTCTCGAAAGTGCAGTCCATAATGCGTGTCACGTGGAAAGTGTTGGTTTTCCTGTTCCAGCTATCATTCCTGGAAGCAGCCGACTGGTTTCCGGACGATACCAAAAGTTCAATTTTAACATCCCATTATAGGGAATACGAGTACGAGTTGACACAGTCGCACAATCTATTCCGCCAAGATGTACTTCAGAAATCGTGCCAATACAATCTCAAAGACGACATATTGGAGCGGGTCGAGCAACTGAACCAGATTCCCACCGATCATCTTCTGATTGATCGCCAACATAAGTTTCTCTATTGCTACGTTCCAAAAGTGAGTGAACTGAAGTTTTTCAATCGTTCAGCGAATACATTTGATCGTTGGTCTTTCAGGTTGCGTGCACGAACTGGAAACGCGTTATGATGATCATGATAAACAAGTGGAACGGGACGGATCCCCTACAAATTCCTGCTGACCTTGCGCATTCGTCCGGAATGTTTGAAACGTTTCAGTCGCTAACTGATGAGGAAAAAATTGCTGTGCTGTCAGATTACAATCGATTCATTCTGGTTCGTCACCCTTTCGAAAGGCTTTTGTCAGCTTTTCGGAATAAGCTGGAAGGCAACTCCAAAAGTGCCAAATACTTTCAGGTAGCCAGATAGTTTCACATCGAAAACGAAGCTTTAGCAATACACCATTTCATCCATTTGTTTCCTCTTTCAGACGCGAATAGGAAGATTGATTATCAAATCATTTCGCCTGCACGCCACCAACGAGTCGCTCGTCAATGCAGATGACGTAAATTTTTACGAGTTTGTCCAATATCTACTAACGCCCGAGCTAAGCAAGAGCGGAAACATGTCCTTCAACGAGCACTGGGAACCGATCACGAATCTATGCCATCCGTGTTTGGTTCACTACAATATAATAGGGAAATATGAGACGCTGGCGGATGATTCGTCCCTGGCGTTGCATTTGGCGGGAGTGGATACGCTTAACTTTCCAATGGTGTACAAATCATCCAGTACGCGGGAGCGTTTGAAACATTACTTTAACGACATTCCTTCAGAAACGTTGAAACGTTTGTATTTGCTGTACGAAAATGATTTTAAAAATTTCGACTACAGTTTAGAGGAAGTATTCGGTTTTGAGCTCGTATGACGATGAGTCGTAGGCTTAGTTTTATTTCTTAGCTTTATATTGATGTTTACTGACAAACTGTATACTTAACAATGGTGATACAGGGAACTCGTGGAGGTTAGGTTTTTAATAAGGTTGTTGGAAAATACATGTGATATTAACATTAAATGTAGGACCATGGTGAAGATACGTAATAACGATGCAAAAAAATATACTTAAATACTCTCTACAAAGTTTTTTTCTACTCGTTGTCTTGTTACTCAAGCTGAGGTAAAAAATGTAGATCGTAAACTGTTACGTAACTGCTTGATCGAAACATTAAACCTAACGACATTTCCCGCGATCTCCGAGTCGATCAATGGACTGCCTTTTGCATACCTTTCAGGCGCCTCATCCGATCACGTATCACGTGTCTATTAGTGATGGGACAATCCAATCTCTGTAGGGATTCGAATCTTTCGACTCAGGTCCATACCGAGATCCGGATCTCCAAATCCGAATCCCAATCCGTCGTGCAATGGGTGCACATCGAAATTTGTTTTACATTTGTTGTTGATTTTTTACATTTGTTAAATTGATGATTTTACCGATTTACTCGATATTCCAAGAAGAGTGACAGGGTTCTTACCTCCGTACTTTGCACCCATCCACAGATCCACAGTGACAGGGTTCTTACCCTCGTACTTTGCGCCCATATTCAAAGATGTTTTAATTTATATACATTTGAGTCATAAAATTCCCAAACAAGCCCTCATTATGGTTGATCCTTCACAATGACTTCAAGTCATTGAAGTAAAGATAACCATGTAGGTTACAACAGAACTGCAAAACTGGCCAATTGTCAAGGCATATGACTAACCGATGGATTTTTTAAAATACTTCACAGACGTTGCCTTGTGTTAAAATATGTTTCATTCATGGATCTTGTGATTTTTTTATCCAATCAATGATTAAAATTAGTTCTTTTATTTGTAAAGCATACGTTATAATGAAATAATCCTCCGTAATCTGATGAAAACCGAGTAGCCATGATGGCTGGGGCATATTTCAAGCTTTCCTGTTGGCACTGAGTCTGGGATGTCATAGAAAGTTGGGCATGGGGTTGGGAAAGTTGGGATTTGCGGATGATCAGTGCCTTGAATTGGCAATCTGTAGCAAAAGACACGGCACAACAGTTGTAAATATGAATTGATTTTTTTCTGATTCTGATTGAGATGCAATAGACGAAAGGCAGTTAGGACTAAGACTGACCCACCCGTCATAGGCAAAACCATTGAAAATCCTTATTGAACTGATTTATAAAGTAACAACTAGACAATTGCACAATTAAGTTAAGTTCACAAGCTGCAATTTGGAAGAGTCGAATTGATGGAACGGGGATTTAAATTCCGCGAATAGCCCTCATATCGCTTCTTAGCTGACAAAATCGTTACGCTTTCTCGTGTTGTTGTTAACAATTGCCGATGGGGCAAAACGAAATAGCATGACGATTTTTACAGCCGGGTATGCTCTCTGTAAGAGCAGTTTCGTGAAATTACCGTTCAGGTTGGAAATACCCATCACTACGCTCCAGTTGTGAGGCAAAAGTTAACGTTTGCACAGGTGTAATTTCGATAGAAACGATGGAAACTTTGACAAAATTGTGCGTTTTGATAAGACCATTCATTTGAGGGGTCATTTGTAAAAATCGGTTAAGGAACAGAAAATTTATTAACAAATTGGCCTTTTTTTCTTAGATAGCATAAGGTTTCTCTACCTTTTTACCGCTAAGTGCTTTCTCTTTCCCACACACGTTGTTTCTTGTTAAAAACAAGAAAATATGGTAATATTTTATGTTCGACAAAGTTGCGTTACTCACAAAAAACAACTATTCGAGGGTTGATTTGTATAAATCGGTTGAGGAAGTAAAAAGCTATGAAAGAAATGGCCATTATTCCCAATGTCCGCTGGACGTTTGTGACAACTGGAACCTTTGCTACAAGAACCTTTGCAGGTGTTGGAAATGAAATGTTTCGGCGCGCGTTTCATTTCGGTCAGTATCGTTTTGCAGTTGGTTTGTGGCGGTCGTGCGCTTGAAGCGAGCTCTTTCTTCCTCCGGCGACCACGACTACGAGCGACGGATTTGTCCACAGCAAAAAGGGTGTTTGCCAACAATCCGTCTGAACCACCCGGAACACGCAGTTCTCCCGCACCTCTAGTGCCTTTAGGCGTTTCGAAGCGCTACCACAGTTCGCTACAGTCCACCGACGAAGGAAGGTTGCGTTCAGCGATATCCAGCATCAGCGTACAATAGTGAGTTTGAGTTGATAGTTTACCGCATTTGCGCTCGATGCCGCCACTTTTCGTAGTCCCCGTCGTTTCAGTCCGTTCCATTCACCGTTTTGGTCAAGTCAACATCATTCATCACTTCACCGCGTGTGTGTGTGTGTGTGTTTGTGCATTTGTTGTGTGCCGTACGTGTTGTTCATCTTTTCCTCGCTGCTGGAGTGTTTTACTACGAAAGGTGTGCCGAAAGCTGATGGTTATTTGCGGATTTAGCGAAGCCATCGTACCAGTTGTTGCTTCCGTCCGTCGTCGTGACATATGCCCTTTCTTCTCCATCTCCTCATTTAGTAGAATTAAGTCCATTTAATAGAAGTTGCAGGTTCGCTTCTTGGTAAAAAGGGCAATACCATACTGCTCGTTTCTTCGTAGGATTTTCATCCATCTTTCTTCCGCGATATGCTTTGTGGTTGCCGAAAAAAACCCCAACCAACTGACAGCAAACTCCTCGTGCCCATGTGGCGGCAACGTTTGACTCGAAGTCGAGTGCAGTAAAGAAAGTAGCAAAGCACAGAATATTGGACAAACTGGGCTCATGAAGGGAGTTGTAAGCGTTCTCTAGACGCTGAACTAGGTTCAGTGCCGTCTTTCCGCAGCACGGGAAGCTAATTTTAGCAAGTTTTAAGTTTCCAAACCAAGGAAAACAGTTTGCGTACCGTTGTCGTCAATATGCATCGCTTTCTCGCACATCGGATTTGTGGTCGGACCACGCGAAGACGCCCGGTTATACGGCGGCTAAAGTGAGACAGCACGCACTTTCGGCGTTTATCTTTTCATTGCGAAAGGGTGTGTATGGTCCGCAGTTTACAGGTGCGGGTTCGACGATTGATCGTCTCGTCCGGTAGTGTGTCCACTGGTAAATCCGTGCAAAATGGTTTAAATCGCACCTTGGTGGCTGTGCATTGTGGTCGGAACGAAGCTGGATGGCCTTTTGAGCGGCTATGAATGGGAAAATCTCCCCCGAAATGGTAGGACGAATCGTTAATCGTTGACTGTAAACTACCGGCTGTGCCGGCTGTTAGCGCTGGCTTCTTCTAACCCGCAGGCCTTTCGACAGCAAAAATGACGGTAGCAGTAGTAGTTAGCTAACGTGCCGATGACCGACCTACCACACAAAGTAAGCATCCCCGGTCCCCAGTGGGGCAGTTTTCTTTAGTTTCAGTGTTTAGGGCCAAATTACAAAACCCTAGTGAAAACGGAACTGTTCGCATTAGTTTCCAACGCCTCCTCCGCTCCGGTCAAAGCAAGTTTTGGCACCGTTTTGGATGTCACACGATGTAGCTGACACAGACCGGAATCTGATCGAACAAACAGTTCGTGCCCCGTTTCGTTGGACCCTCCGTGAAACGACGACGAAAAGTTGTGCTGGAGGAATCCGTGTCGCGACTATCGACTTCCAGAGTGGTGCCATAATAGCAGTGTGCCTAAGTTCGAAAGTGGGAAAAAAAGGAAAACCACATCGCCCAGTTTCAGCTGATGAACCTTTTTAGGTGAAACATTTCGCTCCACGGTAAAAGTTGATATCACCGTTTTATATTGCTATCAATTGATTGCAGATAGTGCGACGGCAGGCCGTGAGTATAACCGAGCGATGATGGATAATTTATAGTCACGCTGATAATAAGCTGCAAATCGCGAATAGCGCCGAGGGAGGTGTGAGCAAGTGAATTGCATATTTTGTCCAATCCAATGGAATCGATTTTGAACAACCGAAAATACTGCTCGAGTTTGACAGTGTCATGTAATTGGCAGAAAAGCGACAATCCGCTTTTGCTAAAGAACCAAAGCCAACCAAAGGCTCGCCGCGAGCAGGAAGTCTATGTACAGAACAGGAAATTCGAGGGGCGGTTTGCAATGTTTCTTTTTTTGGATTAGTTTGGTGAAAAAGTGAGTAATCGAATTACGAACATACCCACTCGAGAGCTGGCCGTTATCAGTTACGCGCGCTCCTCGAGGGACCAGATTACTCACCCCTGGGGAATGGGGGCCAACTCGGACCACTTCCCCCACGGAACCACCGATATCTCTTTCCGTAGCCAACTGTAGATAATTCAACACAAATAGGCGAATCGAGTGCTCGGCGGAGAAACTTGTTGCACCAACCTCACGGGTGATGTTTATGGTTAGCTTTCAACGAAGCACCCGCGTATCTGGAAGCTCTTTCGGGTGTGCAGGTTAATTTGCCAAGGCCGCGCATGCCCTCCCGGCGGTCGTCATCGTCGTCGGCCAAGCGGGACGAGAGATTCAGTGGCCGAGATAAGACCGAGGACCCAAAATATGCAGGAAAGCACAGAATGCGATCAGAGTCGTCAGTTGCCCCTGTGTTTGTTTCAATTTTTTTCCTTCTCAAAAATGGTTGCCTCGATGAATCAATGTGTATTTTTGTTTTCACTCCGATTCACGGAACATACTGATTGCTGCAGCGATACTGGACTTCGGTTGGGATGTATAAAAAAAAGCATTAAAAAACCAGCTGATTCTGACACATCAGCTGTATTCCGGGGTTAAAAAATGACGCCTAATCGGTCACATATTTATTTTATCGGTTTAAACGTTTGCTAACCGATGACGAAAGGTGATAAAATTCCGGAAATCGAAACTGGTCGACAGACAAGGGCCGTCTGGCCCGAGCCGAGAAACGTGTCAGTAGCAAATGTTACAAATCTCGAAGGGATTATTGAGCTCAGCGATTGTAGCATCACCTAAGTATGAGATTGACCATTATCGCCTTCACCCCTTATCAACCCCGATAAAGTCGATATGATGTACCCACATCTCATCCAAATATAATGAATAAGAATCAACGATTAAGGGGGAATGTGTAAATCACAGCGTGTTTGAACATATCTTTCATTTGCCGTGGTCAGGCATGTTTTTTGTTACGAACATTGTTTGCATTAATTTGATCACTAACACCCCATCCGACCTTCGAGCCCTCGAAGGGACAAGATTCAGTGTTGTAGCTTTGCGGAAAAACCTTGCTTGGTTTTGTCGATCGTCAAGAAAATGAACCCTCGTCATAATTTTACATCCAGTATAGGATCGTTTGCAATCTTAATTTGTATTGATCAGAAAAGCAAGAGGGACCAGTTTAGGGCGTTTATATTTTTATTAAATTCCACTGAAAACAAGCGAACAGCCGGTAGCTGACGGGCATTAAGAAATAAATCATTTCCAGTTTATTAGATTTTACAAAAGTTCAACCTTGTCATAAAATTTAACGTTCATGTAAAATATTTTAAAATACTGCACAATGATTAAAAACAAACCAATATGTTACATCACTGGATAAAGTAGCCGGTGGACCTGTTGCTATAGATGCGCTATCATTGGGATGCTGCTGCAAAGGTCAGTCCTCATCGCGACCAGCCTTTCTGGTCACGATGGTAGGTTTAATCGGTTAGACAACTCCTCGTCGCTACTTCCCATCAACATCATGGTCAGCAGCGGATCGATACGGATGCGTTGTTGTTGACCCCGATAATTCGGTCCGTTGGCTTTCGGGTGGATGGTTCATAGATATACTTCTGCGGGGACGTTGGCAGTGTTTACGATACGACGGAAAGAGGAAGGCTTCTTCATCCGAGGTGCGCTTCATTGGACCTGGCATGTGACCTTCTCAAGTCGCTCAACGAAACGCTTGCACACGCACCCTGTCTTCCTATCGCGTTTCTCACTCGATTGTCGATCGACGCGATTCACCTGATCGCGAGCCGTGCGTAGATCAAGTAAAGGCGAGTCTCGACTTGATTTTATGGTGCGTTATGGTGGTGGAGATGCGACTTCCTTTCGGAGAGCTGCACTCGCTCACTCGGTTGAGCGGTACACGAACGTTCGAGAAATCTCTTTTCTCAATGGACAATCCATATCAACACCGTCATCCATCGGAGACGCCGTCTTCCGGTGCCTCGACAGCCCCAAGAGCCACTTTTGCTCCGTCCCGTCGAGAAGGTGGACGAAGAGGTTGTCACTTCGCTAACGTCATGTGACACCATTTGGAAGGGATCGTACAATGTGAGACGGCCGACAATTTGTCTGGTCGACGGGAAGGAATGGACTTTGATGTTTGGTGGTGCGTGTTTCGTGCGTGCCGCTTGCCACTGCCACAATTTGCACCAACTGCACCGAGTCGGTGGAAAATTTTCACCAAAAGAAAGGACTTTTCCCCCATCAAAACCGGAAGCAACAGTATCATACGGGTTCTTTCGTGGTACGCGGCCAAACACGCAAATGCGCAACCCTGCGGTTTAAACTCCGTTCAGCCCCTCGGGCGCCAAAGGTGGCCCCGCTCGCTTGGTTCCCTTCTCCGTTCTCCTCCCCGGGCCATTCTCGGGCTTGAGGGCATCGCATGACGAGAAACGACTTGTTGAAAAGGTGTGTCCGCGTGCCGGTTTACTGTTTTGCCCAAAAAGAGACACACCATGTGCCCAACCGAGAATGGTTTGACTGAACAAAAAAAAAAAAAGGATATACACAAACAGAAACCGCACGACTCGCGCAAAACAAGGAAGTGGGCACTTGTTGTAGCCTCCGCTAAGGTTTTCATGCCAAGCTAGCTAGAAAATCTCTGGTCCAACTTTGGCGTAGCCAGCGTGTTTGCGGATGGATTTGGATGTGGAAAATGGGAGTAGAAACCCGCACGCGGTGTCCGACCGGAGTCACGGCAAACGCATTACACTCACGACGCCAGTGCCAGGTGTTTGTGTGTGTGTGTGTTTATACGCCACAAAAAAAGGTGCAATCCGAAGCAAAATGGGAAACTGGTTAACCCTTCAGGGTGCAAAAGTTGTTTTCTAAGGGGGTTTTCTGTTGCGGTGTCAAAATAAATAAATATACATGATCGCACAAAGTAAATCCTTCGGCCGCGCGCTTGTGCTTGTGCGTAAAACGGTGCTTCCGGGTGGATTGTCTTCCGTCTGCAAATCGTACACGGTGTTCAATTGCCCTTGAAAATATCATGTTTGTGTGACGCCTCAAAAACAACTTTTTAATGCAGTCCTTCAATGAACTTCAAGGTTAGAGATAGCGATCTAAAGTATTGAATAAAGGCTTAGAAAAAAATAATCGGCCTCTCAACATTTTTCAATTCCCCTTATCTGAGGTAGGGAAGTAAAAAGTATTCCATTTTATATGTCATCCGGTCATTATTACATAAACAGAATTAAGTGTTGATTGTTTGCTACACCTTGTCGGTAATAGAATTATTTCTGGAGTTCATTTCGATTTATGCACATGCTTTTTGCAACTGCTAACGATGTTTTACTGTCGTTTGAAGTAAACAAGAGGATTTAATTGTAAATTTTTTTTCAAATTGATCAAATGAAAATAAATTCACAACAATACAAACATTTCCCAAAGAGGTTTATTGTTTTCTTTGCTTCCTTTAACTTTTATGTACAACATGATTTGGTGTTGCTTTTTAAAAACGTCACACAAGGGTTTTATCGAAGCTCTACCAACAATTGTTCCTGGCACCGGCGCTGCAGTTCGACGAGTGGATCGGCGGCCTGATTTTGAAGTTGTTTTTCCTTTTCTCTGGGAAAATTGAATCCTACAAAACGTCTAATTAACGCCGGTTTAATACCAGTGCAGGCAATCAAATCGCCCAAAGTTTGTTCGCTTTTCCCTGAACAACACACAATTGCACATCCGCGAGGGATTGTGGTTGGTTTTTATTTTCCGTTTCCCTCTCGATGCGATCGTTGGAGCGCAAACCAACCACAGACACACACACAACCACACACTTCCATCGTCTGGCCGGCCTTCTCGATGTAGGAGGGTGGTGGCCCTGCGCCAACCCGGCGTACGCGCGCCATCTGGGGCGGTTGATTTGATGCAATTAAAAATTCATTCAAAAACACCAACCACGATCCTACTGACTTGGCTCGTATACCCGGCTCTTCTAGCTACCACCCTTCCTTTCACTTCCCTTGGCCTTCGGTCGGTGCCGGAGCCATCAATGTGCACACATAATCGAATCTCGAACATTATCTTACATCATGCGCTCGGTACTGCTCCACCCCACCCTCCACCGTTCCATTCCTCGAACGCCAGGGAATAATGCTTCATCAGGGGTTGCCTTTCTGAGGCTTGCCATTTGCCACCAGCCACAAAGACCTCGGTTGCTCGGGTCAGTTCACCACCCGTTTCAATCGCTGCATTTCGCCGGTCGGTTCCCTTTAATTTTCTTTCGGTCAGGAGCTAGCGAGGCGCCCGGTTTCTATCCGTATTAACCCAAACGGTACACTAACCCCCGAGGTGTGTCGTCGGGATTTTCTGGCCACTCCGTGCACAGTCCCTGTTGGTTGCGTACCTTCCCGAAGTGACCGGTGGCTGCTTGCGGATGAATAATTCATTTGATGAGTCCACACTCCACTTCAAAATTCCCGTTTTTTGGGTTTCTTGTGCATGAAAGCAGACGCTAAAAGATGTGAGAGTGGTTACCTTCGTCAAGTACGTCACTTGAACCATCATTAGTCACACATCGTGGATGCGTTTGGTCGGAAACGGATCGGATCAAAGATGATGACATCACTGATCTTGTGTTTTCCCGTCTTTGGCGATGGACTCAATTTTTCACACCACTTTGAAAAGGTATCATTTCTTATGGGCACATGATAGTGAAGGAACAACACCAAACACTCTAGGAAAATGGATTATGGAATCCCTTGTCTCGCGCTAGCCCAGAACTCTTTTACTTAAAGGATACTGCGTTTTTCCACTCAGGTTGATGCCATATTTTGTCGAATCAAATTGGTTGTGTTCTATTTAATCCGACGTATGCCACGTGTACGCTTTGTTTGTTATGCTACTTTGCTACATATTTTTAATGCCCTGCATAATCATCTTCTCCATCTTTGCTATCCGCTGTAATGTTCTGTAACAGCCGAATAGTGATAAACTGTGTAAATATATTTCTCGCTCGTCGATTTTAGTGTCCGAAGTAGAGAAGGCAGAAAAAGGTAGCCAAACATCTGGTCGAACCCCATTGTCGTGGCCTCTTTGAAGTGTGAAACAGCCCGCTAGAGAGCAGGTTTTGATGAAGGAAGGAGGAGAAGGGTATTGAACGAAGATGATTCCGCGCACTCTCGTACAGTTTGCATATTGATGAGGGTCCGAACACGGCGACCAGAAGGTTCAAAGACGTCGGAATATAACACCATTGTAAGGTTTGGTGTTCTTCATTCAAGTATAGACCTCACACGGGAGAATCCGGTACGGGCGCGACCATCACGCCGAGTTGGACATTTGCATCTCGAACTGCGGGACGCGTCGAACTGTCTCACCGAATTCGTTGTTTTCGCTCGAAAAAAATTTTTTATTAACCACCAAAACGTGATTTTGGTCAGCGATAACTACGACATGTGGAACCGGGTGGATGGGGAGGGCGGCTTACCTTCGTGCGAATAGAAACGAATAACATTTTGGTCGAGAAGAACCGAAAAGCTTCCACCGGATCTCGTTTCTCTCAAAGGACGGCGAACTCCTCGCGTTCTCAGGCCCGCCCGTCCAGGGACAATCGAGTTTAAGGGCACTGCCACCTTCCCGGATCGCGCAGGGCAATTAAACAAATCAGGTTTTTACCATTCAAATGCTTGTAAATCAGAGAAGACGCGAAAAAAGCGGCCTGAAACCTGCCTACAATTTTAGGGCTTTCTGAAGCGATTCGAATGCAGATAACGGCCTGGTCAAGAATTCGGTTCGAACGCTTGCTTGTGTGTGGTCTTCCGCGTGTAGAGAAACATCCTACGGAACGGCATACGGACGGCACCGAGACAATTGACACTCTACCACGTGCCGGCGACGCAAATCGCACCAGAATGTCACTTGTTCGAGGCGCGCGGATTTATTGCTCGCCAGCGTTAATCAAACATGCTGTAAAACAATTCCACCAACCCATCCCGTAGAAAGACCACTGCCTCAAGGCCCAAGCCCTTCAAAAATAAATCCACGTTCGGTGGGATTCATTTTTTTTTTTTCGTCGCCAAAGTGGACGTCAGAATCATTCTTCTTGGCGCCGTACCGTGGCAACCACTCCCTTATTCGCTTCGCGAGGCCGCACGCAAGTGGCGAAACTGTTCAAATACTTTCCAACATCCGGTAGGCGTTCCGGGTTTGTGGTACGTGTGGGAAACAAGAAAATGAGACACGATTCGTAAACTAACCAAGATCACACTTCATCAGCTGGTGGTGACATAAGTAATTGATGTAGCGCTAAACAAGAAACAATTGTCGTACATCTTGCTACCGTTGTCGAAGTTAGAATCTCTTCACTGAAAAAAATCTGTACGTTTATGATGCCCCTATTAGAGGTTCCGGTGAGCAATAATTACACCGAGCAGATTATCGCGGTTAACCCTACTGTCGAAGACCGAAAAATTAAAGCATGTATTTTTTTATTATTTATTTGTAAACACTTGTGTCAGCCTCCGTGAGCTCGAATGGACGACTTACGAAATTACGGGACATGAATTCGCATTAATTCATCGACTGGTATATCGTAATTCCTCAAGCGTTTTGGACACTTCGCTTCTATAACCCCTTGGTCTTTGAGAACTGAAATTTAAAAGATTAAAATTAGTAAAACACTAGTTTTATTTGCCAACTCAGCATTCCTGAGCATTTCACACATTATTAATGGGAATGGAATGATCTTCTGTATGTTTGGTTTCATTAGTCATAGACCTTTGAAAATAAGAACACGAGATCAAAACATATTATTAAACATGTCTGAAATACAAAATTTCAAAAAAATACTTTTGTTTACATCTTCGACCTGCATATCCGCGAGTGCTATTTTGCATGGAAATCCTTGAATGTTTGTATTACTTATATAACATTACTGTAAAATTGGTTCTTTGACTCATCAAACTTTGATTCTTCGATGTGAACGGATCAAAGAATTTTTTTGTATTAAAAATAGTGTAGGATCTTGGTAGGAATCTGGGACTGCATTTCAAAAGTACCCAAACCTCCCCGGCTCTCCGGTAGTACGCATTAGGGTTAATCTACTGCGCTAATTGAAACGGGTCGTTTGTTCAAATAAAACGGCGTGGCAAAATAAAAAAAGAAACTCCAGTTACATATCAACAATCACTCACTACATCCCATTACCGTGTGTAATAAAAGCAAGGTTCCCGCGTGCCACCGGCAGATAGTGTACTGTTTAATTAGCGTGCTAAATGGCGTACTTCAACAGTTTAGCGGTCACGTTAATAAACCCGTCGCTTTGGTCGTTTGGTCTGTTTTTTGCGCTTTTGAAGGAGCTTGTTCTAAACCGCTATAAGCAGTATTGTATGCTCTTTAAAAAGCACATTAATCCTTGTTAGTTTTATTGCTTCAATGTTTCTCGGAAGAACGGAAGCAAAGCGTTAGTCCACTCTTTAATGGGATGATCAATCTTGGTAAAAAAATTGGCTTATAATCTGGATGAGACATTTGACTGAAATGGGACAGTTTGATTTACTTGCTTTTGTAAGAATGTTGTAAAGTACTATCGTAGCTATCGTTCGAGAGATTGGTTAATGAACTGATAACTCTTGTTTGTTTCAACTATAACTGCAACTTCAGCGTCTGCTTCAGTGGAAAATATATGTTTAACTCTTTTTCTAGTTCAGTCGCTTTTCTTTTCCATTAAAAAAAAGCTAAGCACTAAATCTCGCAAAAAGCGATAACGATAGAAAATTACATGCATTGCATTACTTCATGAATGCGAAAAAATTCGACGGAATAGAGCAATAAAGTCGAAATATCTGCTTTGGCGGTTAAGTGACGCTTGATGGACAGATACTTTAACTACTGCAACAAAGTGGTGGCTATTATTTGGTGCCATAAGTGTACATGTAGCAAAATGTTCCGGCTGACCCCCAAACGTCCGTGCTAATTTTTTCTGCCCATATCACGCGCGATAAGTGGGCAAGAATTTTATCCGATGCGCAAATAAATGGATGCAACGAAATGGGTCCTCTCTCCGTCCACGTGTTGAGCAATCGTTCCGCGAGTGATGGCGAGGGAGCTTTTGGCCAAGCGTACCTTCAAGATCAGAGATCATTTTTTGGCGAGGTAAATTAAAAGTGTGTCATGCACGAGGGGAAAAGAAAAAGCGAAACAAAAATCCACGCGCGCGCGCGCGCACTACCGCCTGTGCGTTTATGTTCGAGACGATTCGAACGGGTGGCGAAAGAGCCAAACGAAAGACTTCAATGCCCGAGCAGACTAGACACACACGCCAGCAGAGCGCCAAGAGCATACGTAGCGATGCGTGTTGGCATGAAGTGATAAGGTTAAGTGTGGACTTTTGCGCAGGGCACGTGTATTTGTGTTTTGTTTTTTTTTTTCAACTGTTTACTTCTTTTTCCTTATAATCACTTCTGTACTTGCGCCACTTTCCTACCCGTTTGAGGAGGAGAAGGAGAACCATTTTGCAATTGCAACTGCACATGCACATGCACCCGTCTCTCCCGGCCATTGGATGGGAAACCTTCACTAACCTTCAAACGGATTGCGGTCGATGGCCGTCATCTCGGTGTACTTGCTGACGGCAAAAAAAAAAACCCGCGGCTTGGTTGTATGCATTTATCCTTGAAACAATTGCGATCTCACGGTGGTGGAGGGTTTTAATTTTGCCAGCCAGGTGAAAGTGAAAGAACCCATCATCCGCCACGGACCTGAAGGATCGACGTCTTAATGCCATTCCCTCGATCGCACTTTGAACCGATGCGAAATCATTGGGGATCATTACCTTTTCGCTCAAAATTATTCCTATCAAGTGAAGCATCGGGAGGTCGTCGGGGTTTTGCAAATTGCTCTGCACCGTTGTTAGTTGCAACGAGCCTCGTTGTGGCCACAATTGGAGAAAAAAGGCACACGTGCTTGCCAGCAGGTTCCGTTTTTCTTCATTGGGTTTCCCACCGTTCCCAAAGAGTACGTATGCCATTTTTGTCTGGCCCTCAAACCCACACCAGCCCGCCGCCGATCCGTGTGAATGCCGCCACACCGAACGACGTTGGTTGTGGAACTCCGTCGGTCGGAACATAACAGCGGTGACATAACACTCCGGTCCGACTCCATGCCTGCCTCTGATGCCCCGGCCGGGGAGGGAAGGAGGCTGGAGCCAGTAACACACTTTCTCGCCGTATCGGCACACTCGACCGCGTCCTGGTGGTGGTGTGCGTCAGTAGTCAAAACCTGGTCTTTCTTGGAAGCAAAAAAAAACCCTGGATAGGCGCAGCCTCTGCGTTTTCGCTGCTGAAAGAAAGTGAAAGAACTGCAAACTACATTTGGCCACAGGATCATGCACATTGGCGTGGTCTTTCATCAATGTATTGATGTTTTCTGTGGGTTCGGCAGCGTTTTCTGCAAGTCATCGTCCCGGAGGGAATGAGGCACACTAGGCACCGGAGTCGGTTGTGTTTGAAACTTTGCACCATCCTCTCCTCCCGTGACGGGCTGGTTTTATGGTGCCAATTTCCGTCTTCACGTGGTCGTCGCCCCTTCGGGTGGGGCGAATGCGGCGGGGCGGGAAAAACAAGAATCACCGCGTGAACTGCACGTTGCACCGACGCCGTCGAAGCATCTCGAAGGAAATGTGCAACCGCAACCTTACAGCTGAAAAATAAAGGAACTGCCGAGGTTCGCCAACCGGGTTTCGCCACTCGCGCCTCGAAAGGGCTGCTTCGGAATAACCGGTGATCGCGCCAGCGTCGGTACGATAATCAGCCAAATGGCAAAGCCTGTCAAAGAGGGAGCAATATTGCGTTTGAATAAAGAGCAATGAACCAGCGCGTACCAAAGAAACAAAATCTCCTCTCCGTGCGCCTCGGATGGGACTATGTTCGCCTGTCTCTCCAGCATGGCTTGTCCGCTATGTCCGTGTGTGTCTTCAAGGTTAGGACCGATTCCGTGAGACGAAAGCACGCCGTGCGCGATTCTTTCCTACCTTTCTCGGGGCGGCGGCTTGGCTTGGCCGATGATCGTGTCTTGAAGGAAGGCGAAATGGGAGGGAGAGATGTGGCGTTTGTCTTGGGAATTTATAGGACGCAAAAAAACCATACGCCGAACGGGGGAAAAGGAACGACGTTGAGGTGCGTAGAAAGTAAATACCCGTATCGATACTGGGCGCGCGCGTTCGTGCACTCTCTGGCACTACCTTTTTTAAACAGCCACTTATCGTACCGGCAGGCGGCCACTACTCCACCCCGGCCTCGGCGGCAGGCAAGGGGTGTGTAACTGTAGTTTTACTATCGTTTGCGTTACATAATTGCGACAAGTTGTTGCGCTGTCTCGCCTAGACTGCCACCGTCCGGAGAAACGGTGGCCGAAGCCGCCACCACCTTTCCGCTTCGCTCCCGGTGCTTCCCGTTGGGAGGTGGCCACCACTACTAGCAAAGGCCCTGGTTGCTTCCCGCCGCATCATCTCGATCTCGCGATCGTCTCGGACTCTTGAGCCAGTTCCATATGGGATGGATTGGGGTTTTATTTTATGGCACACGATCGGATTTCTCTCGTTCCCCGCTTCCCTGCTAACGGGAAGGACGAAGAGAATCGTGGGTCACTGATCGCGTCACGTAGCGTTTTTTTTTTACCCTCCCGGTGTTTGCAAGTGAACGGCAAGTGAAATGAGCTGTTAACCCTTTAGGGGCTACACTGCTGATTCAACTCTGCATATCTTTCGATCAAGTGATAGAATTTTATTTTTGGGAAATGTTTAGCACAAGTGATAGAATTTTATTTGTGGGAAATGTTTAGCACAAGGATTTATAGCACAAGGAATAAATAACAAATAACAAATAACAAATTTCTTATATTATTATGCTACAACTTCTCTGATAAAGCTCTGATGCTCACACATTAATGTTGAACGTCGCAATCAACTTGCAATTTTTCTCGGATTTTGCGGACGATTGGGCTTTTTCATTTAAAGAAAAATAAAAAAGTTATTTTACAAAGCAAATAACGCCATAATTTGGTTATATAATTACAAAATTTGAAGAATTTTTGGCAAAATAATTCGGACCATATTTTTGAGTATCTTTAACTTTTCTTTTGAACGGACTTCTAATGCGAGCGGGATAAAATACCAAGTATTTTCCATTACAAGGGGAAAAATCTTTCACATTTTTTAATATCATTCTAAAATGTTTTTATTTCTTTGTTATCTTTTTTGCGTATCGCATTGCTCTTAAGGGTTGAAAGTGTTCGAAGACGCCTTTCGCCGCTTAAGCAAATCGTTGAAATTTCCGTAATACACCGTATGCGTTCGAAGAGCGTTTCTCTCCCGTGCTCCTGCGTCATCCACGCACCATCAACACGTGACCCACAAAATCGAACCATCGACGCAACTCCGTCCCGCGTGAGGAAAATGCAAGGAAAAGTGATGTAAAGCACCTTCCCACCGGAGGAGAAGCAGCCAAGAGCCTGTGTTGTCGTTGGTTCGTTCGTTCGTTCGCTTCTGCTTGCTCTGGCCGGTGGCGCGCTTTCCCACCGTTTCGCCGGACGCAACGTGATGCGCTTGTGTATGTGCATTCCTCCATGTTGGGACCGACGAAGACGACGCGGCAGCCGCCGTGTGTGCCGTGCGATCCCGCGATCTTGGCCTAATTTTCGCTTTCATTTCGGGCTCGCATCATCATCATCATCATCATCATCAACATAGTTTTCATTCTCTGCCTCTTTCGCATCATCATCGGCCGTGCGCGCTCCGCCTTATCTGGTTTGTCCAAGTTTCGTTCGTCCCTTGGATACTGATCCATTTTCTTCTTCCTCCTCTTTACGAAATGTGACGATCGCAAATGTTAATCAATTTGACTTGGAGTGCTTGTTTGTTGCTGCAAGCTGATAACAGAATTCACCATATACGCAAATTTTAATCCACTTCTCTTTATATATTTTTTTCTTCTTTTATTTTAGATTCGCTCAAAATGGCACAGATTTTAACAAACATATACGACTGGTACAGAGACCTCATGGACAATCAGAGCGGTAAGTTTCGTCGGTGGAATCGAGGTGGAATGTAGAAAACGAACCCCCTGTTTAACCCCACCGGAAACAGGTTAAAAATGTTCCGTATACTTACGATCGTTGAACCCCTTCGTACCCATCGTACGATCGATCGATCCCGAGTGTCAGAGGTTAGACGAGCCTAATTAGTGATACTAATTATCCCACCGCGAACTGCTGCCGGTGACCGTCTGGAGGTTTAATGCTCGCGTCGTGTAACCTCCGTGTACCGTAGAAAAGAAAAAGCCGTTCGCTGTTGAACCTTTAAAAGCTCATTTCCATTTATTACGAGCGAGGCGATGATCGACCAAATAGTAGAAGAAGCAATGAAACTCCACGACAACAACGAACACACGTCGACGGTTCGGTTACCACCACCACCACCGCCGCCCTCCTCATTGCGGTTCCACTAGCGTGACCTGTCAGCTGGCGCGCGGCGTGTCAATTGGCTGGCTCATCGAATCAATTACCAGCGCCACATTCCGAGCGTGCATTCAGCTGCCCGGGTGACATTTCGCCACAAACGCCAACGTGTGTGTTGTGATGATGATGATGGGCCGGTTTTAGGGTAGCGGTGACCGCGTTACCGATTCCGGCACTGGTTGGTTGGCCTAACTGGCCTGTGGCCGCTGCCTTCGCCACCGCCCGATGATTATGCATTCCGTTCGGCGATCGGGCACGAATGCAGCATATGCACCTTCCGCGTAAGTGTCGTCGTCGCTGTCCTAACGACGCGTCGCGTCGAACCTAAAGAAGGGATCGTGACGTGAAATTGACGGCGTTGCGAGTTTTAGGGTGCGCGCGCCGAATGACGGCCGCAAATATGGCAGTGAAAATCGATCATCGACGGTATTGGTGCCACCGGGGGAGGGTGGCGGAGGAAGTACAGAAAGGAACCCAAAATGTGTCGTCGTCCATTACCTACCGACCGTAATGAGGTCGTGATTTATGAGGCCACAACTATGCGGTCTGTGGTATGTCAGCGAACTAAGAGTAATGAAAAAGTAGCTAGGAATTGTACGCGCGACGCCGCCCCCGGGGATAGAGACGATGTAATGTATGTGTTATGTGTGGCCAGGTTTACTCACCGAGCTTCTCGTTTCTTCTATTTTTCTCCACAGATCCCCGGGTCGCCGATTGGCCGATGATGTCTTCACCTTTACCCACTCTAGGCCTTTGCATATTTTATGCCTACTTTAGCAAATCGCTAGCACCAAAGCTGATGGAGAAGCGAAAACCAATGGACCTTAGGAATACTCTAGTAGTTTATAATCTCTTCCAAACCATCTTCAGCACGTGGATATTCTACGAGGTAAGTGAAGAAGCAAAACGTTCGTTGCATTCCCCTAATGGGCAAACGGATTATTCCGCACCAGACAGACAAGTCAATTAACAATCCAATTTGCTTCGCATTAGCGGAACGCTCGATCGCTGATCGTGTGAAATTGCATTTTCCAACCCGTAACCGGTCGATTGTCCGGTCCAAGTAAGAACTCAATTGAAACACTCGTGCGAATATATATGCAACGCGTTTCTTATCATTGCCGGAACCACTGGCGTTGTTTGTTGGGCGGCCAATCAACCGCTTCCGATACGATTTGAATAAAACAACTTTCAATATTTGTGTCTATTTTATCTTTCCCTCTCCTCCCCCCCC
>KE525420.1:1013138-1034514 GCA_000441895.2 Anopheles sinensis
CCCCCCCCCCCCCTCGCAGTATCTACAGAGTGGATGGGGAGGACGATACAGCTTTAGATGTCAACCCGTCGACTACTCCGGACAACCCACTCGCTCTACGGGTGAGCAGAAATATGTCTTTTAAAAAAAAATCAAACGATACTTACTCTTGGCTATCCCCGTTGCCATTCCCATTCCTCTCCCATAGATGGCCCGGACGTGCTGGTGGTACTACATCTCGAAATTCACCGAGTTCTTCGACACGCTGTTCTTCATCCTCCGGAAGAAGACTCAGCACGTCTCGACGCTGCACGTGATCCACCACGGCTGCATGCCGTTCTCGGTGTGGATGGGAATGAAGTTCGCGCCAGGTAAGGGATGACCGATCTGCTCGGCTATAATTTTCGTAGATCCTTTTTTCATTATCCTGCCCGAAAGCAAAACCCCATCGGGGCACAACCTTCATCGATATAGGTCACCGATTGCGTAACGTCCAGTTAAAATTCCAGTTTCCTTTCTCCCCAACACTCCGACGATGATTTGTCACGAAGGCGAGAGGCGGGAACGGTTGCGGGGGCACCAGTCGTGCAATCACTCTCAACCCCCCGCATTCCTTGCTTTTCGGCGCAAATGATCGAAAGGTCTCCAGGAATCGAAGAGAAGAAAGAGGCGGAAAAGAAAACGTCACCAGTAAACAAAAGCGAACGTCTCGACGGCTCGTCCCGGCTTATTATTGTTATTATTTACACTCTCATTACGTATTACCATGTGTCTGGAGCGTCTTTTTGTCCCCTCAGTCAGCCCGCTGAAATCTTCTCTTCTCCTCGGGGAAAAAGGTAGTGATGAAGCGGGTCGCTATTTTTACGCCATGTGCGGCCACCATTTCACATTCCTTTAGTGACGCGTTCGCGCCCGTTAATGCCCGCTGCGGCACCGGTTTTCCGCACCGGTGCCATAAACCAACAAAACCGGTTGCTTGCAAACAGATCACCCCGTAAATGATCGACATTCCGGAATACCCGGGAATGATGTTCAACTATGCTACAACTGGCGTCAGTCAATAATGGCGACGACAGTGGGAGAAAGTGTTTCTGGGTAGACAAATTGACACCCTTGTTGTTGTCCCCTTGCAGCGGGGGTGGCCATGTTTGTTAGATTGCCGAGGAAGTGGTGGAGCGTTCAGCTTTCGAACGTCCCTGTTCCGTTGTCCGAATCGATCGAAGGTTAGCGGATGAAAGTGGCGGCCAAACGAGTTCGCAAACCGTGCAAGAGAGCAGTGTATGACAACATTTGTGGTTTGCCTCCGATTCTTCTCGAACGAATTGGCTGACCGTACGTCCGGTTCTATATGCAGGAACAGGTTGTGCCACTTTCGGTATGGTTTGGAAAATGGTAACGCAAGCGTATGTGGGGATCTAGAAAGATCGAAAGCTCTTGCGGCGGCGGCGCAGGTTTCATCGGCCGATCTGGCCTGCGTAATGCGTCTAGCGCGTCATCATCACCACACAACCCGTCGTCGTCCTACCGATAATGAACGATGTTGTAACGGACATCAATACCGACGTATGCCCTCCATCTATCTTGTCTCCATCTTCCTCTCCCCCCTCCCGCACAACAACTCGTCGGACCCGGGAGGACGACGCGCGTTCGCGTCAATCGCGCACATTGTGGAAAATTGTGCGCGCAATTGTGGCGCGACCCTGTTTAGTATGCTTTAAAAGATTTGTGCGGAGGGTTGGGCACGAGCACGAGCGTCGAATTGAGGCAAACTACGCGATCGCCGATCACGATCGTACCGATGGAAAGGAAAATGAAGAAATTGCCCCAATGCTACGGTGAAGCGGTGCACACGGTGAGCGCGTACGGGCCATTATCGATCGCTGCTGATAACGGCGACCGGTGTTGGTTGGTGGGGACCGTGATCGCCGGGGCGTGTAATGTCTTCGTTAGTACGTTTATTCAATGTTAAACGGTTTCGGTTTTTGACGTATCATTTACCGGCACGACGGAGGAAAGGGTATGGTTATTATTTCACCTTGAATCAAAGCCGATTGGACTCAATTCGAACAAATTGTGCCGCATCGCACCGGCAAACGAAACGAAAATTGAATTATAATTCTCGGCTTATGGTTTTTGCAGTGCGTATGCAATTTTTCTTTCCAATTATTTTAGTACGTTGAGTTCCCTGCTCTAGGGCATATTTGGAAATTCTGTCAAAACACGAATGACATTGTAAAACTGGCATGGATCGGATGGTTTTTAAAATAAGTTTTTACTTATTGTACACTAATTCGTTGATTGTTTTTTTTTTTAGAACTTCCCCATCACCGTTAGATTTCATTTATTAATTTTAAAAGGTTAGGTTAAAAAACGAGGAATAAATGTACATGCTTGGCCATAGTCTACATCACCTCCATTTACTCAATTTCTATTGTTCCTTTCAAGCCATTGAAACGTCTAGAAGAAGCACCAGACAGTGATATTTTTCTCTGGTGCAAGCTCCGTTGTTGGCAATTATTAAAAATGCCTCACACGTGTACTAAACGTCCTGACACCATTCGGTTTGGTGGTGGTAAATCAACCGGCGGTGTTCGTATGCCACTGAACCAATTTCGTTTTACTTTTGTTAACAATTATTGCTCGGTGTGTGCCCCCCTCCGTGCTGTGCAATATCGTCGCGAAGGCAGGGTGGTATTACATCACGGAAAACAATGCAGGCTCTCAACGCGTTAAAAGATAGATGCACAACATACAACACAATTTTCACTATTACCCCATGTGCAATGTGATCGGTTTATTTTTTCCTCCACCCGTTCCACTTTGCTGGTGCATTGTACTTGCAGAAAGATGAAAAACAAAACGTAAAGAAATTTGTTCAAGGTTGGTTTCGTACTAGTGTTAGTTTACGTATCAACCGTAGGAGATTAATATTTATTGATCATTTCCTAAGAGTGACTTTCCCTATGTAAAGGTCATTTGTTTAAAGCAAAAATGCTACGATCTTGAAGCTGTATGGGGGAAAATAAAGGCAAACAACTGATCTTGACCATGCCTGATAGTTGTTGGTTTGCTGAATGCCACCAAAACCGTGGCTTCCGACAGGATAAATGAGAAAATTATTAATTCATGCAATATAAGCTCAAGCTCTCATATTGGTTTACCCTTAGCCATATTTGCAGTTTCCATTCAACTCTGTTATATAGCTTCAAAAATATAAACCACCAATTGTAAACTCAAATTGCCTCAAACTCAAGAACAAAGGGACCTGTTTCATTACGATTTAGCATCGTTATTTGAGTTTACGTTCGAGGTTCAGGAAACATACCACTTTAAGTGAAAGTTCCTATCGTTTAAAAATGGACTGTACAAACCATTGCACTACTTATGCAATCGTTTTGGAAAGTTGCGCGTACCTTTGAATGTAGGTGTAGGTCACGTAAATCGGAAACGTTTTCATTCCATTAGGTATGAATCGAGAAATGGTGATGAAATAGATTTGCTCCCCCCAAAAGCCAATAAATCGCCGTTTATTTTGTCCTTGAAAATAAAAACAAGCACGTTTGAAAATGTTCCATTGACACGTTCTGACATAATTGTTTGCGGAGCTAAATAATTCCCTTAAATCGTCCCGGAAGCTAGAATTTATGGTGGTTTTAATGTAACCATTGTTGAAAAAAAGCACAGGGTTTATTTTCTTAGCAATTATTTATTTTCTTTAAGATTCATCATATTTCCCTTTTTTCCCTTCAATGTTGAGGAAGTTACTTACACGCTTGGTCTCATCCAATCCGCAGGTGGTCATAGTACGTTCTTCGCGATGCTGAACTCGTTTGTACATATTGTAATGTACTTCTACTACATGGTCGCAGCCCTGGGCCCGAAGTACCAGAAGTACATCTGGTGGAAGAAGTATTTGACTGCATTCCAGATGGTAAGTTCGACGTCGGGAAGGATATCTTTGTCTTTATTTTTTTTTACAAAAAACCGTGAGAAGGTCAATGGATCCTCATCTTGTTTAAGTGCTTTGCGTGCACTGCACTCCGCGTTGATGATACACCCTTGGCGAAGGGCACCGTAAAGGAGTTGGCCGTTGCGTGTGCTGCATCTGCCCAAAGCGTGAAGCCGTTTACTTCCTCCATTCACTTTTGGCACTGATGACCGACCCTCTAACGAACCAAACCGGGCCACAACGGAAGGCCGTCAGGGTTGGTGGTCAGTGTCTAGATTTGCTTCGATTGTCCACATGCGAACCCGTTTTACTGAATGATCCTTCGACGATTCACAGTCGATCGCTTTCGATTGATCAATGTGTTTGATTGCTTTTTTTTCGTTTGTCTTTCACTCTCTCTCTCTCTCTCTCCATACACAGGCTCAGTTTGTTTGCCATCTTTACGCACCCAGTTCCAGCTGCTGTTCTACCGACCTGCGACTACCCGAAAGGTTTCATGGTGTGGATCGGTCTGCACGGTGTCATGTTCCTGTTCCTGTTCTCCGATTTCTACAAGCAGGCGTACAACAAGCGGGTCGGCCGGGCCAAGCGGGAGCGGAAGCGCTGAACGCGAAGGCGCACGCCAACGGCAAGCTGCACAATGGCGATGCGGTCAACACAATCAGGGTGCCTGCATGGTAAGTACCAGTGCCACCATCACCGGAAGTTCAGCCTAAAGGTTTGACGCCATCATGACGCCATTTTGAGGCTCTTGCTGGGATGGCAAGGCCCGGCACTTTGGACCGCGTCTGCCTGTTATTGTCCCCCTTAATTTTCACCTTCTCCTGAGAACACTTCATTCTTCGCTGCCGTCAAAATGGCGCACCGAATGTGTGCGAGATTTGTTAATACGCGTGTCTTATTCCGCCACAAACTCCAGACCATGTCCCCTTCTAAATGGCCGATCGGTCCATCGACAGTTTATCGCAAATTGACGTCAAAATGGTGCTCAATTGTCGACAATGACTGGTCATTATTTGCGATGTGCGCTTATTTGAGTTTGAATGCGTTTTTTTATTTCGTTCCCTTCCCCTCCAACTCTTCAACTATTCTTGAGATATGTTCCACCGGCCAGAGCCTGGTCCTGGCTGGACAAAAAAACGGACATGTTTGTATTTTTTTACACTATTTCCACGAAGGTCAAATGAAGATGAAATGGTTCTGAAGTGGAAAAAAGTGGCAATATTTGTTGTTGTTAGGCTTGCCGTTTCTGCGAGGGATCTAATGAAGCAAACCACTTGTTGGCACAGGTGCCGGGGTTATGCCGTGTGCTGTCCACCGAAAATACACACATAGAAAGGCTACCCGAGTGTACTTGTACTTGATCAAGGATATAACCCACCGACCAATCGAAGAAAAAACGAAGGAAAAAAATGTACAACCAACAATACCCTTCAATTGAAGCTAAAAAAAACAAACCACCATCGTGGGGCAAACAAGAATATTGTTTGATTATTTATTTTTCCAGCAACAACTCCTTGGTTTCAATATTTTTTTTGCCATTTCTACTTCCGCAAACCGATCGCGCGCAGCAGCGATCGCTGGCGAGCGATCTTTGGACCGGGTAATTTGTTGTTTGACGTATCAAAACAACCACCCCACAGGTGTCTTGTCCTCCGTGCGATGGCCATCTTTCCCCTTGACCTCCGCTGGCGCACACGCTTTTTCCAACGTCCATCCGGTGAAGCCGACAAGTCGTCACGGTGCTATTTTTTATTCCACGGCTTAGTGCTTACCAGACACTTGCTGCCTGTCGGCCGGCCGGCCGGTGAATTTTAGCGATTGTGCCTTCGATGGTCGACGAGAAAGCGGATGGTTGCGGAAAAAGTGCAAAATTTCGCACCTAACCTATCCCGTGTTGGGATGGGGGGTTGTTTTTTTTTGCTTTTCGCCAGCAAACTATATACGATCAATATCCGTCAATGGGGTTGACGGCTTTGGGTGATAGTTTTCGAAATGGGAGGCTTGCGTTACGCAACCGACATCCGTTCTCGTGACGCAGTTTTACGGGAGAAAACGTCAATCCCCAATAGACGATGACGCTGACGGTGGGAAAGATCAATAATCCAGAGGAATCATTGTGTAAACCGCTTCGACGACACAAATCATCGTTGGGAATTTTATCATTTCGAGTTGGACGAATATGCGTCAATTGGGGATTATTTGGGATTTATATCATTTTACATTGCGTCTTTGGTTTGAACAATCGAGTTGTGTCCTTTTTTTAAAAAATATATCCGACGTTAATGTTTATCATATGTTCCACAAAGCATCTTTGAAAATACAACTCAAAACAAAAAGGCCAATCGAGCGATTAACCTCATTCTCGCAAAGATACTGGTTTTGTTTTGTCAAGGATACGAATAAACATTAACCGTGTGGCATAAGCGTTCCCGAGCGTGCGGTGGAAACCTGCATTTAAAGGATCGGGCACAACTTTGCCTACAATTAAGTTGCCTTCAGTAGGGGTCAGTAAGCTTACGCATGGATTTTGTTTTTGCAATTACCCCAACACACCACCCAGTATTTGTCGTTCCATTAGACTGGTGCAACAGCAGCAGGGTCACAAGTGGGTGTGCTGAGAACCGAGGAGAGATGGCGAGATATTATAATATTGTTCTTTCTCGTACTTTTTCGTACTTCAAATGGCGTCTCCGATTTGGTGCTTTCCTGTGTCGTTTTAACATTTTGAGACATTAAATAATAAAAGTTCTCTTTATTTTTACCTTCCACAACAGCCCGTCCTAAACGACGACGACGATCTACACCAGCGGAAGGTGACCGCGAACGGGATCTACCTGAACGGTGGTGCCAAAACGGCGAATTCCTACAGCAATGGCAATTCGAACGGTTTTGTCGAATCGATCCAACAGTCGAACGGTAGCATCGGAGACAACGGTGTAGCACGGGTCCGGAAAATACAATAACGCTAGCAACAACCAGCAGCAGCAGTAGCAGCAGCATTGGCAGCCATCGGTGGTTAGCATCATCATCAGTATCATCATCATCAACATCGTCGTCATCAACGTCATCGGTAGAGCGGCAATCTCACTATGAGCCGTGATCCCGCATCCTTCATCATATCTTCTTCATTGTCCCCACGATCCCAAAATCGGTTTGGTGAACCCCTACGGTTCTCCATCCACCGACTTGCATACCTCGATTCAACGGGAGTTTACTTAGTGACAGCAAGGAAAAATGTCAGCCAATGCGACACAGTAGCAGCTTTTTCTCCCATTAGACGAACTCTCGATCATCATCGCGATCGTCACCCGCTGGTGATGACGATGGGCACAAGATTGTTCACACCAAGGACTGCACAAGGCATCGAAAGGAAGTAAAAGCAAAATTCTCTATACCACGCATCACCTTCAAGGCCAGACTGACAACGATCCCAACGCGGGTCCGCCTAGCTGAGAGCGCCAGCGATCAGCGATCAGCATTCGGGGAAATCATCCTGATGGCGTGCAATGACGACGATGGCGTTACCGAAGATCAGCCAAAGTGCTTGATGGAAGCGGCGGTGCGGTAGCGGTGATGCCTCATGTGATCGCAAAACAAAACAAAAACAAAGAAAAAAAAATAGCAAACAATCGGGCTTCTGTCGTATTACTAGAACGGTTCGATTCGATAGATCAACTACGAAGCAAGGGAAAGATCCTTAGGTAAAATGTATTTTTTGGAGTATTTTACATGGTCTCGAAGTGTGCAACGATTATGAAAGAGCTAGAGAGGAGAGTAGGAGACAGAAATTCAATGACTTCACGTCGAAAGGAGATTTTGCGCATACGCAAAACCTTAGGGATATGGTAAAGTCAGTCACTGAAGGAAAAGGGATTTGTTTTTTCTAACGTTTTGTTTCGATTACGAGTGTTTGTTCATTTGTTTGTTGTTTATGAGACAAAAAGGTGTACAGAGAACAGTGCGCGTATCCGTGTGTAGGCATCATCTGCTGTCGGAGCTTTAGGTTGGCTTCATTAGACATTTAAGAGAAAGAGCAAGATGCATAATATAAAACAAAAAGATAATAGGAAAGAAACTGAATGGTTGAACAAAAAAAAAACAACCCAACAGGAAAGCCGGATAGAAAAGATAATGATTCTATATTCGTTTGGAAAACATTAGACGAACAAATATGAAAAGTATAATTCTCGAAGCAAAAACAAGAAGAAGAAAAAACAAACAAATAACGAACAAAACAAAAACCCCTATCGATGTATGTGATTGTACGTGGATTGTTTCCACGGGGCGATTAGTTTGTACAGCATAATAGCGATAGTGTATAGGTAGGGAAGTGCTGGTTTTTTTTCGGTGGTGGTGGTGGTGATTACGGTGTTAGTTGACAGACAGACCGACAAAGTCAAACACATCATGCCCGGTTCGATCGACGAATCGGAGCAGCAAAAGCGCTAGAGCATAGGATCTGTTTGTAGTATGTATTGTATGTATGTAAAACGAGCAACAACGCGAGACAACGTGAAACGTTTGTCGCAACTCAGGCTCGCCGCTACGCGTTGCCTTGTCGCCTCCAATAATGAGTTTGTTCTTACTACCCGCCAGCAGCAAATAGATGGTTTGGTTAACTTTTAACGGAACGTGCATTTGATTTCTCCCTTCCCAAAACACAACACCACACCAATCTGGTGTTGGTATCCCGTTCGGTAATGCCATCTGCCTGTGACGCATGGACAAACTGCCGAAAATGGTTAAAAACAAAGCCCTTGTGCACTGGAAAGTCAAGCCGGTAGGATTGAGGGTTTTTTTTTCGAGGGCCACTTAAACGATCATCTCATTTCCATATAGCCCGTTGCGTTCTCGCGCAACTCATCATTCGCTGGTGTGAGCCATTCAGTTTTAAATCTTCGGTTTTTACTTTAAGTAACGGTCCAGCGGTGCGGCTTCGTTCCCGGTCGGGTGGGCGGACGCATTGCTAGTAGGGTTTATTAGCGGGTCCTGGATAAGATTTCTGTTTCGATATAGGTGTACTATACGATAGGATTGTGAACCAACACTATGGGAAACACGCGTTTCGTGAAATTGTGCGGTGATCTGTTTCGCTGTTTCTAGGTCTTTTTTGGTTTCTATTGAGATTTCTGTTCTTTTTTTCTTCTGTTTAGAACCTACCTTTCTATGCCTAACTCTGACGACAACTTCTTTTAATCAGTGTTTCGGTGAAGGTCAACTGATCGCCAGCATTGTTCGTTTGTGCAATCGTTAAAAAAATCGTTTTTTTTTCGTGGTGCAATAGTCAAATATAAACCGCGAGGCGGACCAAATTTGTATAGGAAGGAAGGAAGGAAAACCATAAAAAGCTAGGGGACGGATCGTCCATGTTGATTGCGCCAGCGAGCCACAAACCGTAAACGGGAAAACGGACGGTTATTATGTTCACCACATTTTTACCGCGGCGAAAGAAACACTAGGGTTGATAGTTCTTTTTTTATGTACTTTTAAACTTCATCTTCGTCCATCGTCCATTGATAGCGCGTAAGAAATTAGAATATTGTGAATGTTGCTCGCTCCTTCATTTTGCCCTGTTCATGTTTGTTGTTCTGTTCTGTTCTTATATTGTTTTGTTTTTAGTGTTTTATTGTCAACTGCGCTACATTGCGTTGCATTCGGCAGGTCACAAATCACTGTGACAGCATTACCTTAATCAAGTCACTGTTTAGATATTCCTCTCGTTTTTTTTTTTCGTTACAATCCATCCATTACGAAAGCATGTAACCACATAGCACAAGGTATGACAATCTTCGCTTCGTTGCTTGCGTTGAAATAAAAAAACTCGGATGTTCAAACTCTGGAAGTAGGAAAAACATAACGGGGCTGGAAAGATACCAAACTCACCTAGACCGATCGCAAGCACTTTTGTAAATCGAACCTGATAATGGACAGGGAACAGAAAGACATATTTAAAAGGAAAAGCAAAAATTAATACAAAAGAAGTCAAATCAAATAAAAACATTAGTAGAACAAAACTAAAACTGCGAAAAATGTATAAGAGTAAGATGTTACGGAAGGTAAGGGAAGAAAAAGAGCAAACAGGAACACACATCGGTATGGATTCGAAAATAAAGAAAAAAAGCGTAATTTAATAATAAAAAAAATGGTGGAGTATTTCTTGTGTCTGTGTGTATTTGGTGTAAATAGATAACTTAGGGAAAAAGTCTAGTTAGCCCTTAACGGGCAGGCATGGCCAAGGACGGTATTAACGTCAAAAAGATGTTTTTGAAAATATGTTTTACCCAACTAAGCCTACTGTGTTAACTACTGTTCCAAAGCCCGAACTAGGTTTGCTTTTCACTGGCAAAGCTCCATGATTAAAAGTATTTACAAACCAACGTAACTGTTATTACAGAATGATCCTTTTTTTAAGCACCCGATGGCACTTCTTTTTATCGATAAGCGGTAAGAACTCTGATGCATCTGAAGAATGAACAATGTTGATTAAGCCCTGATCATACAGGTGTCATTTAAAAAAAGTAAAAATCACTTTTCACATCTGTCTTTAAATCTTTTGAAGAATATTATTCTTTGGTTGAATGCCGTGAGTTTAGGCATGTTTTTCGTCATCTCTTTGTTTTCCCCCATGAAACTCTTCTTCGTCTTCCCAGTCAGATTTTCAATTACATTATGGTCATAATGCAATTGATCAACGATTGGTACTTGTTTTTATAGTATCATTTGGTTGGTTGGTTTATTTTTCACTCATCATGCGCACACACCTTAGATAGATGTTCAATGTTATCGATAAAAAAATTCAATAAGTCGCTTATTACCCCAGACAGCACGAACACGGAAACTACAATTAAATGTCGTCCTAACAGCTTGACTGAAGTGAATCAGACGACCCCGAACGCTTGCGGTTCCATCGGTGAACCGCAAATCGAGAAGGATAGATAAATCTTCCCAGAACAAAATTCCCCGCCTGCGATACGGTAAAACTTTTCCGCAATTCTTCTCCGAACGTGGCTCACGTCCGGAACGGCACGCCCCATGCATAAAGGCTCACTGAAATACACCTCTGGATTGTAGGTATCGTGTTTTATTCGATTCCAACAACAAACACATCATCCTCTGTCCTTCCAAGGTATTCCGGGAGGTTCATTAGAATGTTTCTCGCGCACCGAGACCCGAGTGATGTGTCAGCGTGCCGCGTATGGATCTCATCGAAATGGGGCAGTCCGTCAAAGGATGGGTAACTTAAATCAAGCTACCCGACAGCAAGCGACGAACCCCGCGGTCAAACTGACTAGCGAAGGAAGATGTTCAGGGCCGGGGTTTACCTCCGGGAACTACCCGGTTAGGGAACACGCAATTCGCGTTGAATTACTTTCTCGTGATCATGGAACATTTCCAGGCCTCCCGGTCGTGCCGGGGTATCTCCAACCCGATACGCTTGGTCGACGTCATGTGGTTAGATTTTTTTCATTCTTTAAATATATTATTTGCAGCACCTCAGTGTGAATAGGTTGGCAAAACATTTGAGGAGATGGTTGAGTTTTTCTTTTTGTTGTTGCCTTCTAAATCAGCGAAGGTGCAAGTAGTAGAAAGGACGGAGAGGGAAAGCATCTATTGGTCAAAACTATCAATGAGCGACAACCTTGAACTTCGCGCCAGTCGTTGGCTTATCTGGTGCTAAACCGTTCATTGAAGCGGGCCCCAAACGGGCGGAGGCGACAAACGTGTTGACATCGGGATGATTAACACGATCGGGATGGTCAGCAAATGAGCGCAGGATAATTTCCCGCAGGTGCAGTGCCAAAGTTCTGAGCAAACAAGTCCGTGGTCTGCCAATTGCCCAGAGAACCGGCCAACACTATCACTGCACGTGCATTGTTGTTGGGGGAGCGCCGTTTCTATGTCTATCTCTAGTTTACCCAGATGTGCTCGGTAAACAGGGAGTTTGCGGTTTGTCCCGCCAGTCAAAAGCTTATGCTGACTAAATAAAGAGTCGCTAAAAATGTATTTCGAACAAAGGGACGTTCTTGCTGGATGCTTAACACATCATTGCGAAGTTTGGCAAAAAGAAAACGTAGAAACGTCTGCTGTACGATAATTAGAAGTACACAAGTGCCGATCGAAAATTCTAGTACATCAAATTGCTAGCGTACATTTTGGTTTGGTGTAGTTCGGCAAAACAGGTTATGTTATCTTGTTACATCATAAACACCTGGAAAGAATAATAAAAATTTTAACCTTCGAACATCTTTGTTTCGTCGTCGATTTTATTTGCCACACAAAAATTGCCAACTTACTCTCAGATCGGATATTAATTGGATATGTGCTTCGTTTGCTCCAAAAAAAACACTGTTCACGACATTTTTACCACACCGAAGGGATACCCTTTTTACAACACAATCGACCACAGAATCCATTAAAAACGATCGATCGAACAAACTCATCGCTAGTTAACGACGTCCATTGGCCAGTAAAAATTCACCGATTTTTTTCTTACCGAAGCCTCTTTTTGTAACACTTGTATTACGGCGCACTGATGGGAAGACACAGGTTCCAATTTGTATCGAATCCATTGCGTCGTACGAAAGAAGCGGCAACCGCGTTTTTACAGCCCCACTTCACGTGGCGCGCCAGCTAATATTAGCTTTCCACTCGTCGCGTGTTTTGAGCGTAAACTGACCACGAAACAAAAAGAAACAGTCCTGACGATCGTCCAGACCTTCAAGGTGAAGGATATATAGAGGGCATACGATCTTGTAAAAACAACCGGCGGAGTCTTCTTCTTCGTCCGCGGCAAATGACCTACTGAGCACGAACAAGTGCAGTTCCTGGAGGGAGATCTGATAAACACATGATTTTTTTTATTTAACACAAAAAAACACTGTCTAGCGATCGAAGCGTAACGAGCCAAAAGAGCGGCGGCGTAGTGACGTAGTTTAGTTGTTAAATTGAAATACCCTTTGTCACGTATTATCGGGAGTACCTTTGGCCTCGGTACTCTTATAGTTTCTTTTACTAGTGTCTCATTCGCGAAAAACTATTGAGAGCGAAAATTTTTATTTATTTAATACCGTGGTCATAACCATAATCATAACCGTCATACTGAAATGTATATCAAGTACTTTAGTTTTAAATACATTTAAACAACCAACCAAAGAATTAAATAAAAGGGTAGAAAATTTACAAGCACTCAAAAATTATTCAGGAGGAGCTTCAAAGCTCAAACTCAAAAATTATCAAAGAGATCAAAAAGGGTATCGCAGCGGTAGCGCTATAAAACACCACGCCATAGGTGTGGTATCGAATCCCCGAGTCTTGGCACCCCCCGGTATCACAAAAGGCTGACCACCATTCTATAATTTACCGTCTTTCGGTCACAGCCCATTTCGGGCATTTACAGCACTTTACAGAGAGAGGCCTAGTCCCACTTGGGGATGTTGAGCCAATGAAGAAGATCAAAAATACAATAAATTCTTGGTCAAGGTAAGTTATACTTAAACTTTAAGGACGATGCATATAAAAAAAACGTAATGTTATGTTGTGTAACTGCTTGTCATATTTTTTTAGGCATTCTAGGTCAAAATATTAAAAAGCCAAAAATAATTTTCCAAATTATTATCTAGAGTGTTTACTAATTTTAATTGGATTGTGTTCACCATTGCAAACAATTTCCGATTTTCAAAATTGCACCTCATCAATAGTTTATTTAAGAAATTATTTTAAATGCATCACTCTTGACTATAAGAAATTTGAATTTCCTCAAAAGTGGATACAATTTATCATGATTTATCGTATACATATTTTTATTAGAACCACGACGAAATGACAGAAACACGACACGATTTAAAATAAAGGAAACGTAGAGAATGGAAATCCAACTTGTGGAATTATTGATGATAACAATAAGCTTTTTCATTAAATGTTTATTCTTTGTTGAACATCATGAGAATCTATTTAGGTTAACCAGAGAATCTATTTATGGAAAATGCATACAATAAGCATTCAAAATCGGACGCTGGGAATTTAAAATCTTATCTTTCAAAAGTTTATAGAAAACTTCTCTTAATACAAAACAAAATACATTTATTTTTCTTAAGCTTTTTGCAGTGTGTGCAAGAAAGGTTACTAGCTAGAAACAAATAGTGTTGGAAAATATCAGGTTCACGGAAAAAGAAAAGTTGGCTCGCTTTATATTTTGGTTCAAAAAATTAGCGTTATGATAATTTTTAGTGATTATGATTATTGTTTCACAGACCTCCAAATTGTGGAACGATGTCAGTAAATCATCAACAAAATTTTGATAGATTTTCTTGCTTGTTCTGTGTTTGTTAATGAATGTTTCGTACGATCGAAGATAGCGAAGCCCAATTTTCAAAAGAGTAGAACTCGTTAGCATTAATTAACATATCCTGATCGATCGGTCAGCACGCCAAGCTCGCCATTCCATCGCCGGTGACGTAACATACGTTTACTTATCACTCAAAAACTAATTTTCAACCTACCTGAACGCCGTCTCGAGGCGATTGATCGGTGAACTAACATTCAGTCTCTCGACTGCGAGCCTACCCTGCGACCGTTCGAACAGAACATTAGCATCCGTCACGGCTGGACGCATCTCGGGGTAGGAAAAGTCCAACCAGTTCGCTCCGATTCGTCATCCCGTCAAGGACACACGGAGCGATTTTTCCCGACGTTGGTGTTTGGCGGCCGGGTGAAAATCGGCCAGGTTTGCCAATCGATGCGCGGCGAAGTTGTACACGCCGAATTGCCGCTATCGTAAAGTTTCCGCCCCAGTTCTGTCGCGGCGCTGATGCAACCGTCGGTCGGAGACACGGCTCCGATATGGTCCGTAAGGTCTTCGTGAACCGTCCACGTGTCGTCTGACGAGGATTCGAGCTTAGATGAAGCAGGGACACGCGTATGTTGTGACATTCCGTGCACCTTCTGCGCTTCGCTTCGCACGTCCCTTTCCCAGCCTTGGGTGTCGATTTTAGAGGTTAAGTTCAGTCTCGGAGGGTGTGCTTCCGGCGCTGCGTACGAAGCGAAAGGTCCTGGCCAGCCTTGGGCGAATGTCGCACCAACACGGGGACAGAGCGTACTGCTGCCTCGAGTCGCAATAGCAAAGGTGCCATAAAACGGATTCCATCATTCCTTGCGCGGTCATACTTTGGATCATATTTCATGGAACTAAAAACTAAAATCACCAAAATGACCAATACTCAGTTCACTAGCAAAGTGTGGGTCAATTCAGCACGTTTGATCCAACGTTTGGTTGCATTTCCTTCGGTAAGCTCGCGGTTTTGACGTCTTGACCCAAAACATTCGGCCACACACACACACAAAAACAGAAGGATGATTGGCACCGCACGTTCACGGTTCGCCGTTCACGACGTCCGCGGTGGCCATTAAATCATAATGCTTTTTTTCGGTGGCACACGCGGTGACTAAGTCCGTGCGTGCGCGCGTGCGTGATTTTCACGTGGATGAGGTCCGCCGGCGCTCCGATCATTTGTACGGAGGTGATTATGTAAATGGTCCACGTTCGGACAATTTCTATGTGCCACTCGTGTGCTGTGTGTGTGTGTGTATTTGTAAGTGTTTGATGTGGTTTTCCTATTTTACTTATTTTTTATTCCACCGTACCTTTGTACCATTTCGATCGGTTTGCGAAGGTGGTACGACGCTGGACGGCGATTTCGGTGTGCGATCATCACCCTTGATCCACTTTTCGGCGATCTCGAATCAAACCAAACCGACCACCCCTCACCCGCCACATCAGGGGTTGATTGTTTTTTTTGTGAGGTGCTTTTTATTGTTCTGTTTTTGATGATTGCAGTTTTTCACACTGCCACTACTAAACAAAGGCTACTCCTGCTGCAGCGTCTTCGCCGGTGGTTGATGATTGATCGGGCATTAGAGAACGTTCATTAGTATCGTTTTGTTGTTTGGTGGCCAATTCATTGATTTTCTGCTCATTTTATCAACGGATGTTTCTATCAGATTAGATGGTGTCGTAAATTCAGAGCCAATTGTTTGACACCATCGTGAATAATCAAGAGCAAGATAAATCATGATCGGGTTGCTTACACACATTTGATGCCTTACACACATTTGATATCCTCTTAAAGGTTCTCTGAGTAAAAGGGCATAGTTTCCATGAGCCAAACTATTAAATGTAATGCGCATTTAAATTATGTTAACTAGCTAACACTGTTTCGTTTCGTTAATTCGTTTTGACCTTTCTGATAAAATTGGAGGCATTTAATTTATTTGCCAAACAAAATCAAAACGATTTATGGCTTTAACAAATAGGATCATGGTTGCAGAACAATAGTGCGTAGATACGACGCTTTCATGTTTCTTCGGATGTCAACGTAAATAAAAATTAGGTCAACAAAAACAAAAATTGTTTCCACTATAGCAATTCAAAGGGACCGCGTATGAATCCGTCCTCGCAAAAATGGCAAGGTTATTTGCTCAGCAATCTTTACTTTAACCATGCATGGTTTTGTTTTTTCGTGGTAAGAAACCTTGTGAAATAAAAAGATAACTCACATGTTACACTCAAGTACATAAATGAAATTTCCGATTTTGACAAGTGTGTAATGGCTGAAGTGGCTGCTAAACTTAATTTTTTAAAGCGTTTACGTTTTTCTGTCTCCGCTGGTTATCCTGTTTCTTTACGACAATAACACATTAACGCGTTAACTGCCATGGCTATAATTTTTTAAAGCCAGCTGACATTAGTTCTAAAAAGATTTTGCTTCATAAATAAAAGAAAACATGAAAAATATAGTAATATTAACAATTAATTCTTTGGTTGGCTTAGTTTTTTATGGGTCTTCAAAAACCGACGGTTTAATAAATTGTATGAACAAATTTAATCAAAACAGATTGTTCTAAAAAAGAGTGCTAAAAAGCCTTGGCAGTCAACGTGTTAACGATGCTTCAAATATTAGACTACATTTATCGCAACTAATAGCATCCCGTGGCGGGACCATAGATCTGCTCGAACCCGTCTCACCACCTGCCATCAATCTTCGTTACGCAGCGCACATTAAACAGAACGAAACGGTGATCACGAAAACCGGCGTACGGAAAAGCCGGAAGTGCCAGGTAGCACAAGACACGTTCGAGGTCCTAACGCCTGTAAACGCACTTGTTCACTCTTAACCGGGCACATTAATTCGGCGACTCGCCGAAAGGTCACGTTACGCCTAATTGTTTACGGTGCGATCTCTCGCACGCTCTTGTGCCGCCGAATACTGCAAGATCTCCAGTCGTCACTTCCGTTCAACCGATGGCTTGCCGAAGTGGTGCGTTGCCTTGCCCTTGCGCAAACGCGCCACTGAGCCGGTTAAATTTCAAGGTGTCCTTGATTACCGAACTTTGCCGTAATTGAATGGTACACACTTTTCCGATCCTTGCAACGGTTTTATTTTCTTTAGTAGTTTTTGAAGCTGATGTTGACATTAACCGAGACAAACACAAAGCCGTGGGGGTCGATGGCCGAAATCTGTTGGCCACCAAACTGTACCTCGATCTCTCGATCAATCGGGGGCCTGTGACATGAGTAGAGTGAGAGTGTTAACTTGCACACCTTCGAGACGGTAGTTTTGGTTGCTCAAGTAGACCACCTGTCTGGTCGATGGATAGGTCTAACGAGTGCTAGGCGAGGCCGTGCCATCATTTCCGGTCGGCGCAATAACCTTCACCTAACACGGTTTAGTGCACCATGGACTTAGGTGCAAAGTTCGGTCGAGTTCGCAATGGATCGTATATAAATCATCCACCTGAAAAAACGATCTCGGTTCTGCAATCACATTTCCTTTTATCATAATTCCTGCCAAACGTGATCTCTGAGGTCATAAGAATGTCTTTACATGTCGACAAGTCCTTTAGTCCAAATGGTTATAAAGTTTGTGCTGTCATGAATTTTTTTCTAGTGTTTAGTTGTCTTATTTTAGATAATGGAGTCATTTTAAGTAATGCCTTGATGTGTCAGGTTTTTTTTTCAATTTAACTGCTTGATATCTAGCGCTTATGACAAAACAGCCCATCAACGTCACAGAACACTAGCGATCATTCGACAACCGCTTTCGATAACGTCACAACTTCCAGTCCACCCTGACTATCGGAAGTGAAAGCGAATCTTTATCTTCGGAGCACACGGATGATGAAATAAACGAATAAAATATGGCATTTCGGAATAAATTAATATCACCCGGCAGTTTATGGAAACCGTAAGGTTCAATCATTTATCCCTGAAGATTTTAAACATGCGCAGGGTTATCGCTTTCGATTGTGGCAACCTTCGGTCACCGGCGTTGCCCACTCATGGGCAACCCTTCACCTTGGAATGGGTTATTGTTCATTTTTATCCAAATGACACGTGACTACTCATATCTCTTTGTTTGTTTCATATTTACCACTAATTCTGTTGTCAAAAGAGCCCAGATAAAAAAACAGTTTAATAAGTTTTTGCGAATAAACTAATACGGTACAAATAGGTATACTGTTTAGTTTCCGGATATGGAAATGATTGAATTTGGGAAACTTTACAAAATGTTCAGATTGATCGACTTGTATAATGAGCTATTCATTTTTGGTACATCAACTTGTAGCGGAGATACTAAAAATAAGGATGGACAATTCGTCAAAGAAACCCAAGGCTTTGTCCAGATGGTTTGTTAAGATATTTGAACTTTGAGTAAATACTTTCACTTTTATTTTTATCTACAAACGCAATCCGTTTCGAAAACTGTGTATGTAGTGCATTTGACGCAATTAGATTTTCAGCGATAAGATTACTTTCGGCAACCCATCAGCAACTTTTAATGTGCAACGGGCACTTCCGGGCCCATTTCGATGAACTAGTTTAGTTTTAGCAGATAGTCTAAAATATGGGACGAGCATGTCTACACGTTAAAGTTTCACACTATTAAAACAACAAGATTTCACGCGCGGCTTATATTCTGGTAGATATTGGGACCAATTTTTCTCGGTCTGGCTGGAAAGCCCCATCTAGCGTCGGCCGTGCCAGCCGGAAATCACGCGGAACGCATGGTGACGCAAACCACCACGCGCAAACGGAGCACTTACCGTGTCAAACAATTCGATTCAACACGCGAGGAATTAAGCGTTAGACCGCGGGTTTGTTGTTGTGTTAGCATCATTTTTTCCCCTGGTGATTCGCGGATCATCATCACCGCAAGCTAGCCAAATTCTTACATTGTCAGAATGATCAAGGCGTAGCAGGAAGAAAAAGCTGCTACATTTATGGTCGTTCATGCGTGCGATTCGTAGCGCGAGGACTTCGAGCATACGGGTTTGACGTCACAGGCGAAACCTTCTTGCTCCGTTCAGAAGGAGAAGGCCATTTTGTTTGGCTGGACTTTGATCTGGTCCCAGCGTTGGCAGTAGTCGTCGTTGATAGGCTTCTCCGGGCAATTACCGTGCAATTGTTCAAGTGTACAAGTACCATTTTTTATGTCTCATTTGGTCGAAAACCTGTTTTTGAAAACATGCTTGTAAGGAAAGAAGAGTTAAAATTCTCTATTGTCTAAGAACGGATGCCCGTTGGTTCAAGCTCAATGGTTATTATAGCCATTTTTTACTCCTAGGATTTCTAAGCCTCTCTTCCCCTGTTCAAGTGCCATTACAGCAACAGTTCGCGTCAATCTCCAGAAGAAGCTCCAGCACGAAGTTCTACAAATCGTTGGAATCGGCCTTTTTTTCGCCCCGGGGTTGCTTTTAGGTGTTTGCATTGTCTGCAAGGATGGCTCCGATAATTCGCAAACCGTGGACTCATTTTTCATCAGTTTACGTATTTGGCAGCGATCGTTTTCGGCCCACCTTTCAATCTGCTTTTTTGCCGGTTATGTTTGAAACCCCGTCTTCTCGATGTTTGGGATATCACCGACTACACGCACTAGTAATAACACTTAATTGATATCCTTTATTTAGAAGCATTGTATTATCAACCTCTGTGGCTTTCTACAGTGGGTTGTTCAGTCTCTCGGACTCCTGATACTTACGCATACAAACCTTCCACTGAAGCCGCAATGAAGTGGTTGAAAAGCCGGCAAATGGTCAAGCTTCAAGAGGAAAGTCCACGATCGCTACCAACCGTGGTCGGTCTGAGTGGGCCTTTGTGCGCAAATTGATACCTGTGTTTGTGTTCCGGTCAGCCGAAAGTGTTTTTGCCGCATCGTCCAATATTTTAAAATATTGCTGAACTCGCGAAGTCTCGAGAGGAAACCACAAAAAATGTAGTTTTGTGCAAAAACTCTTCAGTAAAGATAAGCTGCTCATCAGCACTCTATGCATCTCATACCGCAACTCGCCCCGATCTCTACACATCGGTTCAACGTTCTTACACTTGTCATTCGAGGATACATGTGTAATGTGTCTAACCCCTTCTGTTTTTTTTTCTTTTTGAAGGAGATACTGAGGGTGGTGGGTTGGTTAGGGGTGTCAGTCTTTTTCTGGAGATCGATTCCAGAATCTTCGAGGCACATGACGGATGGTGTGAATCTGTGCCGTTGAGGAAGATCGATCTTGTTGGTGGTGATCACGATGGTGACGGTGATCATGTACCAACAATGTAGTATTTGTTTGTACAAACGTTCGTACGACGATGATTCTGGTGATATTGACACCGGCGCAGATGTGGACACTTGACGTCAGGTACTGGAGAGGACGAACAACGGCGTGCCAATTACATCGTGCGGCTAATCGATCGTCGGAGCGTCCACGATCGTGTCTACGACATTCGGCAAACCGGTGCGTAACAACAGTCAATTGCAAATCGAACTACGTCACGCGAAAAGCCCAAATCATGCTCTTTACGCAAGTTCATAAGATGACAACGGAGTTTCCTGATAAAAGCATTCACATATGATTTGGATGTTTTTACCAATTAGCAAAGTTTGCAAAAGTAAAGGACTTTGACTTGATTGGTGTAAATCAACTCTACAATAACTAATGAAATTGAACTTCATTTTGGTGGTTTTGACTCATTTGTTGGATTCTAAAGTGGTTTCTTGGTAAAAATACAATTTTTGGACAGCGTTTTGTGGAAAGTCGTTCTATTCGGTATTTGATCTATTCCACTACCAAAATTGTTGAATAAAGGTTGTTGGAATATTTTAATTTTATACCGAGAGATTAAAAGGCACAAGGATAGTGTCATGGGGGTCCGCGACAGCCGAGCGGTACTGCTGGTTAGAAACTCGGCCCATGACCTCGACGGCGTGGGTTCAAATCCCATCCGAGACCGGGCCCTCCCCTGTACGAGAGGAGTGTACACGTACATATATGTACGTACCTTATAAGGGTAAAAGTCTTGTAAGCCCTTCATGGGACAGGCATGATCAAAGAGGTCGTTACGCCAAGAAGAAGAAGAAGAAGAAGAAGATAGTGCCACGTAAATGAAAATTTTGATTT
>KE525420.1:1034534-1112527 GCA_000441895.2 Anopheles sinensis
CTTGGCGTTACGACCTCTTTGGTCATGCCTGCCCCCTGAAGGCTTACAAGACTTTTTTCCTTATGTACGTGGATAGTCGTCACTTCTCTCGTACAGGGGAGGGTTGACTAAAAATATCAAACGTCCTAAATAATTGAAAGCGCCAAACAACCAAATGAGAAGCTGCTGATATAATGCAAAGATCGACGATATGGCCAAAATAATAGAAATTGAACCAAAATCTACGCCCGCAACTACGGGATTACTTTAAATCTTTTATAGTTTATATATCTTGACTATAAGTCACAGTTCGAGGGAAAAAAGGTCTCACTCGTTAATGTTTTTGTTGGGACCGTATCAACTGTTGTATGTCATTTGTTCGATTAAAAATGGATTGTTTTTGGGTTTACAGCTCTATAAATGTACATGTTATTTCCAGACGAGTAAGTTTAACGTGATTTCATATTTATTAAGTTAGTCATTAAAGGGGCGTACTCGTTTCAAATTGCAAAACTATGCGACTAATACAACCAATATTTAGAGCGTTAAATACACAAATTCATCACACACATAGTTAACAAACAAGAAATGTCCAGACAAAAATACAGGATTTGCAATATAAAAATTCATCGATTTCATACAAAAGGTATGACTATGTCGAAACCTGTCTAAAATGTAAATTTACTAACCTTCAATATTTATGTAAATTATGATTTATTCGCTTCAGTTTTCTGAGAAGAGCAACAAAATTTTAGCAAAGGATGATGACGAGTCCCACCTCTTACCTCAACATAGGGTTGACGGCAGAGTCAACTAAACATATTTCTTAATGTTGAATACTGCTTACAGAAAATAAGGATATATACGTTTCCGATAGAATATCTTATACCTACCTTATCGTTTAGCGTATATTTAAATCTGTTTCCTCTTCGTTAAGATACTAATTCATACATATATCGCTCACCAAAGGCTGATAAATACATTGTTTTTGTAACAGCAGTCAAAAATTAGCCATATTATAATTGAGTGTATCGTATGTTTATGAGGTACACGAATTAATTAGACAAACAATATTGAAGGAGTATAAAATGAGAAGCTTTACGCTACCGTGTACAGGTGTGATAGGTTTCAGTGTCAGAGCAATGGTCAGTGCTGTGGGTAGTTTCCCTATGATAAAAGGTCTAATTGAGCGTCGCGTAAGAGTTCATAAAACTTGATGCTCCCGCTAAGCTGACGGTGATGCTTTTACGACCGGTTGACAGTCAGGTGTAGGATTCCTTTTTTTTTAATAAACAGTAAGTTCACAGTTAAGGGGTTGAAAGGGTAATCCATTTACTTTCGTTGTTTACCTCGTGGTGTCAACTGTTTTTATTATGTCCCGTGCTAGTAAGCCATCTATCCGTTGTTCCGGTGCGTGAAGGCTAGTCGACTTCGGCTCTCCAGTTTGGTAGCTGTAAAGTGGTTTATTACTATTTCGGGTCAGCAATGTTCAGGCATTTGGAGAATACGACCAAATCATATGCAGTATGGGAAATCGTGGTGATTCATTCGCATGCTGCTTGTAACGGTATGCGTTGTTTAATAATATTTCAATCGAACGAAAAAAAATGGGTAAAGGATATTAGTTATTGCGAAATCAAAAAATAAATAAGTAAAATAACTAAAATACCAACATCGCTCGATAGACTGGATATTTTTAATCCTAAACATATCTTTGCTTGTTTGAATAGACTAATGCACACAATGAATTTATCATCGAAAAAACGGTTAAACAAATTTCAAATGTGAGCAACAAGTATTTTTTGTATAGGACAAGTCCAGGGAGTATCACTACTCCAATTTTAAATCACAAATTCAATTCTAAGTCACAATCCTCTCATGCTCGAGGACAGGAACTAATTAAACTGAACAAACCTTCCCGCACTTTGCTGGCGGAAAATTGTAACAATAAATATGCTCAAAAAGGATGAATCATTTTAGCAATATAAAATAGTAAAACCTCTGATCTTCTATCATCAGAAACACTTATACTGCACAGCCTTTTCTAGGAGCAGTGCAGTTGCCCGAATAAAGCAAGCTGCTACAGAATGGTACCGCTGAAGCCGTCAATTTAGATCTTGGAATGATTGTGCTTCAACATACCAATCATGCGTACAGTAGCTGCAGCTGTACATTTGTCCTTCAACGGACGACCAGATTGAACGCTGCCGATCGCGATACTTCCTGTAATTATCCTAATGAATTGACCTTCCTAGGTACGGAGGACCCGCAAGGTCAGTCAATTGCGGTTAAAAAAAGCAAACGCACGACCAGGTTGTGGTTTTTTATCCATTCAAAAATTTGAAGCTTGTACATTTCGTTCTGTTTGTAGCTCAAACGAAAAAATACTGGGACCAAGATTTTTTAATGTCAATTAGTATGCAGTAACATGAACACAGTATCATGCTAGCGCTAATTTGCATTTTTAAGGATAAATCATCTGTTTACCGATGCCTAAAAGGACCAATAGCCAATGCTCAAAATAATTCTGTGCTGGAATTTCTTAGTTATTTTTTGAGTTCACTCGTTTCTATTATGGAATACAAGATACTCAGAACACAGATGCAATAACTTAACGTAGTTCAAAACGAGTGTTACTGCTTGTAGCTTACATTTGTTCGCATAGAAAAGATTTGTGTAGAAATTATTTTTGGATGAAAGGTAATTTATATTTAAACATTTAAAATCTTCTGAAGAAAATTTGTGAACTGTTAAAAATGGTGCTTAGATGAAATATGAGTCACAAGTAGACCTTAAAATCAACACAAGAACTAAACAAAACCCAACCTATCGTAGATAACAAAACTGAAGGCCTAACCTACCGTGCAAATATATACAACTTGGGAAATTTGGGAGAATCAAAACTTCAAAAAATGAGATTAAATCTTCTCCTTGTTGTCTCTCTTGAATTAGAAAACCTCTCTTTGAGAAAAAATGTTGCATTTGTGTTTGTCACTAACACATTGAAATGCAAGCCAAGATTGACCAGCGAACCGGTAAATACCGATCCGCGAAGCGAGAACTTTGACCCTCACACATGGGTTTTTGTACGAGGAAGGTCTAAGAATCGGTAATTACCGGTTCGCGGGGTATCTGGATATGCGCTTGCAGTAGTGTGTGCCGATATGGAAGTGTTAGTTAAAGGATAAGATTTATCAAAAACTGAAACAGCTGGGAAATAATTTGATTCGACAAAATTGTGCATTTTGAGGAGACTTTTCATTTGAGGGGTCAATCATAAAAATCGGTTCGAGCAGTAGAAAGTTACAACCATTTCGGCTATTTTCGCAATTATTTATCGGGGAGCGACCAAGGTATTTGAAGCTGCGTTGGACGAACCTTGTTTTGGATCCCTTCCCTTCCAGGTGGTTTCCGTATTTGAACAGGTATCGCGCTCGAATCGGGTTCAGTGATGCCTCTGCCGTCGTCGTGTGAGCTACGCTAGTTCACATCTGGTGCCGTGCGATTTCCAAAACCAGTGCGTACGAAAGACTCCAAGCCCCGCGAAGGCGCGTCGTGTTCCAGGTTTCTCGGGAAGACGGTTCTGACAAAGACAATTTCTCAATTGACGAGTGCGCCCGCGCTCCCCGCTCCAGCAGCAGTGTGTGCCCGTTGCGTGTGTTGCGTGTGCGAAAGATCCTGCTTTCCCGGAACCTCCGGAAACCCCAGTGACGGACTGAGAAAGAAGAAAAACCGGGCACGGAAAAGCATTGCAGCGCCGATCCAGCCCAATAGAAATCCAATCATATCACCCGGTTCCGAGAGGGAAGCAGCAACAGCAGCTAATTCTGCAACAAGTAAGCAGCATTCAAGTGAGTGTGAAAGATTCGCGCGTTGTTCCTCAAAAAAGGGCGCGGAAGCAGTGGTGGGGCTTAAGCATTCTTGCCGCCCTTGTCCTCCAACGACGATGGGGCGTGCTAGTGAACTTGCGAAAACATAGCAGAAACCTTGGGGAGCATGAAAAGCATCTTATCGAGCGTGGCGTGACACAGTTACACATGGTTTTCTGCGGCATGACGGCGTGAAGATGTGTCCCTTTTAACCAAGCGGGTTTGTGGCATGTGGAGATCGATGCGGAGAATCATTCTGAACCGCCGAATCGTGTCGAATGCCTGTGTGTTGGTGTGATAGCAGAACTTTATTATTTTTTATCAGTCTTTCCTATCACACGCTCACCTGGTTCTTCACGAGATGTGTCGCGTGATGACATTGGATGAGATGATGGTCGGCGGGCTGTGAGATGAAGGAATTCTACTGTTCTCATCAATGCAACGGGATTCGCATGGTTTTAAAGAGCATGTGAATGTCAAGGATCTGGGACGAATCACAGCTAGCTCTGATCAACTGCTGGCTGTTGATGTGAACGTCAACAAACCTTACCTAGAACATTTTCCCTTGTGGCCAAGTGGAGGTTACGTAATTCGAAACAAGATTCTTTCCTACAATCCCCACCCCAGCCATGGGCTGTCCAGCTGGTATCAAGCGAACGTTTCGAGTGTCCTTATCGACAAACTAGAAAAAAAAATCATTCTTGGCGTGCGTTACTGCCATGAAGCTAAGCAGAGATAATTCGTACAGTTTTGCAACCTAATCTCAACATCGATTTATTTTTATTCCTACTTCTCACGAACTTTCTTCTTGCGAACCCGTGACATTTAGGGCAAAGCACGCAGGCATTTAATTATTTTCGTCCCATTTCGCTGATGGTTGATGATTTTGCTTGCACAAGGAATCGCCAGTCTTGCTGTTCGTTCCCAATTTTTATTCAATGTTACACTCTCTGGTCTATATAAACCGGCAAGGAATGACTCGATTCGTCCACCAAACTGGTTCCTTACCGCCACCAGGTTGTTTGGTGGTAAACTGCATTTTGCATTGCCGCCCCAATTACACCCTCCTCTTCAGTGGTGTGATCGTCCGATAGAAGATGGCGTGTCTCGTTCGGAGACCCTGTTCGTGTACCGGTTTTCCGTCTCCAAGCCCTGCACATGCATGCACGTGTTGCATATATATGCAGACTTCGCTAATGGTCGCACTTGTCGTGATACACTTTTCTTCAATCGGCTTCTCTTGCTATCGTGCGTACCGCCAAGCGTGTGTGTGAGGCAACACGTTTGATCTCGAAAGTTCCAAGTTCATGTAAGCACGGCAAGGTTTCCAGCTCTTTCCAAAGTATCACAGGAATGTGGTCCACTTGGCGGAAATCGTTGCTTGGCGACAGATAGAAACCCTTAAGACGAGGATAAATTTGCGCCGGGAAAAACGCTAAAGCCCTGCACTGCGTTCGACCAAAACCCGCCTATGATTAATGGCCGCACTAGAAGGGAGCGGATACAGTGATTTCCGTTATCTTGCCGAATTTCCAAACGTCGAACATTGCCCGTGGGAATGGTTAGTCATGGGCTTTTGAGTGCGAACTTAAAATCCGCGGGGTCCCCTAATCGGGCGCACTGATCTGGTGTTGTTTCCCTTCCCGGTTTTGCGTTTGCCGACTTGCCGACCGTTTCCCTTTCGACAGGCGGCGATAAAATGGGGATGTTTTAATGTGATTTGTGTTGCTCGGCTCTCTCCATTACTTAATCTATACGAGTCGATGAAACGTACCAATAACGTTGGTCAACTCACATGCACCAACCCTTGTGGAAGTGCCGAACCCCAAAAATCCTCATTTTTCAGCGACGACATATCAATCCACCGTAGACGTCACTCAAAAGGGCGGGAAGAGAATCATCAAGCGACGTAATCCAAGTAACCCTTAAACGCCCCATCACGTAAAGGAAGCGTTCACAATTTCCGATGCCGGTTACGACATTGGAAACGTACGGAAAAAGTCGATAGTGTTCTGAGCCGGTGTACGAAGATTGAACGGTGTGTTTAAAAAATTAACGCACAATAAATAGATTCGTATTTTGTATGGCAACGTGGTCAGTTAAAAGCAAAAACGAAGGTTTAAATGGCAAACTGAGTGCAAACCGAAAATTCAGGTTAGTTTTAGATAGAGCCAGAATATAAAATTGAGAAAAGCAACAAATAAGGACCAAAGGTTTTATATGTTTTTGTTTACTGGATGCTCTTTTTTTAGTTTTTGAGGAAAAACAACAACGAAAAATCTTAGTTGTTGTTCTGAAAAATAACGGGAAGCTTCTTTAATCATTGTGAATTTAGCATAAATAAACAAGTACTGTCCTGCCAACTCGCACTTATCACCCGGTAACCCAAAACTACTCCCCCCTAACCTCGTCGCCCTTGTCTTGATCACACACACACACACAAAGCAAACATTGTATCAAACACAAATATTGTCCACTAATACGAGGGCCAACTTGTCCCGCTCAACGGTGGTATAACATAAATCTTAGGAAAAGAAAAAAAAACTAGCTTCTCCAACACAAACATCGTTAGGCGATGTGCATGATCTGCCCAGTCTCTTTGCTCGTCCCCTTCCAACCACTCGGGAGGGTGGGCTTGCTCCCGTTGGCAAAACGATCAGAACAGGTGGGAGGCGATGGGAGAGCCGAACTCCCGGGGTGCATGGAAAAACCTGAGCCGAATGCCGAAACCGCGAACTTCGCCATTCGAAGTCACCGGTCAATTGGCCACGTTTGTCATCACGCGGCCTTTCCGTCCCACCGGCCACTCCTGCTGTCCGCTGTTTGGTCATGGTTTTTCTTCGGACGCTCGCCACCCGGCCACAGCTGGCGGCCGAATGCCGTCTGCGACCTTGTAATTATGCAATTGTTTGAGTTACAGTTACACGGTGCGTCTTATGATGTGCCTATTTCTTTTCCCTTTTCACTTGCACACATAACACACACACAAACATGCGCTCTCTCTCGCTCTCTCACACTCTCACTCTTCCTTCGTAGGCCGGGTTTGGGGCGGCTCTCTTTCTCCCACTGGCCGTCGTTGTTTTGGTCGTCTTTCCACATCTGCGATCGCGGCGGTAATCGCGTCCAATGCATCGGAGCTATCATCGTGCATCTCCCCACAGTTTGGCGGAATGGAAGAGACACAAACCTGGCCACCCCTTACCCCATTAGGATTTTGACGATCGGATTTGGTGTTGTGTTGTTGGGCATGGCGTTGCCGGATGAAGCAATAGAGTCGACCGGTGGTTGTGGTTGCTTCACAGCTGTGTGTGGAGCCTCTAGCGAAAGCCGAACGCTTCGCAGATCTCGATGAGAGATGATCGATATGTGGCGAGTCAGTTACGCGACTGTCCCGTTATCTGGTGTCGTGGTGGGGCCTCCCTCCACTAAGGAGAAAATCACGATCGTTAACGCTCAGTTTATGTATTACGGAAAAACATGTTTGAAGGTATTTTTATTGGGATTTGGAGAAATTTGTGGTGCGTTTGTTCAAACATTCACAAAGAAACAAACAAAAAAAAAGACCGACACTCGTTTGAATTTGAATGTCTTACAGCTTGCAGGGAGAAAGCAATCCGAAAAGGTGAAATGTAAATTTTTGCAAGAAAATTCAAATCGCCTCTCGAGTACGCTTCTGCCATATTTCTCGCGATGAAACGAGCCCGGTAGACATTTGTGTACCTCCCTAAATCCATTCACAAGTTCGGTGAGAGAGAAATCTGCTAATTTTCGCACAAAACCCACCGGTTCCCTGCCGGGTAGATCCTGCCGGCATCTCCAATTTTTCCAGTTTGACCAGTTGGTCAAATTTCACCGCCCCACACTCTGGTCCACTCTGGTCGTATAAAGTGAAACAAGTTTGGTTGGTCGTGTGGCGGAAAGAAATTAGCATCTAGAATAAATTACTTCGAGGAGAGTTATACGGCCAGCTAAGCCAGCGGGTGGAGGGGGAGTAAGGTATGGGTGGGTGTGCCCTTCGTTTCTTTTCCCGATTTGCCATTGAAATGTTGGGTGGCCGCCCGTCTCTGCTCGGCGGCTTATGTGTGTGGTGAATTTAACTGGCGAGCAGGATCGATACTGCATGCGATAAATGTGATGATCACGGCTGATGTGGGGAATATAGTGGGGGAAAACTGGAAAAAGAAATCCAACCCTCTGGCTGTCGATCTTTGGGTCATATGCGGATGAATAATATTTGCATAAATTCTTATACCACTGTGGTAATTTTGACGTTAATTTTAGCTATGCTGTTGTTGAAAGCAGAGGAAGAATTGAGGTGACCAGTTCAGAATGGGCGGAATAAGACCACCAACAACAATTGTTATCATTAAGGCAACGTTATAAACTCTATCTGTTTTAATAATTTATTAACTCTGTACCTTCGAAACGTTGGCTCAGATATTAGAAAATCGTTAGTAAAAAAAAAAACAAATTGAAAACATAACACAAATAAAACTCCGATCATGCAGAAGCCTGAGAATCCGTACAACAATTACAATTGACATCCAGCTGGTGAGCGATCCATCTGGCGACGGTGGAAACGGCTGGCTGCAATGATTCGGTTGTTAAATGTCCAATTATGCCACCGCTAATTGCCGGGGCCCGTTCACATGAGCTTTTAACATAATGAGCGCCCACATCAGCGCCCCCTTTGAGCGGGGGTCGTTTGAACCCCCTTTGAATCCCCCCACCCTAACCTTCGGTGGATGCACCTTCCAGAGGGTTCAATCCGCGTTTGGACTGGAGTTTGTCAGGGTTTTGTTTTTCCTTTGTCGGGTTGTGTATGTGGCTTGATTTTATTTCTTTCCCTCTAATGGCATCGGTCGGACGATAATGAGATCCGTACGGCCCATTACCAATGCAAACACACATTAACAACGCGTCATAATGATCGCTCGAACGACAGACCCACACACACACACAGGTGCAGGTGGAAACAGTAGCAGATGCATTCTAAATGCAATCACTGCTGCAGCAGCTTGCGTTTGCGGGAACGGTAGGCCAGAGTTTCCTTTCCCTTCGGAAAAGTCAAACCGTCATAAATTCTACCACCGGCGCACAAGAGTGGTACCTCGTCGAAAACAATTACATTCTTTCGCAGTTGGACGCAAATGGCTTCATTTGTACAAAAGAAGGCTATCAAGTGGCCTCGCTCAAGCGATCTTGTGAGGGGATTTTTCTTTGAATGAGTAACCCCACATAGGTTTGAAGAGACACGAGAGCGTAAAAAGACACACAAACACAGTGGAGATTACTGGCGGAAATTCCACGAACCGCTTGTTCTTGGTGATCGCGGAGCGCGCACGAGAAAGAAGAAACCGGATGTTCTGGCAAACCCTTCGGGGGTTTGTTCGTTCTGACGCTGCAGTGATTGATATTCATGTGGTGTGGCCGGTCTTACGGGAGGTGGATGTGACCACCGTGGGATAGTTGGAGCAGGGGTGGAGAAGAGGTTGGCGCGTGATACGCGTGATCATAATACGGAAGGCGGCGTGTAATGGCTGTGGAAGGCCAGGCCAGTGGCCTCGATGACTCTGAGGCGCATGTCGTGGTAGGGAGGAAATTTTTCTGTTATTATGAGGATAACATTTGCATAACTTATTTCCTCAAACTTTTGCCGGCATAAAATTCCCGTAAATCGAACATAGCCATTTTTAATTTTATCACCGTGGTTTCGTATGAATTGTGCATTGATTTATACCAGTTACCGCGAGAACGCTATTCGATTTGTCCAGCTGCCAGTGATCACCCCTGGGTGCAGATGGCTTATCTCATCCCTCCAAACTCCCAAGCTTGACACAGTTGTTTGTAGCCGTCCGCCGGAAAACAAACAGAAAACAGGCTCGCCTCGCTGTATCACGATGGAGAGTTGCCGGCGGTCAGCGGAACTACGCTGGAGTGGCAAACTAGCCGTGGCCTTTAACGCTTTAACATGGCGACAGCATTGATCAGTAACCATGTCGTGGGGGAATTGGGAGGGTGGCTTGGTAGCCGCCGTTTTCTATGATATTAGCGTTTCCACTTTCCATTCATTCATAACCGTGTCTCGGGACTAGAATTGAAGAAGCGTTGATCAGTAAGGGAGTTTGAAATCGTATACAATGGGGACGCGGTAGTGATAGCAAATAAAGCGGAAGTTCTGTCGATTTAAAAGCCTTTAGAAGCAAAAATAAAGTTCCGTTTGTTAATTTGTACGAAAATTGCACTGTACATTGAATGTTTTCCCAGAAAAGTTTTCAAAAATCTCCAACTATGCCTCATGCCATAATGGCCCTCGGTGCCAAAGAGCGTAACGTTTCGAATCTCGAAACCAACGAATCACGAATCGGAGCAAAACCGAAAACATACGTGTGTGACATAAAGCCGCACAATTTCGCCAATGCCAGAGCGGGTGGGGCGCACGGCGAGCACAGGTGTCCAGGGTCGTCGGACGAATCTCTTATGCGTGCCTGTGTCCATGTTTAGTGCGTCCAAAAGTAGACTCAATTAGGAAGGTGATAAAGTGCCTGCCTAGCCGATGTAGGTTGATCGATTACGCTGCACAAATTAGTTCATTGTCACGCTAGGGTTTTTGGCGTTGTTCCCATGCGTTTCAATACCTATTCTGCAGTTTAAATACCAATGCGTGAGAATTATTTACGATGTACCTTAATTTTGTCTTTTACTTTTATGGCTACACTAGATCCGTGTTCCATTTCTATTCGCATGTTACGTGCTGGCGGTCATGGTGTAGTTAAAGATTGCAACTTTTACGCAACGTTTTTGATGATTTCTTAGATTAGATATTAGTTTATGTAGTTTTGACACTAAGAAAGCACAATGAAAAAGTATATGCCAAAAGTTAGGCAAAATTAGTTGGACGTAGAAACCCGATATTCTAACACAGAATTAGTCCCCTCTGGGCTTTGTTACCACATGTAAAACCGTCGATAACTGCTAGACACACACATGAGGCTACCCTGTTTGACTAGTTTGTTACATCTACCGTTTCGTAGCGGAAGGTATGCGGTGAAAAATATCCCAAATAGTGGACATACGAAAAAAAACCCTCTCCCTACGTCAAACCAGACCCGGTTGACACTTCTTCGGAGCACCAACTTCCAAAACAAATCCCTCAACCGCACACAGTTTGCCAACCAGCCGCCGACCGGGTACGGAAAGAGAAGTGGACGCGCTGACCGGGGGAGGGATTTCACTTTCGATTGAGGTGAAGGTTAGCGGTGGCATTGGCGTGCGAGATGGTCCACCTCCACCGGAGTGTCTCGAAGACACCCTTTGCACAATCGCCGAGCGAGCGATGTTAGTTTGGAGCCACGCAGTGTATCGTCCAGTCAGCTTTTCAACTTGGACTAGAGAAGAGGCCGCTAAACGGGGCTATGTTTTATTTATGTTATCATCTTCGGAGTTGCATAGTTTGCCTGGGAAGGGCCCACTCCGTTGCAGCGTCATCGGTCATTGGGGGTTTGTTTTGAGGCCATTCGCCTCACCTGATCTTCCGGTGGAGATTGTGCATTTTACCGAGTACCTTTCTCCCACCCTGGAACTCATGCGGTTGTCCACGGCAGTTCCGTCTGATACCTTAGTCAGGAGCGAAGAACTGCAGTGGCCACCGTGTTGCAGCAAATGTCACGGCAGTTCGGTGATCGGGGAACACGACGTTGCCGCAGGTGGACTATGAACCTCGGCAACAAACCGGACTAGGAGCCCTCGGGAGGGGAATGACGAGGGCAGGGAACTCCCGTTTCCATTGCATCACCTAACATAACACAACTCGGGGGTGCTGACTGGGCGCAACACCCCGGTACCCGGTGGAAATGGTTGTGGATACACGGGCCACAGCTACGGCTCAGGGTCACGCTCCTTGGCCGCCGGAGGGGAGGAACCGGGTGCCCTGAGGCCTCCGAGTTCCCCTAGCAAGGCGGTGACACGACACCTGGCACCTCGCTTGTACCTGCGCTCGTGTGTGTGTGTGTGTATTTCTCGGGTGGAATGCAGCACAAGCATGGCACTCATTTAAAAAATGCGTGCAACGCGGCTTCGAAGCCGAGTGTCAGCTGATACGCTAAGACTTTGACCAACATCGCGTGGAAACCGATGCCTGGCAGGGGGGCAAATGTGCGACTGTGCGTGCTTATTGCTTGTCTACGATTTGTGTTTTAGCTTCAACACCCCAAACGGGAGACTTATACTTGACCCGGTCCGGGGATGCTAGTTTTAACACGTTTGGGCGCAAGGCGATAACAACGAACAACGTTCCGGCTACCGCTGGCCAATTAATGGTGTGTTTGTTGTGTGTGTGCACCTCCTAAGAAGTAGCCCGTTTCCTTTGCCGTACACAAAATTGTGTCAAAATAATATCGAAGACAAGGTCTAAGGTCGCGCCGGATTTCTCTCCGTGGCACATGAACAATCGTCGAATCCGGCGTCGGTGGATGGAAAGAAAAGCGTTGGTTTGATTTTGAAACTGGTTCGAAGGTTCGATGAAAACATGTCGGTTTGTGCTCGAGGCAACGGCGCTACCCGATGGCAAAGGACAACCAAACACACACACGCACACGCATCATAACATTTCCTTTGAGTTTGAAATGATATTAACCTTCTACCGTTGATAAACCCTCCGAAGCGAGACACACGAGGCTTTCACAAAAAATATCGAAACAAGTCGAAGGCTGCATCCCTGAAGATGCTCAATGTCGAGCCAGTTTTCCAACCGGTTTATTTTATATGCGTTTTTTCCACCCCTTTCTTTCCCCCTCAGATAAACCCGTCCGCCCGCCAAGGAACGGAAACAAATATCGGAATCGGATCTACGCCGGTTGAGCAACGGCATTAAAGGTAAGCTTTGGCGAAATTGATCCCTGTACTTCATTTTCCGCACGCACGTTTCGGGAGGATGGGGAGCTCTGATGGCTGTGTGGGATGGATGTTCAGCACGAAACGTCGTTAAAAATAGTACCATGTTCGGGAGGGCGTCTGGTTCCGGTGTGCACACAGGTGCTAAATATACGTTGCCGGCGAACTATAACCTAAACGATGGGCTAACGACGAGAATGTAGTTGGATAAAAAAAGGCAACAGAAGCTCGAATCTGATGCGCGAGTTTCAAAAATAGTACCACCTCTTTTCGGGGGGGGGGGGGCGTTTCAAAACCTAATCCGTTCAAAATGGACAGAATGGCTGTTGTAAAAAACAGAATAAGGTCAAGGTTGGCAAGGTGATACTTGCTTGTGTGATCTTGAATATCCATCGTACGAAGATTTCCAACGTCCGAAACAACTTGTACCGGTTAACCTGATTTCAAGCAGTTTTTTTACCAATCGGTACTGGTTTTTTGATCCTCTACTGGTTCTTCTAACTTGCACAAGGCTAGGTTGACCGTAAAGTAGCTACAAATTTGTTTCCCAATCAACCGCCATTGATCATTCTGTTGAACAAAAAAAAAAAAACACATTGAGGACATTCTAGCACTCAGCTGTCATCCAATTTAAATAATTAAAAAAATAAACACACCAATAAGACTGTTGCACCAATGTCCCAATGTGGTGGCGATCTGCAACTTGCCAAACCACTTCACCATGGAAAAGTCCGCGCGGTCCACCGCGAAAGAGTTTACTCGCCTCGGCGTTCTAGTGCTTTCCAAAATACTTCGTTCGTTGGCTGGCAAAGGATTATTCTTTGCCTGGCCCTAGCGGCAACCAACCCACGGTTCGGGAAAGCCTCAGCCAACGGTGATTGGCCCGTAATTACCGTTCACCCAGATGGTGACGTTGGTAGCACCAGCCTCCGAAGGCGCTTAGGGGAGAGGGGTTGGTAGTGCAGAGGTACAAGCACTCCATCTAATGCCATTCCGGGCAGAATGTCCTACTACCGGCAGCTCCGGCCAGTGATCTGAGCGTGGGGGAGGGGGGGGGGGCAAGCGGGTAAGGAGGAGAGAGAACTCTGCTCGGCTCGGCTCCGGGGGGAACGATTATGAAAGAACCTGTTATTTATTGCAATTTTATGTCGGATGACGTGCTGGAGAACATTCTCGTTCCAAATTGCCCGCCGATCGTCACGTTCAGCACAAGACGCTGCTCCTCTTGGTGTGTCACCCTAATGTTCCACGTGTGTTTGTATGTGTTAAGCTGGGGGAGGCTGAAGGATTGTCGGTCGGTCGGGCGGGCAGCCGCTTGAAGCTGTGGCATTTTCCAATTTGGCACCTCGCGCTCGCCGTTGGCGGCAGGCTGTCATTATCGATGCCGTTCTTCGACTGCGCTGCCCAAAGGTGAACGTGTTCTGGGGTTTGTTGTTGTTGTTGTAATTTTAAATTTGTTTGATTGTTGACAAACAGTGATGGTTAGGTTTGCTTCCATCACAGCGTTGGTCAAAGTATCATCAAGTTTCGGGTTGTGGTACGAGAACAATAACTAGAATGATTTTCTGACCGCTTAATGTCAATTGTTGTTTGTCTTTCATTCAAGCATCATTTAACATTGTATCTAGAAACTTCGGGCCTTGCCAGCAATTTCGACTGGAGCTATAAAAACGGTTCCAAAATTTCCGGGACAAAATCCACACAAAAATCTCAACAGGCTTCGTTGTTGTTGTTGTGTCGTGTGTTGACTTTGATGCCCAGCAGGAAAGGAAGAATCAGATGGCGACAAACATGGCTAAGATGGCAGTGTGAAAAGTCATTAGCACCATTCGGCCACCACCGTCGGAGGCCGGAGTGGACGCTCTTGATGGCCCATTGACATCATCTTGTCACCCGAGCCCAGCAGGCAGAGGGCAATCTTGCTGGTATTATTTTCCTCTTGGTCCAAGAAACGAGCGGGCTCCATTGTCGCCTGAGACTGCCTGTCGTCAGTTCCGGTTGTGTGCGTTGCGCCTGTTTCCTGTCGCCTGTTGCGATGAGAGCCCGATGATGAAGGGAAAGGCAGATTCAGGCGGTGGGAAGGGGGACCGCATTTTATTTTGCATTTAAACATCGCTAATCAACGACGTTGGGATTTATGATGTCATTGGCTCAAGCTCTAATCGTGTGGTTAAATAGGGTGATGATGAGTTTTTTTTCAAGCATCGAACCTCCGAGAATCTACTCACAAAGGTTTCCGTTTCCCAGGGGATCGATTGATCGCTAGCAGCTGCAATGAATTAGAATATATCAACGCCAGAGTTGCGAGTGATGCGTCTTTGTATTGTTTCTGATATAATATCGTGAAGTGGCATAAGCGTGGATAATTCTCTACATTTTCTTGCACATCACACAATGCAAAGATAACTTCACCCTCACCGTAATTAGCATCTTGACCGTCGTGACCTAAACAAAACCAAAACAAAAAAAAATGTTACGCCATATGATATGAGAACAACTGACAATATATCCCCTTTTTCGTGCCCTAATCCCCATCGGCAACGATCTCGGTTGCGTGTTGCAATCGATTACAGCATCCTTTCTCACGTCGGTGCCAGGAGAATTCTGAGTGAGGTTTTGTTTTCTCACCTGTTTACTGCCGGAAAGATTGGATTTGATACATCCTAGCTTGAGAGATTCCATCATCCGGTGAGGTTTCATCGTCGATGTGTCTATAATTATCGTTTTTATTTGTTGGTAGAACTTAGAAAATTGTGGCGTAGAATTAAATGTGCCTACAATTCAATCTAACACTGCTGCTAATGCTCAGATAAGTTTCTACGAATAGAATTTATTTCAAATTTATCTGTTTTTAAACGTTCTCGTCGATGTGTCTATAATTATCGTTTTTATTTGTTGGTAGAACTTAGAAAATTGTGGCGTAGAATTAAATGTGCCTACAATTCAATCTAACACTGCTGCTAATGCTCAGATAAGTTTCTACGAATAGAATTTATTTCAAATTTATCTGTTTTTAAACGTTCTAGGCAACGTTTTTCCTTTCCTTATAAATTACATGAGGATGAGCATCATTCTACCAGCATCTGAATGATAAATTAAGGCTAGACGAAAAGGGCTAATCCATCACCATGTTGTCGCATCGAATACCAAATCAGATAAAACACACTAGAGTTGCTGTTTTCTGCGTTCAAGTTCCACGCCGATCGCATGCTAAAAAGAACGTAACGGCAGGGAACACTCCTTGCGAACATGGCCGCAGAGAGCCCCGTCCCCCGATGGGTAGGCGTTGGCGGTCCGTTTATTGTGCATGGCACACGAAAGACACGCAAAAATCAAACGCTCTGGCCCCTCAAAGCTTCCTCCCTCGATTTTCCGATAGGAGGAACCCGTGTTGCGTGCATCACTTGAACAGGAATGTTTCGGTCCGATTCCGAGTGAATTGTTTACCCTCCGGCAGACGGATTGACACTTGCGGTCAAGTGCGAACAAAAACAAAAAAAGAAAAAAGAAAAACAAAGCGGAATGGAGAAGCTGACGGAAATTGCGGTACGTTTGCATACCGCTCGCCTCGTGAACGGTGTAATTTATTGACGCGAGGCGCCGATGGAGGCGCACGATAAATAAACAATACTGTGCTAGAACAACCCCCGTGGGGTATTGAGGAGTTTCTGGTGAGAGAGTCAGTGAGACGTTAGAATGATGAAAAGGGTAAATCAACAACCGGTACGGAAACCCCCGGGGCGGTCACGAGAGGTTACGAGGCGCGATTGCATTTTCCTAATGCAGTCTTCGCATGCATGCCTACGATTGAAATCTTTTTCGTGAATGCGACGAACATGCATTACACGGTGTGTGTCCACCAGTATGTCATCATGAGACCTCACCGAAAATGACTTGACATGGGTGCATGTTAATATTTATGGCATAATGGCATCGGTCAGGGGTCGGTAAACTCGAGGACAGACTGAACTTGCACCTGATGCGCGCAGAGACCTACCCCAATATTGATCGGCAAGATGCCAGATTGTATTATTATACTGTGGCCACAAACCAGAATGTGTATGTCATTTTGTGGATAAATTCAAACATGTACACCTTGTGTCTAATTATTGAGAACATTGGGAGATAACCACGTCTTTATCGACGAGTCCTGTTTATTTCACGTACAAAAAATGAACAAAGCTTTGAAAAAGCAAAAAAGGACGTTGACCATGCGTCGAGAGTCTACGCGAATGCCAAACCCTCGCGGTGACTTCTTGTTTTACTTTGTGTATGCGATTTTAACAAGACGCGTCGAGAAAGCCATCGATGTCGTTACCGTTTCCCAATTTGTATTTCTATATACTTTATAAAATAATTGTGGCATTTATACCTCTTACTCTATGAGTTCCAGCAAATTGACTGCTTGGCTGAACTTTGCCCACCCCTGGTATGGGTCCATTCTTCCAAGGGTGAGCGAGGGAAAAAAATCCATTTAATAAAATGCATCGAAATGGACCGAAGGAAAAGTGCTTCGAGCGAGCTTTTAACCGCTCGTTTGCGGCCAAACTTCTGGCGGCCCAGATCGGCCGGTGATCGTGTAGGCGAGATCGATTGCCCCCAAGCGACGTGCACTGGCTTTGTAAGCTGGTGCTTGAGCAATCGATGATGGTTGTTTCACGCGGATTGTGTAAGGCACGCCGCGCGCTCGAGACCTACCGAGATTGGGTTTTAATTATTTATTTTTCGACTGCTCACCACCATCCGGATGATGACGGTAGTTAGACTTCCGCAGCAGGCAGGTTCATTCGGATTCCCCCCCCCCCCCTCGGGTCAAAACAACGAAACGGTAACCTTTTCACCGCAGCCTCCTCAAGAGGAAGCTGTTGGGCTGATCGTAAGTGATTAAACAGCAGCCGAGAGGGGGCAGAAAAAGAAACACTTCGTCACAATTGTCACCGGTGTCGTGGGAAAACTCGCTTGTCAACGGTTCAACGGTTTTTGGAAGGCGCACTCGGCGGGTCTCCCAAGGAAGCCAGTGCTTGGGATGTGGTAATAGGCAAGAGCGACCCAAAGCGGCCAGCGAGTGGTCGTTCGCTGTTCGGTTGGTCGCTTTTTCGGTGTGAGTGATTGCGTCGGTTAGTTGGTTCGTTCGGCTGGTGAAAATGCTGCGCCGTCAAAAACAAGCGCCCCTCAAGGCCATCGAACGAAATTGGGAAAAGAAGCCACGATATTTAGTAGGAGAGGGAAGTTCGTGTTCCTCACTGGATGGAAGCTGTGCAGAGGAGGACTGACTAGCGAGTTGTCTTTGGTCGATTGTAAAAGAGACTGTGCAGAAAATGTCCACGGCCAACGGCGTGGTGCACGACTGCCGTAGGAACGCGGGAAACGAAGTGATAGCAACACCGACCACTCCAAGGTGATTCCAGATATTGTAGTGGTATGTGTACTTAGAGCAGAGCTACCGGCTAGTATGGTCGAGTCATCAGCCCGTTGGACAAGAAGTGAAAGTTGACCGGGTAGTAGATCCTCATGAGACGCAGCAATCGAACCGTGACGCAGAAAATAGACTGAGGAATCAGCGATTCATGAGCCTTTGAGAGAACTGGTCGAAGGGTTCTTGCGAACTTTTTAAACTCACGGAACTCTTGGAACTAGTAAATTCCGCGTTCAAGAGAGCTATATTTAGGTGGCCCAATAGGGAACTGGGAAGTCACCAGGCACTGTTTCCTCCCGGTAATGGAGTTTCAGTATCGAAGGGGCGAAACACTATAATTGACCAAGTCGGTTACCCCCAGACGCAGTTCACCTTCTTCTCCATCGTACGGTTTCGTTTACAGCAACCGGATGGCCTTTCCAACTGAGGGTTTGAACTGTGCGATCCGTTCCAAGGCCTGCCCTTACGCGGGACCCCGGGTGCTTTTGCACTGACCCTTAGCCACGGTCATACGACTGAAGTAAATCCTTTCTCGCCCTGCAAGCTAACGGACCGGACACCGTTATCCTTGTCGTTGGTCGCGAAGTTTCCAACGGTTTCTCGCGTGCATTCGTCGGTGTCGTCGGTTCTTGTCGGTGTTGCCACTTTTTTTTGCCATTCCACCACCGAGAGGAAGTGCTTGGTGATCCGATCGGAACGAAACGATCGAGAGAGATCCATTTGGATTCCGCCGGTTCCAAAGGTCATCCGATCATTAGCGCGATGGCGGAGTTATGGGCCGGATCGACGGGCGTTAAAGTGTTTAATAATTCATAGAAATTAATTTTTTGGAAAGCTGATTTTTTGCTCCGTTGCCGCGGATCGTCTTCGTTTTTCGTTCTTTACCAGCTTTTAACGTCGCCATCATCATCTTCATCGCCATCCGTGGAGGCGAGTTTTTGCAACTTCCGCGCGGCCTTCAACGGCACGACGCTTTTGATGGAATGTTGGTTCGGCGTCTTATGCATCGCGTGCCTGCCGTAAATTTTGGTCGCACTGTAGTCTCTCGACCGTGGCCAAGAACAACCGTCATGGGGATTAGTGTGCAGCCTTGATGGGATTGTAAACAGACAGTCCATCGAACATCAGTAAATGGCTATAGAAGGGAAGAAGCTAAAAGCTTTGTGAAGGAATCAATGAAACTGTTTGAGTGAAAAACAGTAAATACAAATTGTAAAAAAGGGAAGCAGATTTTTACAATACTTCCAATCTAAGTACAAGTTCGCGGCTATCTCATTTGTAAGTTTCGAAATTATTTTGCTGTATATTAATTTTCTATTTTCTATTAATTACTGATGCCTCGGCAAAGGATATCGGTAATCTACTAGAAAAGAGATAAGATTCACTACCTAAAGAATAAACCAGCAACGATTTCCGAGGTCTATATGACCCCAAGTACTCCCTAAGGGAGAAGCACATTTTCTACCGCCAAGGTACAACAGCTTTGCGAGTAAGCGCGAGATGACGGCGTTGACCGATAGGAAAACATTTGTCGATCGTTCTCGATCGTCTCAGGTGGCAGTCCAAAGCGCCAGTGAAAGAGATCACAGCCTCGCGTCAGAATGAAACGGAGAACTTGGTGGTAACGAACCTGACCCGCCCGCCCGACCGGTCCTGACGTTGTTCGGCAGTAGTCGTCTTCGTCGTTCGAGGTCGATTCAAGCGCGTAGAGAGTAGCACTTCGTGCGGCGACACAAACGAGTTTTTCCTTTTACGTTTAAAACAGGTCTGCCCCCCCCCCCCCCCCCCCTCCCGTCGCCCTCCGTCGCCACGGAACCCGGGATGCTAGTTCTAGTAGATAGATATTCTTTCTAGGCAGAGGGAGACAGATCCGAGGTCCATGTGCCGCTCGGAAAGAAGGCGCGAAGATCGACGGTATCGACATCGTCCCAATGTTCCAAAGTCCAAAGGATCGGGGGGTTTAGTGACTGGGCTTGCTGCCCGGGGGTGTCGTCCGTGATAAAACTGGGCTGCCTTCGTGTTTTGCCGCAGGTCGGTGGATCGGGCAAGTTTGTTGTTGTTTGTCGCGGGTCGCACCGCGGCGCAGCAAGGTTTTTGTAGAACATTCCAACGGCTTGTTTGGAAGCTTTTAAATGCCGGATGTTGAAGCCGATCGCAGCTGTGTGCGACGCTAGGCAGGTGTTGTGCGATCCGGACGGTAAGATAGGAGCTATAAAAGCTATTATTTGGTAAAAATTCTAAGATATATTAAATCCATCTAGAACTGAGAATTTAATATTATTTACTGGAATAAAGTTAGTCCTTACAATTTTTACACAATTTAGTCAGTAATTTTCTATCATTTGTGCATAGAAACTTTCAATTGCTGCATTTTAAGTATCGCCAATACGTTTTTCCAAGTCCTACTCAACAAACGGCGGAAGCGACGACCGTGTATGTCAGGATCGACTTCAGAGACGGCTAAGATTCAGCATCGATCCGGGGACGATCGATTCGGCCGCAGCTCGGGCTCGGACTCGGGTTGTGGATGTAGGTTAGGCAAGTGGAGCAGTTCGAAAAAGGAATGCTGGTCGGAACGCGACGTCGGCACCGTATGCTGATGATGACTTGGAATGCGCGGTCGGAGGGTGCATACCAATTGCGTGTGGCGTTTGCATCGGTCCCACCGCCACCCCGCTGCTTGACGATCAGAGAAGGAAGGCGCACGGTGGGTTGACATGCAGGTGACCCCACCTGTACGGTTTGCCACCCAATGCCGCCTTCGCTGTGGTCTTTACCCAACTTTTGCGTCTTTTTTGTGGGAGTACGCACGGCAAAGACGACGACCCGAGGAAACCCGTAACGCATATCAAGCAGTTGGCCACGGTACAACGTCGAGTCGCGTATGGTACGGCCCTGGTTGGAGGTAGTAGTAGACGCTAGGACGGCTGGTATTTCACTTTTTTTTTCGCTTCCTCCGCTCGTGAGCCCATGAAATCTACTCCCGCTTTTCTCCGTGCGAGTGCGTAAAGTTGCATGATGGGGAAAACAAAACGAACAACCCCAAAAAAGGTGAACACGACTGCGAAGAAGGCACGCGACTCCTGACGACGTCTCGTCTTGGGGCACGTGTGGGGTGATGGGTACAACCAAAATGGAGGCGTGCCATCGATGGGTTCCACACCCTTGGGTTGAGGGTCGTTGTACATTGACAGATTCTTCTGTGGGTTACGCATCGAAAAAATGGTGTTTGCCGGTCGAATTGCCTGACATCGTCCTCTTACGCATTTAAACATGAGGCAAAAATCGATCTAGTACAATTCTGTGATCACTGGTCGTTTTAATTTTTAAATTTTATCAAATAATATTACAAAATGAGGTGATTTGTTTTGATTTTTGTTTGTTTTATTTTATAAAACTTTGCTTATTCATCGTCTTATGTTTTGTTCTCATTTTTGTTAGTTTGTCTACATGTTAGTTTTCAATTATCAATTATTTCTATTATTTTGGGTTTGCTGAGTTATTTGGTTGTGTTATATATTTAGTTTTTTACGAATAGTTTTATTTTTTACGAAAAACTTGCGCTACTTGATATTTCACATCCATCCAATAAAACTAAAAACCGTTCGGAAAACGTGTTTAAAAGTGTGACACACAAAATTGTCCCATATTTTTATCTTGCTCTCCTTTCGTATCGACCAGAAAAATGCTGCACACCCCAATGTCGCTGTTGAAGTCCTAGTTGGACATCATCTACCCTCTGGTAGTACCGGTAGGCCGCCGTTGCTCATTCCTCCTTGTCCGTTTTGGCTCGCTGTGAACGAATTATGATGTGTGTTTTCACGCGGACACGACGAAAGGAGAGGAAGAGCACGAGCAAGTGCAGCTAGGTCGTAGTGCCGTTGCTGTTTAGGTGAAAGAAAAAGGAAACCGAATAATAACGGCCGGCTTTTTAATTTTTTTTTCTCGACGAGCCGGCATGCTGTTGGCCCAAAGTCCGCGAGACCTACTAACCGCGTTAATGAAAGTAAAAGTAAAATCCGTGCCTGTTCCGCGCGCATGCACGCTTTCGGGGGATGAAGTATGTATTAATGTGCGTGTGTGTTTGTCCGGTTTTTTGTGTTTATGTTTTAGGGTTTTTTTTCAAAACGCTGCCGTTCGGTTGCTTTCAATTTTTCCACCCCGATCTCATCGAGTGGACTTCACCGAGACGTGTTGTATTTCTGTTCCATTCTGTTGCTATTCGTCTTCTCACTAAGCGCTGGTGTTTCTCTAGGGGCAGCATGGAATTTGATCTTCGTACCACGGGTTGGTATTTCTTGTTTCCCTCTCCTTTCGCTCGAAAATCTCCACAATGAAATCCCCAACCGGAGGAATAAATTTCGCGCAATCCTTCCCGTAGCACAGCCGGTAGAAACGCTACATAACGAATTGTTTTTGAATTGTATTTCTTTAGTAAACCCTAGCCGGCCGGTGAAGGGCAGGAAAGAGACTTCAATGAACGACCCAGACAGAAAGGATCCTAGAAAAACGAGAGGTGGGGTTGAATGATTGGCCCCCAAAAATGGGTTTGTGTTGGAAGATTTGACTTATAAACACACGGACACATGCCCGAGCATTCATACAACGAGCCCTGTTACACACGGCACGGTCCAGTTGTATGAAGAGCCTGAGATGTCGGCACTATTACGAGATCGGGCGCTGCCGTTCCGATGCCTCCTGGTTTGTGAAGTGAAGTGGATTTTTGAACCTACTGAACCGGTGTTGCAAGCGACTGGAGCCTTTTCCCTTTTTCTCAGTGGTATGACATGTTGTTGCAGGCTTGTTTTGCTTTTCGTAACTATTTTTGGCGGGCAAGTTTTTCTTGAAGGAAATATATTTCTTCGTCTGATGGCCGTGTAAACAGCTGATAGCTGCCCTTTCGGTTCTGATTGGCGCACGAAACGGAAGAGGAAGCCCTCCCAGGGAAGCCAGGTACTTCTTGGCGAATTCTTCATCCACGTGTGACTAAGATTGCAAATGGCCTTCTTGAGGTCGTGGCTCGCTAGCGTGCAGGTTGGTAGGTTTCTTTTTCCTTGCTTTTGTGACAGTTAAATTTTAATTTCACTTTCGGTTATGCTCTTCTGCCACCCTCTCGTAGGGCAGGGATGCTGGTTTTTGGATTGAGAATAAGTGCAGCTGAAGAAGGACAGCTTGGGTTTGATATTATGCCCCTGTGCACCAGACTTCGTGCGTGTGTCGGTGTGTGCATGATTTAATTGAAGAAACAAAGGAAAACCAGCAGCAGCAGAGGCGGCCAAGGTGTCCACCATCACCCCCCTTTCCGCCTCCTTGTCGGCGGAGGGGCGGAAACGGTCACCCATCACAGCCCGTCCGGTATTAATCACCGACAATCAAAGCGACGACGGTTGCACAGGAGCATAGTTTTGCCTTTGCCACACCACACCGGGACTGACCTTGCCAAGCCTTGGGTGCGCATATGCTTGTGTGTGTGTGTATGTGGGGTAGGTTGGGTGGGGTGGAAGAAGCAGGCGCCTTCGCTGGCTGCGCTTTCGGACGTTTTGTATTATGCAATGTCATTTATTTTATTATTCAAGTTAAGTTTTAGCGCATTTCGTGGCAGTAGCAGCAGCAGGCTCTCTATGGCTGGCTGACTGGCTTTCTTACTTCATGCTTTTTTTCACATGTGTGCATGAGTTTCTTTTTCTTTTCACTATTCGAAAGGGGGTTGGATTTCCAACCTCTTTATTTGATCGGTTCGATCTTCTCTGTTAAGGTATGGCCTGGAGGGAGGCGATGCGTGAGGTAACGTAAAACCAATATAATCGATGTGTGCTTGTGGTTATGTTGTATGTGTGAATGTACCTGTGTGTATGTGTGTGTGTTTTTTTTTACTATTTTCGGCTTGTATGTTTATGAGGACCGACCCACACGTTATGATGGGATTTGGGGGTTGGGGGAGACTTTCGTTGGCAAGAAGACTCCTTGCCCAATCACCGAAAATAAACCAAACTGGGCGAAGGAAGAAAAACCTTGCCCTCGTGTAACCGCTCGGTGGGGCGGTGGGGCGGTGCGGCATGTCACACTAAATCCATGTAGTGGCGTGGAATGTGTGATCGAATTGCCACATGTTTTTTTTTTATATTTCTTCAACTTACAACAAATCGAATCGTTTTGTGCCAAGGTTGCCGGGAAATTATTGGTAGTTACTAGAGGGGGTGCTGGAGCGCTGGATCCCCATCGTAATAGGGTGAAATGTTGCATCCAACATGAGGGCATTTAAAGCACCACCCTTCCCTGCAATGGGAAATGGTTCAGTTTACACCATTGTCATCATTCTGCATCCTTCATCCATCCTGGATAAATTGAATTAATAAGATTGAAAATTTCGTACGTATGGTATTCTCTACAAGCCGATAAATTGTTAAGGAATAATAAATCAATCAAGCAATAATTTAGTCCATGCTTATGAATGGATTGATACAAATCTACAAAATAAATGGTAAGATAGTCGTTTTTGGTTAGGTTTAAAAAAATAGTTGAAAGCATGCCAACAAAATATTGAGCATAATATATGTATATGTATTTAATTAACAAAAGTAACATGTAAATGTAAAAATTGTTAAACATAATTCAAAAAGATTTCGGACAAAACTGAAACCAAGATATATATGAAAAGAAGAAAACATCGGTTTTAGTCAACACAAATCAACAATTTTGAATGAAGAACAATTTTAAAAGAAAGTGAACGAAATAAGGTCGTTCGCTTTCGTTCATTGCTTTCTCTCAATTGAGTTCCAGCTTTGCTCCAGCTTAATATTAAATAGTACGCCATTTTACATAACATTCGATGTAATTTTAAAGGGCCGGTTTAGAAACACATTGTTGCAACAAACAAAGTGTAACACGGTGAACTCATCAAATCAATATTGCCAACGGAAGGTTGGCATCAGCATTTTCGCTGCTCGACCCCATGATGTAACTGGCCTGGAAAATGATAGTTTCACTTTTGAACTGCAAAAGTGCAACCGCTAAACTGGGCCAAAGGAAAACTCTCTTCGAAAGAAACACCTCCGAGGTCGCGGTCGTGGTGGAGGGGCACGGGGAAAGGATCTGGCCCAACTTTTCCTTTGTTATCGCACTATTTCTTTTTGTTCTTCCCTTCACGCGGGCGGGGTGCACCTGACGCCGAAAAGATCGGGGCGGGTTGGTGAGTTGTAGATGGTTGTCACGGCGTTTATCGCCAGGTCGTTGGAATCCACAACACACACAAACACACACACACACACACACACACGGAGGGTGCGTACGCGGTTAATGTCGCGATCGTCACCCGCGCGATCGATGGTCGCAACAACATGCGGCCCACCCTTGTTGTGGTGTTGGTTGGACAGCGGTGTAGCACATATCGCATCGGCACTATATCTTAGTATGTCGATGGCTAGCCAACCGGATCCTCTAATCATCCCCATTGTGGGGGTGCAGGAGGGGAGGAGGGGGGTTGGCGATCGTCGTCTCACCTTTCGGCCCGAAAAAGAGGCCCCCGACTATGTGTTTGCACACCGCCAACAACGCTGGTCTAGATGCTGGTTTGCCACAAACACCTTGCCACAAACTCTCAATCTCGCTGAGGAGGGTTGACTGGTGGAGAGGGGGTGGTTTGGGGTGGTGGTAGGGAGGTTGGCGGTTGTAGATATGGACTCGCGGGTGCTGCTGCTGCCGGTGGTGGTGGTGGTGGTGACGGTCGCCGACATCCCCTTCCCCTTTCGGACGCGAATTGCGTGTGCGCGGCGGACTCGCGGGGTGACGACGCTGGGCTGGTTCGTCCCATTCGGCTGAAAATAAAGTTTAGTAAACGGCTGATTGTCATCGAGCGCGGTTCTCTTCGCAGTGAAGCCGGGTTTTGCGATCAACACCAAGGCGCAGTCGTTTTCTGCCTTCTTTGGCTCGTGTTCTCGCGGAAGCCAACACCAGCAGCAGCAGCAGCAGCTGAAGAAGAAGTTGAAGTTACGGTGGAAAACGAAAAGAACAACCGAGTCCAAAGAAAACAGACAGAACCACCCTCGCCCGAGCGCGGGGTGATAGCCTGCCTAAAGTGTGTGCACTAGCGACTCCTCTCCGGTGTATTCCGTAAAGCGTTCCGCGTGGTCTGTGGTGCTTGTGGTGAGTCGCTGTCTTCTTCCCTGCTTTCGATCGAGCCAATCCCGTGTGCCTCTTCGATAAGTCGCGATCGAATGCATTTGGCGGTGGACGCATAATTCCCCTGGGTGTCGGTGTCATTTGGGCAATGGCTTTCGTCATCGTTGATTTAATTACCTCTTTCCCTGGCTGCGAATGGTTGGTTTTATCGTGAACGTCAGCGAATTGTGTCTCGGTGGTATATGTGCATTGGTGACTGTCGTTTCGATTTCGTTCCATGCTTATTTTGACCATTTTTAAATCCATCCCGAAAATGTCGTGTTTCAACGTTTCTTCTGAAGTTCAAGCTGGGAAGGCCATTCCTCAATAGTCGTGGGGATCTGGAATAGTAAATATAAGCAATAGGAGAGCAATACGTTTTTTTAATGGTGTGGCTGTGAACATTCGAAGGCAGTCTATTGTTGTTTGCAGACGTGATCCGTACCACCTGAGTATCAGGCCACACATCAGATACAACAGCGTGTGGGTTTTTAACGGAGACGTCGATCGATGGACTACTCATCGGACATCGGACACTATCGTAACCGAGGGAAACCTAGAAACGAGTTTTTTTTCGGCTATTGCTTCTATTTGTTATTTCTGGTGATCCGTCCGGCACATGATCTCCTGCTGCAGTCGTTCGTGCGTGCGTGCGCGGGACAAGCTTCTGGCGAAGTTTAGTGGCGGTGACAAAATCAAATCCGTCGGACGATTATGCAACTCGCCGAATCGCTGTGGAAGCCCAGGCAACTGGGAAACGGGGTTGGATCCGGGGTGGATATATCGCACCCAAGTGAGAAAAGGCACGCTCGGATAGTAGACGAGGTAGCGGTGGAGGAGGTTGGAATATCGCTGACGGTTTCGGGTGTTTGAGGTGGATTTGGAAGCAGGATTATCCCGGGAGCTTCAAGAAGACGATCGGTAGAAGTAGATAAGTGACCTCGAGTCTGTGATTGCGTGTGTACGTGTGTGTGTGAACTGGAAAAAAAATTAACTACTGAAATGTTGATAGATCTGCACGATCAAATCTGTGACATCGGCATACGAAATAAATGAAATGACAAATGTTTGAAAATTTTGATGAAGTGGATCTTCTTATCCAACGCACCAAAGTTTAGTCGTTTGCGAGGTTGAAGAATATTTTTATTGTAATTCCCCGCCCCGCGCGAATGACCAGCAGGAAATTCTTATCATGTCGGAAGACACCGACAGTCAGTCACGACGCGATGAGGCGATAATTAGCAGAACACTGCCCCTTTTCTGGACGAACTTTTGGAGAGGTTTTCGGGCGGTACTTTCGTCAGGCGTCAGGTGCGAGATATAGAAGTGGGAGCAGCAGCAGCCATGCAGGCGGCCGGCCCAGTCCAGACAAACGAAAACCTAAAATCGTTATCACACTTGTCGGTGCTTTCGATCCCCATCCCCTCGGGGCCATCGCTGACACATCGTGCCTATCAGCGGGGTGCGATCGTGAATGTAGGCCATTCCCGGATTTTCCGAGCACCGGCCCCATACCGGCCAAACTCCCATCTGGAGATGGGCTTGGGAGAGAGAGAGGCTTAGATATCGATAAGCGAAAACGCTGTTACCGTAATGGGCACGCGATACGGCCCAAGGCGTGACTCACTTCGCTGGCTGGCAGGCGATTACGCTTTTATCTCGTTACGTCAACCGCTTGGGCTGTGTAATATCCACCGAAAATCACGGGACTGTTTTTTTTTCAAACACTTTTCGCCTTTAGTCGTTTGCGGTTAGTGATATGCTTTCGGAGAGTAGTACATTTATCCCTTAGTCCGTTTTTCCTGATGATAACGGTTATCTTTCAGGGAGGATCTTGATATCCAGTACTCGGAACCTTGGTGGGTTTCATGCTTTTATCCACAGAGACCGACACGAGTATCAAAGAACAACCCTCGGTGCAAGCGATTTTGCAACACTTACCCAAGACACAGCCCAGTTTTTGATTTATATCAGAGACTAAATCTGTTTCCCGAACTTCACAGCTCCCCAGAGAATACATGCAAGCACGCAAGCGGTCGGGTTGCTTATTTTTCCACCACCTGATAAACCGTTTTACAATGTTTGCTCGAAGCCTTTGGCCGCGTGCTCCTATTCCTGCGTGATTTTTTTTTCGTTCACCCCCTTGGATTCGCCGCCAAAAAGGGGTGTTTCGATCGATTAATAGTGGAGAGGCTGACGCTTACCACATAATAAATCGTTCGGAAAAATGGTCCACAGTTTGGGGCAAAAATTGTTTGATTTTTTGTTCGCTCTGTTTTTCACTCCAACGAGCTGTTTCGGAACGAAGGGAGCCAAATTGATGCGTGATGTGGTTGATCCATCTCATGTTCTCCGATGCGATGGAGGTGAATTGACGCTTTCGAAAGCCCAATCTTGGCCGAGGAGTGTGCAATGCAGCAAAAGCGTATAGGAATGGGTTAGTTTTTAATTCGGTCTACGGAGAATGGATGGATGTGGTACGAAACCGTACATTACACGAGTTTCGAGCTAAGGTTATTCAGGTATCCGGAGAACCAAATGGCTGCAGTGAATGGACGAGATCTCGGCAACGCTCCCGTTGACCGTACAGCCGTACAGTTCCAACCGGCGCGTTACATAAGTGCCTGTAAGGCAAGTGATCGGGACCAGCTTTTGCCGACCTAGAACCGGGCCGGAACTGGAGTTGCTGCCCGGTGCTGCTGAGAACAGGTTGCCGGTAGCGGTCGGAATTTTCAATTCCTCGCTAACGCTCATCACAATCAACACGCTTATGTAACAAACTAATCAGGCGTAAAGTGAGGCCACTCACCGGGATAAGCGGACGTCATCCATCTGCACGCGCGCGCGATCGTGCCATTTTCGTCGCCCGGCTTTGACTTTGGCCCAACGCCACATGCATGGCATTCGTTCGCATGATCCCCATGCTCCGTTTCCGGCGGGACGCCCGAAGAAGCCGCAGAGAGAGAGTGAGACCAGGCACGTGCGAGACCGCGCCAAACAAGCGTAAAGACACACGGCGTGGGATGGTAATGGTCGGAAGAGGGCCCGATATCTGCTCGAGCTCGACGCAGGAGAGCGTCTTTTCTCAAAAAGAAGTTGTCTTAGAAACGAATATTCGTCGGGTGAGAGAGTGGTTTTGCGCAAAAAGAAAGGTTAGGCGTTTCGCGATGGTAGTCGTTAAGTCTCAAACAGTCATCAGCATCATCTGATCCAATCTGCCCGCGTCCGGGACGCAGCTAATCGCGGGCTTGCGCACACCACACCCCGTTTTGTGTGTTGTTTTTTTTCGCCCCTCATCAAAAATGGAAGGAAACTAAAAATTTAAATAAAACATCCCGCGTGGAGTGGATTGAGCAGACACGACCAACGTGAGCTGGTTTCGAATCCATTCCGTCATCAGCGGTATTTCGCGAAGCGTCTTCTGTGGTTCTTAGCATCATGTTCCTCGGTTAGTTCTGTCTTTCGGTGGCTTTTCGGTGTGTTAGTGTCACAAACCACGTTATGACGCACGCACGCACTCACCGTGATGCTTCCTATGGCCGGGGGGATGAAACAAAACTATAAATAAAACGCTTCGGCTGTTCCTCACTGTTGCAAAATGTTTCGCTACTTTTGTGAGGTATTTTCTTCCTACGTCCGCGACATAAATAACATAACCTACAAATGCCGATAGAAAACCCCTTCTGCATGCAATGTTTCGGATTGTTTGTGATTGTCAAAAAAAAAAAAACGAGAAGAAAATCGCAACGATCGACGATCGTTGAACTTTGACCAGCCAAGGTCTCGTGATCGTGTTCACCCGACCCGGATCGATGTTGTGTTTTTCTTTTTGTCGACGAGGGGGGTTTATAACAGTATGGGGAGGTTGCAGCCAATTGCCAGTTTGCAACAGATGCCATCTCGGATGGATGTTTCGTTCGAACTAACACTTACCCTCCCCCACCGTCCTTCTCCTACATCCTCCCGCACCTACCATCGGTCATTGGCATTTGGATGAAGATGGAAGCCGATTGCGGCACATGATGATGCCTTCCCAGAGAGCAGCGTGTGGCCTGAAAGTGTGCCGCTTCTGTGTGACGATGTGTGCCGCACGGCGTTCTTGAAACCCGACGCCGACAGCACACACACACACACAACATCACCACAAGTGGGTGGTGGCACAACACGTGCTCGGCACCCCATCCTTGAAACCGACGGGGGTGGATAAGTCTCTTTCGCCGCATTGTGAGGGTCTGCTGTGCAGTTTTGTGATGTCATAGTCACACTCGGGCAGATGCACTCAGCTGATTCACAGCCACTGCACTGTTTACGGTGGGTGGAGGAATTATGCTTTCTCTATTTTTGTATCTATTTCTGAGCTCTTCATATTTTGAAGTTTTTAAATACAGCTGTAGAGTATGCTTTTATTAACTCAGCTGAATTATTCCAGGTTTTTCGTATATTTATCTTTAAACAACCATTGTTTTTTGAACCCGTGGTTTTGGAGACACTTTAAGGTTTGATTAAGAAAGGATTCACACATGTGTGTGACTTATTTAAGTTTTGAAATGTAACAAACGCAATTGAAAAATAAGTTATTAATACTTTCTAAAACGAATTTCAATTTACTATTCAATTGTAAAAGATAGGTAAACTTATTTTATATTTTCGCTGCACATGTTATTGGCCTTTTCTATGATCGGAACTTAGGTTCAGTTTGTCAGCTCCCTTGCACAACAACCTTATGAATCGATGTTGCCCATTAGGAACCTTCTTTACCTCGCTCGGACCGATTTTGACGAGGGGGTAATGGATTGTTTTCGTAGCACTCAGCGTGCAGATCATGCTCACCCATCTGACCGTGTGTCATTCCGGCTGTCGCAAGACGCATTGGCCAACCGTTGCCAAAGCTCGAACCTCTCTGCTTGCTTATTATGCTGTCAAAAATAAAGGGAAAAAAAGAAGTAAGCTACTTTCCGCTCGCCAGTCACAATATAACCGATATTTTCAACCCTCGCATTATGCGCATTTTTGTTGCCGTTGGAGGTCGGGTGGTGTGGGAGGATTATGTTGCCAGGCGATTGCCGTAGTAGCCGCTTGTTGCCGGTTGACCGCGGTTCGGCCTGAAACACGATACGACGAAGGACACCAGAGACCGACCTGCTCGTTGCAACGCGCGCTGGCGACAGTTCCGGGCGACCAACCAACTTTGGCCCAGTTCTTGTATCCACCGAAAGCCTTCCGTGTCCTTCCGCTTCTGGACACGATGGCGCCTCGTTACAGTTTACTGCCAAATACGTTCTACTCATGCGATGGCGTTTTTTATCGTTCGCTTTTTTTTCGCCTTCGTCTGGGGTGTTTTTGTTTTGATCCAACTCTAACCGGACAAACGAGACCGGAAGGGAATGGAAAAGGAAATGACAGCCGATATCGGACAGGAATGGTGGACGCTTTTCGCGGGCGGCTGATGGTTAACTTTACGAACGGCGTAAATCTCCATTCAGTTGATTGTTTCCTTTTGGGGTTTCGTTTTTCCTATAAACGACGGGAAATGCACGTCCAAGAAATCAATATGCTACGAAAGTCATCCAGTTTTCTATTCCTCCACGGTACTTTTATCCCCGCCCGTTCCATACTGAACTATATCGCACATACTTGCGCCCCACGTCGAAGACTTTTTAATCAATGAACATGTTTGCCCATTTGCCTATTGACATTTTACACTTCCTTCATCCATTGCTCCCCACGAGAAGTGTGAACGCAGCTACAACATCGCACACCGTTTGGGGGAAAAACCGTGGCCGATACTATCGAACCCGTGTATTCCGTGGCATTTTCAGTCGCGCCGCCACCCGGTGTAACGCTTCGTATGTAGGTCACGCGATAGGAAGGGTGGGTCATTTCCAGGGTATCGCACACGTAAACCAAGCCTAAGTTCATAAGTTCCCCGCCGGATTGGTTCGGGAGCGATCGAAAACAAACCCTCCTTCTCGGAAAGGACGTCACGACTCGAGACGGACTCGCGCAGGAAAGCAATGTCCGTCGATTAATAATCGATGAATGGGGTCGGGTGATTGGGTCGGCCTGTCCTTCCTATAGCCTGCAAGGGAAATGCAGTTGCTGGAAGCGCTCCAATAATGGAGCATTACATCAGAGCATAAAATATACAACCCGCAAGGGGACTTTTGATATTAAATTGTGTTCATTGATTGTTTGGTGCGGTAAAACGACCATCTCTCCGTAGGACCAAATGCATCTCCACGTATCCTCCCGCATAAGCGTGCAATGGATAATCAAATAATTACAGTTTGAATGAAGCATCTTTTTTAACCATCCTATTTAACTCTATTTTCCCGTTCCTCCCCTTTCTAGCATCCAGCCAAAATCCAGCACTTCTCCTGCCGTCTTTGACGCCGTCTGCGTAGTTTGACGTCCAACACATACACTCACAAAAATGGCCTTAATTATGAAATATATTGACAGTATGCACCACTACATGGACAAATATGGAGGTAAGTTATCGAGGGGAGAAGGACAAGATTAAGTTTAATTTTCTTTCCTGGATTATACATTTTATTTGCATTCTTCTAATGCAGTGTTTTATGGATTATTTTGCAATATAAATCAGAAAAAAATGTATTTTATTATCGATTGAAACAGTGGACACATCGTTCAATTAAAGATTAATTTTACAATGTTTTAGCTTACTTTTGTAACATCAGCTATTTCGAGGTTTTGTACACACTTTCTTAGTATTTAAATTCAAATTCGAAGAAAACTGTTTTGAACAGTTAAAGTTGTTCCAAAAGAGATAATTTAAGTCGGGATTTAAATTTTGCACAACTGGCACGCACACAGGGCATCGAAGCACTTGGAGTTTTATGTCCCCAGACAATCATTACAATTTCATTGGAGGCGCTCATTTAATGGGCCAACAAGAAAGACTTTTGCCTCGAAGACGTTACGTTCTTTGTACCGTCCGTCGGGGCGGGGATTTTGCCAAACCGACGGTCATCCACATCCGGGCCATTGCACTTTCGCGACTCGTCGGCGGCAATTGCTATCATCGGCATTAGAATAATCAAAAGTGTTTCACGTCGCCAGCGAGAACCGAACGTGAACTTTCGTCCCGTTTTCGTGCGTCACTGCGAATGAATATGCAATCGAGCGGGTTGCGCTTTTCTGCATGATGCATTTTAATTGCTTTCCCTCGTCGATTCAACGTACGTATTCCGGTAGGAGGGCGACAATTGTGTGAGATTGTTTATTTATTTTTCATTTGATGGGTACCAGTACCTGAGTAGCCGAGAGGTTTCCGGTTTAGACACCTTCTCGTGCGGGACACACGACCCTTTCGGGTTTACACACCGATTAACCGCGCGCCGACCTACTGTCGTGCAATAAATATGAAGATTTAAAGAAAAAGAAAAAAGCACCGTTGTACTTCGAAGTGCAAGGGGTGCGTTAACATTACCCCCCACCGAGCGACGGTACTGATGCCTCATTAGCACCAACGGTGACCCCAAAACCAAACAAACTAAAACGAGGCAGGTGCGTGCGCCATAGTTTTTGGTCTCCATGGGGTCGCGTTCATTAGGAGTAGGCTCCGGCTCCGGCACACAGATGTAGAATGTTAGGAAGGACATCGACAGTATCGCTGGTCTCATTAACCCGTCACTTCTCCGCGGTTGTTGTTTTCGAATGGAAAAATACGGAAACAAGTGCACCACCGATTGGGGTCATGGAAACTTCCCTGCGCAACTGATGCAATGGAGGCGCCTGGTGGCGGATGGCGCAGGGGCTGCATAGTTGTTCGGATGTTAATCATCCCGTTCACTTGACATGAGTCGTTCGGTGCCATGAATCAGCCACAATCGGCAGGCTCCGATCGTCTCACGATAGAGGCCACATTTAAAATTCTCGTCTCGCCATTTTTTTCCCTCACCGTTCCACGAATGCCAATTCCAATTGCGCGCAAAGTTGTCAGTTGGCTCTTGTTTTTTATTTCTTCCTTTGGCGACGATACATCTACAGAGCGACTAGCGATCGTGGAAAAGTACTCGACGTCGTTGCGTACGGAGTACTGGTTTTTTAATTTAATTTTGCACCTGTTTGTAGAACACGACCCCTTCGGATGGTATGGACTACATTTCTATTCTACAATCTCTTTCTCTCGTGTGGCCATCATGTAACATTCTAGTCAAAGCATTCATACATATTCCTCCTTGTGCATTGAGCGAGAGTTGACGCAGTGACGTACGATTGGTGTTAGAATATATTAGCAAAATTAAAAAGCTGTCTTGATCTTGGATCTGTTTAGAGGGGATCTTCGGTAAGATGATGGCCGTAAAGTTCCGTTGCAAATGAGAAAGATGGTACAGGTAGGAGAGGAGGTACTGTATGAGATAGTGGAGGGTCGTTTTTTACAGCTATGGGAAAAAAAAAATAATGATACAGGTACTCGAGCGAAGCGGTCCGGTGGCGTGGTGCGCTAATTGAAACATTAAACGATTTTAATGTGCACGGCATAGATACCGATCTGCGATTCGCGGGGAGGGTGCGCACGGAAGGCACTCGTGCGATGACAACACATCTCGTACAACACATCTCGAACAGCGTGTCGGAACAGCGCGCTACCGTGGGCGTGAGTGCTCTCGACTGATACGCGTGGAGGAGCCATCCACGAACCATCGCGGAGGGCAGAGACGATAACGCTTCATACTGTGGAGGGTTTCTCGCTCGTGTTGGATAACGGCTAGCAGAGAAACCAGCTGGTTTGCAAAGGCAAATGGTCGATGATGTCGACGGTGATACATCGGTCCATAATCGATGTTTGCGCTTCCGTTTAGCACCTAATTTTCTCTTTTTTCCGGCACGAGTCCGGCGAGTATCGCTCCGTCCTGCACTAACACCCAGTGGCACGATACTATAGCAGTCCCATTGAGCAGCAGCTTCATATATCGATGTATGTTGATAAGTGTGCGGGCCTCCTTCAACCCTAACGATCAAATATCGGCTCGTCAGAATGGTCGGTCGGAAGAGGAGGGCTGATTGTGTTTTCCACGCACATCATTATTATCGTCATCAAACCAACCTGCATAAAGGGACTCGTTTGAACGTCTGCAGGACACTGTTCTCATCGAACCGCGTCCTCTCTCATGTTCGCATTATTCGGTCACACTTGTTTGATGTGCGTACGCTTTCGTCGTCACGGAATAATTTACCTTCTCGACCGTAGCATATCTATCGACGGTAGCATAAGCCGTGGCAGTCATGGCAGACCCGGTTCGGAAAAGTAGTATATCGAAAAGATAATATTAAAAAAATATATATTTTCAGTTTCTATTTTTTGCTTTATGTCAAGAAACGGAAAACCTTTCAAAATGATTTGAATACGACACGAATTTTAGTAAATTATTTGGTACTAAGAAGGAAAATAGTAAAATTGAAAGCTGGCGATTCATATACGGTTGTAAAAGGGTTTATGTGAACACTCTAAATAAAAATGTATACGTTCCTATTTCAATCGGTCTTAAAATGACTTGTCATAAATAATTAAATTTTGAATCATTATAATTATGATATTACTGATGTTGCAGGATTATTCGAGCCAATACAATCTAACTGACATTTTGTTCTCAGGGCATTTCCTCGCAGCTATTAGGCCTATCCTGGGCTTTCTCGGTTGTTATTTACAAATTAAATTCAATTATGAAACATAAATTGATACAAAATAATCAAAATACTATAGTTCGCCACCCCTGAGTCTTCCAGCTCAGTTCAGTAGAACTAAAGTGAATAAATGCTATGTGGTCTGAAGTATGCGTAATGTGACTATTATTTACCGCTTTTCTCCGTCTGTCTCCTCTTTCAGATCCCCGGACAAAAGATTGGCCCCTGATGTCGTCACCGCTCCCAACCCTAGCGCTATGTTTAGGATATGTGTACTTAGTCAAAGTGAGTATTAAATAGCCGGCATCATCGTTATGTGCGCTTCCCGGAGCGTCGATCATCGCCACAGTGGGCTAGTTGATTTACGAGAAAGGAAGAAAGTATTATGCTGCACTTATCGGCCCATCATTATCCTGTTTCCGGCTGTGATAATGTGTATCGGAATAATATATAGATTAGGTGATAAAATATGATGGATACGAAAATGGTTGTCAAATGTCGCAGCAAACTCGCGTTGCAGCAATTCATACAGAAACATACGTAAACACGTAAATATAGGCTAGGGGGTTTTTTTTTGACAGCTTTTTGATCGTGCGATCGATAGCCGCTCGGTGGCATTAATTAACGATGCACGTCTCGGGACGATGCGTGGAGCCTGAAACTATTTCATCGTTTTTCGGCCAAGCGGAATGCATGCAACACAACTAGTCGACCGCCCAAACACACACACACACACACCCGCCTAACTTACGCACATTAGCCAGCGCTTGTTAATGTGCTAGGATTTCTACATCCGATATTCAAATTTCGCTCCATATTGATGGGGCGGTTTCTATGTTTCTTTTTTTTTTTCTTATCCTGCCTATGCCGATTTTTTGTTTCCTTAGTTTTCATCGTAAAATATAAAAAATTATGATACGACGGCATTTCATGTTCTTCGTGGCCGGTTTAAGGTTCCAAGGAGAAACGCCGAACCTACACGCTGGACCACGAGGTACATATTTTTTTATTGAATTCCTGTTTTCCTTATCGAAAATTTTCAAGGTAAACCGACCTTTGGTTGACAGAAGGAGGTTTGGAGCACGGTGCGTGGATTTGAAAAATGTCTAAGTTTGTATATTTGTGTGTATCGTAGAACAAACTGGTTTATATATGGCATCGACTATGAAGTTTTCGATTTCTAAACCACTTCAGCAGTGGAGGCTCTTGGGTAGGATTTGTTTTTGAGTTTTTAACGATGCGAGGGTCTCGAAAGCGATTATTTAATCAATTCGATGCTTACTACCGAACAATATGTCGGTTTAGGGTTCGTTGTCGACAGAACGATCAGCAAAAATGATAACTTATTCAATAAAAATCTGATTGGTCACATTATTGTGCCACTGCAAGCCTCTCAGGTTGAATCCAGCGAGATGCTGCCGATGCAGGTGTCGAAAGTTGATTTCGTCGCTCGGGTCACAACAACCCGACCGCTTCATCGGGCCGCCGGGAGCAACGCATCGCTTAACCAAGAGTGTTAATCTATTAGAGGGCGAGCTGGTGGCGCACGATGACCGTCGATGAGGCAATGAGGCAAACATTCCGACCAAACACGAACCACCTTCCGAAACCGTCGACCTCGGCTCGATCACAGCTCCGTGCAGATCGATTTTCGGTTGATGATCGCGTAACACAGCACGACCCGGGGGCCTCCTCCTACTTCCCCCGGTCGGAAGAGGGACGTGCGCGGCCATCATCGGCGGCGACATTGGCCACCCTCACTTTCCCTCGGCACTCGGCGCCGAACATGACCAAGAAAAGTGCGTGAGTCCGTGAAAACTGTACCCCCTTGGCTTTGCCTATTGCTTCTCCTGCCATTTTTCTCTCGCTCTCTCTTTCGATGCACGTTGCATAACGCGCGAGCCAATAATCATCACCTCCACCGCCAAGGAGTGTAGGTTGCAATTTTCGGAATTTCACCAGCGTTTGTCGCAACACCGGTGACCAAAAACTGAAACCACAAACCACTCCGCACAACAACGGAGTGGGGTTGAATGAAGCGAGTATCGGAAACCCTCTGTATCGGTTTCGCACTCCACATTAAAATATAAAAGGCATTTAAGTATAGTTTAAACCCACTTGCACTTGTAAGCGGCAAACGGAGAGACACCGAGTGGAGGAAACAGTGTGAGCCAGATCGGTGGGTCGTTATTGACCAGCTTCAGAAAAGCTGTCCGAGGTGTTGTTATGAATTTGAAAGTGAAACGGCCCCGCAAGCCGAACCGGTGCCACAGTTGCCGGTGGCACTCGAGCACATAATGTATGGCCAGCGGACGGGCGGACGGCTGGCGTGGTGTGTGCGCGGTGCGTGAAAGCATACGCGAAACAAAAAATCGGTTAAGGTTAGGTTATCTAACAAACCTGACCTTAACCGGACCACGGGTAGGCTGCACGTTGCGCCTTCTCGCTGCTAATACCGCGACGACTTTGTTCGCAACCGATGGCGCCGTCTGAAGCGGAGGGATGTGTGTGTGTGTGTGTATTTGTTGGGTTCGGAAATAATATCGGGAATGTTGGCCCCGCCTTGCCTCGTTGGCCTCCGACGACGAACTTCAAACTAAGACGACCTGGTTTGTGCACCTGAGCGCCCTCACGTTATTACAACTTTTAACGGTTAGAAACTCTAATTACATTTTAATTGCGAACGAATTGGGTCGATCTTGAGCGCACGATGCAATGTGTTCCAATCGTGCTTCCGATCGTACGGAGCCGGCGCTTTCGTGTGGCTCATTTAGTTAATGTTCAACTGTCTGCCAAGGAAATGACTCGCCTAGATGTATGCAATCACAACGTATCTTACCAGAACCTTTATAACCAACTGGCAAACACTAACCGTTCAGCTTCGTTGGTAATTTAGGTAATGTGTGTATCTATTCCCGCCAATGGGACTGAAAGAATTGAAGCGCAACCGTCATGATTCTCGTTTGTTTTAATTATTTTCCTTCCTTCCTCTTTTCTTCCCGCGTCTCTCTCTCTCTCTTGTAGGTCCTGGGCCCAAGGCTGATGGAAAACCGCAAACCCTTCCAGCTCAAAAACACCCTCATAGTGTACAACTTCGTTCAAGTCGTGTTCAGTGCCTGGCTATTCTATGAGGTACATGCATCCGCGCGGCCCTTGGCCTGATGGCCGGACGTGTACACACCTGTATTAGTTACAGTATTAGGACTCGGCACCCAGGATAGCCTGTGTGTGCCTTTGAAGCATTCACCAACGACGACGTAAACCCTCCGCTCCGAAGACGAGCATCTTCACTGGGGTGGGAAACACAAAACTTCACGACAACACGACACGTACCTTTTAACGACCACTACTTTTAGACGTACCTTACCACCACTGACCGATAACAGAAGAACTGAAAAACACCTTTAGCTGACGTGTAAAATGTTGTGTAGATGCTTTGTATTTTGTATCTCTTTTCTTACGACTTTTTTTACTAGCTTATAGTTGTTTAGCAAAACAATCTTATACGTAAAGCAAATCATCATTTGCTTGCATGCCCACGCGATCGGCGGGGAACTTAACTCGCGCTTAACAGCAAAGTTTAGTGTCAATTTTAAAAGCTGTCTATTTATGTCCCCAATGCATCGCTAATGTCCAGTTATTGACCAGAAAGAGGAAACACGGTGTTAAACTAGTAGGCAATCGTTGCCAATGAACCTGCTTTGTTTGTTACCCGATGTACCTGGGTGACCTCAATGTGATACTTAAGATCTGGTTATTTTTTTCTGAGAATCGGGGGAATTCCTCACTCTACGGACGGAAATGTCTGGCGAACCCGATGGAGAGTAAAATTGGACCGAACACCTTCGAAGGTCGCTCGGTCGGTGGCTTGTGTCGGTGATTTCCGCGGTCAAGCTCTAGCCTGCCGAGAGTACCTTTCACTTTTGCCTACGAGCGCTTCCCAGTGAGCACCTCCCATTCGGCCTTCGGCAGACCATCTGCCAGGAGGATGCGAATCCAAAACACTAGCCCTGTGCGATCTCGCAACGCTGGCAACGAACTCTTCGCGAGTGGTATACTAGTGTGTGTCCTCGGGAAGTGAAAGGAACCGTGTAGGATACCATTGGCATCGCGCCCGTTGGCGGAATGTGTCCGTCCATGCTCATGTCCTTTCCTTCCTTCCCGCCAGTGCATCAACCTTTATCGTTTAAGCAGATTTAGTTTTCTTGTTTCGTTGCGTGCTGTTCGTGTGTTTCATGTTTTTACCATTTTTTTCTCCGTTCTTACTATGCTTTCCAACCAATTTTCCCCCCAATGTGTGGCCCAATGTGCGCTTGCCAACACCGGGATCATGCGAATATGATTTCCCACCGTACAGTGTTTAATGGGCGGCTGGTGGGGCGAGTACAGCTTCCGCTGCCAGCCCGTGGATCACGGTACTACCGGACGCGCGATGAGAGTAAGTGTTGCTTTTGTGTTGTTCCTTTTCCAGCCAGCCCCCGCCCCTCCCCACGTACCGTCCGCCCTATTCGTCGTTTTGTCTTCGTCGAGTGCTCAGGAGAATCCTTTTTTTCTACCATGGAGAAAGATTTTTAACGAGGAAGATCACCTCGGCTTGTCTCGTCTTCCAAATGGCAGCTCCTTAGCTTTTTTTTATTGTACAATTCAAGATCATTTTCTCGGCTCATCATAATTATAACAATTGTTATGAGTTTTTTAACATTAAATTTCTTATGCTTTCTAATGATCTTCTAGAGTCATCTTTACCATTTCTTGCAAATAGTACTGTACAATCTTTCGCTATCGGCATTGTTAATAGATTCTTGCGCCCACCTTTCTCTTTCTCTCTCTCTGCCTCTGTTCGTTCCACTATCTGCCACCCTCCTTCTTGTGCCCCGCGTACTGTCTGTCCTTCCCGATCGTTTCCATTGTGATATACCCAATTCAACGATTTGTTAGAAATTCTCATCGTTTTTCGTTCGGTGGACGGGTCACAGAAAAGAAAAGGCGCAGTACATGTACAAGTATTGTCACAACAAGCAAAATCGAATATATTTGGTAGCACCTGCCCGAAAACTGCCACCCTCTTCCTTAGGCAGCATCCACTCAAAACTATGACCCGAGTGGACATCCCTCCGTGTTTACAACAGCACAAAAAGCTCAACTACGTCATCGTACACGCCACTTAACCCCAATCCCTTTAGTCAGCCGGCACAGGTTGCTATAAGAAAAAAAAAACGTACTTACCTACCGGAAGTAGCAAACGGTTCCTCTCGGCCGATTACCCATAAACTAGACAGTATGGTGTACCGTGCGAGAAGTGCGAACTGATTGCCACTGCACTTAGGGATCGTCGACGGAAACGGAACTGCACCGGGTGAATGCTAGCAAAAACCTAGACCATTCGCGCAATTTTTGTTTTGCAAATATATAGTATCTTAAGAACAAATATGGCCATTCGAAAGCTGCTCAGAACCAGCGAGCGATTGTATACGATCAAACTAAACGGTTTGTATAACGAGGTTTGTATTTGGGAGAACAATTTCCAGAACAACATAAAACAGTGCACGATCTGTTATTTCGTTTGGATTTTTAATTATTTATTTATTACACACACACACGTGGAAAAATTGAAGTGGTTTAAAGGACAAAAACATTATCGTTATGTTTGCCAAGTTTTAAACGGTGGTGCATTCATGCTGTCTACAGTTGGCGGCAAGACAAAGCAAAACACAATTCTGTTTGCGAGCCTTCTGACGGACGAGAATGCAGTCAAAAAACCCTCATAAAAGAGGAAACGACGGACACACATGTTTTTTTTTCTCATTTACCCGAACCAACACGGACACGAAAGACACGAATGCTTACACGACTGATTGATCGGAGACGTTGACTATGCTTCAGACAAATTTGAAGATAAACCAAAAACCAACAAGCAAAAAAAAAAACACTCGTGCCCCGTGTAAGCCACGCTCGCTTTGGTGGCCGTGGCGGAAGCACAAACACGTGGTTTCGCTTCGGCAGCAGGGCAGAGGTGACTTACGCGGGCGCGCAGAACGTGTGGACAGCTGCAATTGCTGCGGATCCGGAAACCCATTCACTAACCGTTGGACCCTCTCTACAATTTTACAGATCGGTGTATCGGGTTGGCTAACGGGACATTATAACTTCCGATGTCAGCCAGTCGACTATAGTAACCACCCCAAAACGCTGAGGGTAGGTTTGAAGCTAAGAGCGCTTGAGAAGAAACTCAAACAATAAGCAAGGCTTGACTGATGCCACCGTACTGATCGTGGTTCAGATTCTTCATCCCTTTGTCAAAACCGCTAACATAAGCTCCTATTTATGCTAAGACACTCATACTCCATTTGATCGCTATTTGATATGTGTTTTTTAACTAACGACGTGTAGTATCCATTCATAAACACTCACCTCTAATGCTTTGGGTTTGCCTGCATGGACTTATTTTAGTATTTATATTTATTCTAACCAAATTTATCCTACCTAATTTGGAAAAGCTTACCATTTTTTTGTCTGTGCCAACTAAAATTAGTTAATCACTTTAATGTAATGCTATCTGTTTACTAACCAAGCCGCAAACGAGATTCAATGAAAGAAACGCAAAACCGAGGGAATGCTCTTCGTGATGCCTCTTTGAGAATCAACGTGCAACGTTTTGTGTCTACCAAAATTCATGTCCGTCCCATCAATTCTCTGTTCGTAATCAAACTTCACAAGTTGTCCTTAAAAATCCCATAAAGCTTCATCAATGCATGCCGACTCTTAATTGTTGATCCACATGTCCAAAGGTCCATTTGCTCGCCTCGTCCATTATTCCATCCCACCCCCCAGTATGTTATGTTTAGCGATTTCAACCCTTCACCCTCCATCATCATAATGATCGTTCGTCTAGTGCATCCCCTGGAATGCCGCTCTTACTACCTCTCTGTGTTTGTATGTCGTGTGTGCCTTGGTCCAGTGTCCAAATTCCCTCCATATTGTGCATATCTAAAAATTAAAAAAAATAAAAACTTCACTATCTCTTCCTCCCTTAAAATTGTTTTGAACCACCTGTTTCCCCGTTTCGTACTAAAGCATCGCTCTAAGGCTTGCCTGGCCCTGTTGTTTCCCCCCTCAACCCTACACGCCAGCGCCAGCTTCCGCTGGTCGGTGTAAATTGTGATCCTTTTGCTAATCATACCATTTCTTCCCCTTTCTGATCGATCGCTTCAATTTTATCCCGATCGCCGGACTCGATAGATGGTGCACGCCTGCTGGTGGTATTACTTCTCTAAGTTCACCGAGTTCTTTGACACGGTAAGTGTAAGATATACTATGTGTAAGATACTTACGGCTCGATCATACTCGTCCTATCGCTGTCGGACCGTTGCGTCAATTCGAAGCTTCCAGAGCGAATACCGTTTAAAGCTGAAGATAGTTCACTGGCCTGCAATTTCATGGTCAGCCCACATCACACCGGAATCGCTAAGTGCCCTTGAGGACACCTGTTCACTCAAGCCTGAAGTGGGGGGGGGAAAAAACAGGCATACAAATTGCTTTCATTTCCTCCTCATCTCGCCGGCGTAAAAACTCAAGGAAGGAAATAGGATTAAGAAAAAAAACCCAAAGAGCACCTGTACTCAAATATTTACGTCAATCGATGGCCGAACGGCTTCCTACTACTCCGAAGCCACCACCCTTCCGGCCACCGAACGCAAACACGCTGCGTAATTCTTCCAACATCCGCCCCGGGGGTGCTATTTGCGCAAGTTTGCCTCCGGTCACACGTTTCGCAAACACGATCGCGAATGGCCGGCCGAGAAGTATGCCACCTAGAGATGTGCAGTTCCCAAATGAAACATTGTTGGACGCGATCGTTTGATTGCCGGTGCTTCGATCGACGGTCACAAAAAAAGGGTCGATGGAAAACCCTCAATTTGTCAAAACCTGATGGGGTTTCGGGTGCTCCGATGTGCGTTCCTTCTCCAATCCTTCACCGGTGACGCTAGATCACTCGCGAACTTAGGGAACAACAAACCGGTAAAAAATCGGTACTGAAATCCTCATTAAAACGCGCAAATACTTCAAATCTTGAACGATCACCGTGAGCTGGTAGGAATCGTCGATCGCGAATGAGAAAAGAAAACACAATCTATTAGGAGGATGACGGAGTCGGACACGGATGAGTGTTTACCACTACTTGGAGCTTCTGAAAGCAGCGTCATGCAAAAGTTGGTTTTTTTTGTGTGGCTTGATTTTGTTTGGGCTCTATTTGTTCTGGCGGAAGTGATGGAGAGTGTTTGTTTGACTTTCAAATAAACTTGTGCGATTTTTTACCGTTTTTTTTCATCATTTTCCGTGACGCTACTAGAAGTCGTTTTTGACTGTGGTCAAAGTCAAGGAAGTCCAAAGTCTAACCAGATAGCACCGCCGTCCGTGGGATCAACGAACCTCTCCAACCCAGAGATGTTTCGAGAAAAAGAAACCCCGAATCGAAAATCTGTCACGCTGTAGAAGCGTGTGGTTTTTTTTAAATTGCGAAAGCTATGCTATACCAGCTTTCAACGCGCTTGTGAAAATTTTGCGTACATCTCATGTTTCCGCAAAGATGGCACGCGGCAAAACGCCAACCTTTTCGGCGTCAAACATGTTTCCCAGATGTTTCTTTTCTTTTCCCCCTCAGCACTGTGCAATCTGTTGTTGGGCTCTGATAATTTCTGGAACGTTCCTCGTTCGCCCGGAAGAAGAAGTTCCCCAGGCTCATCATCAGAGTTAATCCGGCGCGTCGTGGGGTAGAAGAACACGATCCATATGTTTACAAAATGGATGCCTTATTATGTTTCGGTGCATGTATATGTAGGTGCGTGTGTGTGTGCGCATTTGTGATAAAGATAAACCAGTTTAGCAAAAAAGAAAACCGGAAAGTGAGTTAACGCACACCACACGGTGGTGATGGTCCGTTGCACTTCCAGCATCGTCAGGACCCCGTAGTTTATTGGCATCGGCCTATACAACCTACCGGTTTGGAGCGGGGTCCGTTTGTCCATGTTCTTACAGAACCACCACCAAAGAGGGGAATTCCAGATAAGGCCAGTATGTCGGGTTTACGGTCACAGTAACAGGATCGAATTTGATTCGGTTTCACCATATACAGCAAGATCGCCGTCCGGTCGTTACATGCAGCAACGGTAATATTAATATATCCACCGAGACACGTGACGACCAACGGTAACTTTTGAACTAGTTTGAACCACATGGGTTGTTCTAGTTTGACCAGAATAAAAAGCCGCAGGCAGAGTGCAGAGTAAGAAGGTAGCATTTTAAGGGGTTGACAACTACCGTACGTCCCAACAGGTCACACAAAGGTGCATGTGTTTGAGCCGGGTGGAAAACTGTGTTTCGCCCATCAAACTCAAACATGACTACCTTGGAATGTCGCTCATAGTGTCGATGGGACCATCGTGCGCAATGCGTTCTAAAAACAAGCCCGCTGGAGAGCAGACACCAAGGCAGAACTAGAATGAGAATGATCGAGCCGCGGTCTTACACGGTCGCCACGTAAGACCGAACAGCCATTGCACCTGAAGTGGTGCCACCCTTGTGTCTAAAGACACGCAACCCGGCACTCCTAATGGTTTGCTGAATTAACTAATCGTTTTCCTTTCCAACGTCCATTTGTCCCCCGACAGTTCTTCTTTGTGATGCGCAAAAAGAGTAGTCAAGTGTCGACACTGCACGTCATTCACCACGGATGTATGCCAATGTCGGTGTGGTTCGGCGTTAAGTTCACTCCAGGTAAGTTCTGCACGACTCCAGATTCAATAACCTTTTGACCCTTTATGCAAGTATGATAATGCTTTGAAAATCTAACCCCCTCCTTTTCTTCTCCCCTCGATGGCGAACAACACAGGTGGTCACAGCACATTCTTCGGCCTTTTGAACACGTTCGTACACATAGTTATGTATACTTACTACTTGTTTACTGCCCTCGGACCACAATTCCAGAAGTACCTGTGGTGGAAGAAGTACCTTACCGCCCTTCAGATGGTATGTTGTTCAGCGATATCGATAGCCTCTCTCGGCTTTGGCGTTGCGAATTCTGACCGTAAACTTGTTGTGTAATTGTAGGTTCAGTTCGTTCTGATCATGGTACACGCTTTCCAACTGTTGTTCATCGACTGCAACTATCCGAAAGCCTTCGTCTGGTGGATCGGTATGCACGCTGTGATGTTCTTCTTCCTGTTCAACGAATTCTACCAGTCCACGTACAAAGCCAACAAGGTGAGTGTGAAATATTGGGGTCCAAGGTTGGAAAAGCTTTCTACGAATTTTATGACCTTTTCTTAAACATTTACAATGCAACTAACCCAATGAGCACTTGATCAAACCGGTCCATGATAGATACCAACCCAACGGCCTTTCTGCATTGCGAATGATAGTGCAAGAGGATGCAATGTGCTTGGCAACATATTAAACAAGCTTAGAAATTGCCTTAATTGCTAGAAAAGAATCTTTTCCTGTATATTCTGATAATATAGGCTCATGGTTTCACCACTTCAAAGGGTTTTTAACACACGAACTTTAAAAAAAGCATCTAAAATTTAAAAGACTATTAGATCTCATTTGAATCTCAACTTGGAATTTGAATCCAAAATTTGCGATTTGAGGATTTGAGTATTTTTCATTTTTATACTTACAAAATATTTAAAATAAACAAAAAAAGTGTGGGCTGCAAATATTTTAAACAACATTTAAAAATTTAAAATCTTCTTTTTTGCGATTACAAATGACGCCATAAATTGGCCTCAAAATCGAATCCAAACAAACACAAATTTCCATAATAACGCATCAAGCATAACGCATAAAAAAATCCACAACTTTGAGGTCAATTGGTGGCATCATTTGTCATCTTAAAAAATATTAAATTTTTTTTATAGATGGCTTTATTACACATACTTTTGTTTTGAATTTACATTTTACATCTAAAAATAATAAAAGTTACAAAGAATTCAAATACGGGTCAATTCGATCTTATTTGCTTAACACCGAGCTAGCGGAATGATGAAGAGGTGCATAGAGATGTTAAAGAGAGCAGTCAAAAAGAGCACTTAAAAGCATTCTGCCTAGATTTCGAAGCAATGTGTTCTAGAGTTAAATAAAATTTGCAAGCAACATCCAGCTCTAATGGTATCGATTTCCCATTCCTTTCTCCCAGAAGCGAAGAGAAGCGGCTGCCGCGAAGCGAGCGGCCGACCAGCTGCTGCTCCAGCAGCAACAAAATGGCCACACGGCCAACGGCACCGCCCCCACCGCCAACGGCAGCGCCAACGGAACCCTCAGCAATGGTTCGCTCGTTGGCAACGGCACCGGCAACAAGGCGGCCGACTACTACGTCCGCGGCGACCTGCCGGCCGAGATGGAACTGACGCAACGATCAACAACGCAGGCAAGCAGCGGTACGCACGCATCGGCTCAATAATGGCGGATCACGGGCGGATTCTGTTGTTATAAATGATTATTAATTTATTGTAAAACTCCCGGATGCTCCGGCCGAAGCGCGCTGGCCCGAAGCCGCCGAAACGCATCCGCATTCCCCCATTCCTTTGTGCAAGTCTACTGGCGTGCCGGCGGGCACGCTACTGCTAACGCTTCCCGCGCACTTTTGTCCCGCGCACTAGTTTGGTGTGGCGCACACCAAAAAGGTGGTGCGCGCCCGTCGGTGTATGTTTCCGGTGTTTTTGTCTGTTTTTCTTTCTATTTTTTTTTGTTTTGTTTTACTCTACAAACCTTCACACCCGAACCTCCCGGAAAGCCCGGGATACCAACTCTTGTGCACGGTAAACTCTAGTAGCTAGTTATAGAAACCCGCTGTCCTGCGCGCCGCTGGTCTCTTTTGATTTCGTGTACCGTGCGTTATGCCTTCGGGCATAGGAGATCGAAACAGTCGCCGTAATTTCTATGACTTCTTGTCATCGGTTTTTTTTTAACATGTAAAAAAGAGCTAAATCGGTGTTTATATAGTGATGATATTTTGATATAAAAAACAAACAACAAAAAAACATAAGACCACAAAAGGAACAATGCAAAGATTGGTGTGTACAGTGTGCCGAAGGAATTTAGCTGTTAGAGAAATCGAGAGCGAGCGAATGTCTGCTAGTAACGGTTGAAAACTTTAAAATGCAAGCCAGAAGAAGAAACAAAAACAAAAGAGTTGTGTAAGTGAGTGCAGATTGTGTGAGTGTGAGGAGTCGAAATAAAAATACAAAATCATAACAAAAGGGAAATAGTTGCTAGGATCAGATTATCATAAACGAACAAAACCCTAGCCGTGTTTGAGTGTCTACGACTGTACAAATCCAGGCAAACTTCAATTTTTGAACCCTTACGGAAATAACCGACCCCCGCGCCAGCATCCATCACCAAGTCGATGGACGGTCGGGATGGTCGGGATTACCTCTTAGCGCTCTGGTGCTGGTTATTGTTCTGATAAAATAAAGTAAAACTGGGTAACTTCTAGAGGTAGCCGCCGGAAAGCGACGTAGCACAAGGGAATTACAAAAACAGAAAGCAAAATCAAACTAGAAACGGCCAATCAGCTAATATACAGTAACACAGTAAAGAACGGTAGAACGGCACCATCCAAGGCTTTAGACACAATTTTCCCGTGTGCAAGTCTACCGGTTCTTTTACCGAACAACACTGATCAAACGCGCCCCCCCTCCGGAACATTGACGGGAGTCCAGCCCCAAGTATCCACGTTCCCTGATTCCCCCGCCCCTGATCCCAGCAGTCTCGTTGGCGATGAAGCCAGCGCCACTCCCGTCGATACGTGTGTGTGTGTGTGTGGTGTCCTATATTTACATTTTAAGTGAAATACCAATCTATTTTTTCACTCTAAGTCTAAGGAAATATTTTTTTGAAGGAGACTTTCGGCAATAAAATGAAGATAAAAATAATACCAACATAGGTTGATGATTTCCAGCACTTTGCGGCCGGCACTGAAGGATGTTGAAGAAAGAAACAAGAAAGAAAAACAGGAGAATATTTTACCACAGTTATTTATACACTTGGTCCTTGGAAGGAGGTAGGATGGCGCTGGGATTAGAGGGAAACCACAGCGATGTTCTCAAACAGTTTCATTTGTGTGTATGAAAAAGAGATTCAAAGAACTTATATCCTTTTACCCTTATACGAGAAACACTGATCTTTACAAGAGTTTATAAAAGTCCTACAAAAAAAAAAAAGAGAGAAAACATAAAGTCCACCGATTTGCTCTAAAATTTTATCGTAAAACAAAATAAAGAAAAAAACAACCCACAGATTCTAGGGGATAAATTACAGATGAAGTGAAGTTGAAAACGAAACGTTTTAGTAAAGACATCTAAAAACATAGAAAAAAAAGAAGATAAATCCGAATGCTTACGATTGGTGTCTATTTGTCAGTGGTAAATAATGAACAATAGAAGAAAAAAAATAGATAACGTAATCAAAAACGAAGGGATTGAGGTGATATTAACATTTAAAATAAAACCACACATAAGATGTTCCATAGAGTTATCGCTTTTCAGCGTAAATTTCGTGAGGTATTGCATTGTATTGTTTTCGCTACGCTTTAAATAATGCGGTTCCCCTTTTTCGGTTGCTCCTTTTCATTGCAGCACATTTGCATGATAAGAAGCGGTTTAAAAAAATGAAGTATGTTCTATGAATTATTTTTTCATGTGTTTTATAATTTAAAATGTGTTGCCTTATTGAACTCGAAATGGTTATGTTTTTAAAACAATGACGATTTTAACTCCCGTTAGCCACAAACATGAAATCAGTCATGCATTCGGTGCAGAGAAGATGAATAAAGTATTTCTGCTGGCAGAAGAGGAAAAGAAAGTTACTACAGAAAAATCTGAACCTAACCAACAACAAACTCTCTCTCTCTCTGTATGTACATAGTGTCATTGCCGCTTCATAAAATTGCTGAAACTAACAGAAAATCGGGTAACAATGAATGATTAAAAGCAGTCATTGAAATTAGTTGTAAGAACTGTACAGCCAAACTACTATATTTCATAGTTGACGGTCACCTTTCATTTTCTGTCGATATTGCTCGCCGGAAAATATTAAATGAATCAAAGATAAAAAAACGTTACATTTCTCCGTTTGTGTTTATCTATGTTGATGCAGCCAAACGTTAGGAAACAATCGTTATGACCTGTAGAAGCATGTTATAAACCAAATATACTATTAGGGGAAACAAATGTCTGAAAGGTGTTCTTCAATACTTTGCGTTGTGGTAGATCCGTGTACGTTTCATTTGTATAGCCATTAAGGTAAGACTTGAGTTGTATTATATATGCCACTCGGGGAAACAGAATATTGACGTTCTCTTCTCTTTGAAGTTTAATCTAATTATCATTAGTTCGAAGATTAAAAATCTGCCTTGAACCAGTTCAATGCGTCTGAAGATTGAAGACGAACATTATTAGGTTGTGTTGTGGCTATTAACACGGCCATTATCAAATTGTGCTGTTCATTTGAAAACAGCCTCGTGTACCATGCGCGCGAGAGGCATCATTTCGCATGTGCTGCCGTTTATCTAACCGAATCGACACCCTTTGCCCATTGTGGCACATTAATCATTTCAGCTGATAACCTCGCGGATGGCAACCGTGGTGGTGTCTGTTGATTTGGCAGAAGGTTCTGCGAAGATTAGCTCATTCGTGTTGTGCCTTTGGGCAAGCCAAGGCAGACAGTCAACAGCTAGCAAACGAAGACGTCAACCAACGGTACAAGGATGAGCGTTGCCGCGATGGGAACTATCCAGCCGGAACAGGTGTCCGTTCAAACAGTATCCGCCGTCGAAGATGACCAGGTTGCGTATGTGGCCCGTGAGCAGTACGAGAAACTGTTGAAGGATTACGAAAAGCTGAAGGAAAAGTACGAATCGAGTGAAACCCCCACTCCGAAAGACCCCGGGCAGCCATCTCTGGAGGCGTGTATGGGTCGTTTGGAGCGTTTCGAATATCTAATGAAGGAACTGCAGGAAGACTTCCGCGACATTAAGGCAACCATTCGTGCACGCCCACCACCCACCAGCAATAGAACAGAAACCCGTGAAACTACTGTCCGGCGAGTGCCGCGTGATGATGACACAATCAATTTTATCATGACCATAGTACACCCGAAACGGCAAGTAGAGTAGTTGCACTAAATGTTTTTCAATTGTCATTGATATTTACCTTCCGGTGGAATTTAAACTTGGTTGTGCAAAACATGTGATCGAAAAAAGTGATGAAGAAAGAAATAAATAAAACACGTGAAAAAATCGGTAATCCTCTGATAAGGATGTTTTGTTGAAGCTGTTTTTGTCACAATTTATCGAATGGTCACATGTTGCATGTTGTCGATGGATACTTTGCTCACGGCTTTACGGTTTTTTTCTTGGAAAGGATGCACGTAAGTTAATATAATTTTTTCCGGTGTTGAGTAAAGATAATGAGAAAATAAAAATAATTATAATTATCAGCTATTCACGCTTGAAAAACGTTCGATTCAAAAACACCCTGTGAAGCAAGGTTCCTAGACATGATCAAATTCGTGTATCATAGCTTTGCTTACAACAACCTTGAGAGCTGTAAAAAAATAGCAAGGAATCATGTAGTGGAGGGATAATCCCTTGCAGGGACTCGAATCTTTTGATTCAAATCCGTTCGGATAAACACAAATTAAACCAATTTATAGAGTAGCAATAATACAACCGTAGTGATAAATTTAGTGCACATAGATAAAATTTCGAATACCGAATTGATGCAAATGCGATTTGAACTCCGCGGATTTCAATTCAATGCCAGTGTATGAATCGAATTTCCGGCTTGAATCACAACTGTTAACTCGTTTTTTCATAAAAATAAAATGCCACGCATTACCGATGTGAAGTTCACGATCGTAATATCGACGTTCTACCATTTTCCTATGTTAAAAATTGGTTCTTAAACTTATTACGAATAATACGAATAAACTTAAATCAAAAATATTTTATTTTGATCAAGTCTGAATCAAATCAAGTCAAAATCGAATCAAATCGTGTTCCAAACAAATAAAATTTATTTATATTTGAAACGAATTAATCCTTAATCATCCGTCAAGGGATCACGAGTTTTCGGGTCTTCCGAAACCCGATGGTACCAACACTAGGAAAACTGGAAAACCGAGAATTCGTTGTTTTGCTCCGAAACATCGCAGCACACTGCATCGAGAGTTGTGCTCAAAACAGATTCAACAAATAGTTTAGCAGATTCATTGCGGAAGGAAAATTGATATAGTTATGTTTGGTTTGTGCGTAGAATTTGGTGTCACACATAATCAAAGTGAATAAGCAAGCAACCTCGTTTTGCAACGGGGTGTCACCTTTTGTCGCCTATAAAGCAAATGTTTACCTAGAGAAGCCCTCGGTGAGCTTCGTCAGTGGATTGGAATTGATTAGGAATCAATTGACCTTCTGCGTGTGCAAAGCAAAGTGGCACGTCGGGCGAAGTGGGTAGATTTTCCCGAAACCTTCTACCTTGGAAAGTGATACGCGGGGTGTGTGTGCGCTCGCAGCTTCGATAATCCACGCAAAGCTCGGCAACAGAAGCAGTGGCAGCAGCAGCAGCAGGGAGGTGGTACTTGCATAACCTACGACGACGACGACCAGTACGGCGCTCTCGGAGCGCAACGGTGCCAGTGGTGGTGGTGGTGGCGCACGGGATCGGATTAAGGCAGCAGCTTACGGACGGGAATCGATCAAATCGATGGCGCTAGATCTACTCGGCCGCAAAATGCCCCTGGATGCGTCGTCGTCTTCGAAGCAGCCCTCGGTAACGCCTTCGTCGGTGAGCAGCGGCTCCGTCATCGGTGGCGTTGGGGGTGGGAGTGGCGGGGTTGGTGGTGGTGGTGGTGGTGGAGGGGCCGTCGGCGGCGGAGGTGGCTCGTCCGGACCGGGGGTGACCGGTGTCGGAGGGTCTAGCGGCGGTGGCGGTGGCGTCGTCGTCGGTGGTTCATCTGCCATCGGCAAGCAGATGACGGCCAAACGGTCCTTGAAGCTGGGCAGCTTGGCGGAGGACATAATGCCCACGGCGATGGGTGGTAGCGAGGAACCGTTTCGGGCTCGGCTGCACCATTTATTCTCACAGATTGAGAAAGAGTTTGAACTGCTGCATGCTGAAAACATGAACCGTAAGTTGACGGCGAAGGCCATTCCACGCTGTGCTTTCGTTTGATTTTCCTCATTCGTCATTTCTCATTTTTCAGTACGCGAAAAGCTGGAAGCCGTCGCTGGCACACCGCGTGATTCGACCATCGGTGAAAGGCTACCGCTGCAGGATGCGTTCGAGGTGGATGGGTCGGTGAACAAAAGCTTCAAATCGAAGCTTGGCAGTGCGGGCAGCAAGGTCAAGGCCGGCCATAAGCTACGTGCACAGACGAGCCGAATTGTGTCGAGCTTCAAGGCACAATCCGTTGTCAGCTCGCTGGTGCGGGAGTTTTGCGGCCACAAGGATGGCGTGTGGCAGGTCAGCACGAAGGCCGGCCAGCCCATCATCGGTACGGCGTCGGCCGATCACAGTGCATGTATTTGGGGCATCGATACCGGGCGCTGTCTGCTGCAGTACCAAGGCCACAGTGGTTCGGTAAACTCGATCAAGTTTCATCCGACGCGCGACATCGTGCTGACGGGCAGTGGCGATGCAACGGCACAGATTTGGCAGGCAGCCGTCAACTGGGAGGTACCGGCCCGGAAGGGTCACTCGTCGGAGGAGGAGCTAGACGAGGAGGAGGAAGGACCGTACGAGGAGAAAGAACGCACCGATGTTCTGCGGACGCCACTGTGTGAGTTCTCTGGCCAGGGGGGACACACGTCGGTGGTGGTAGCTGCCGACTGGCTGCCGGGTGGAGATCAAGTCATAACGGCCAGCTGGGACCGGACGGCCATTTTGTGGGATGTGGAGACGCGTGAACCACTGCATCCGCTGTGTGGCCATGATCATGAGCTAACGCACGCCTCGGCACATCCGAGCCAACGGCTGGTGGTCACGGCGTCACGGGATTCGACCTTCCGGCTGTGGGATTTCCGTGATCCCATCCCAGCAGTGTCGGTGTTCCAAGGACACACTGAGTAAGTATACATAAATGTATTAATTTATGATTATTGAGATAGGAAAGAAATGCTATTATTGCATTTAGAATATTTTAGACCTTTTTTCAATAATAATAATAATAATAATAATAATAAAACTGGAACAATGATATTGAGCTGAACTGACGGAACTGAATATTCTCAAGCTCAAATTGAAATTCCTCCTAAAGCAATTTTTCTTATTTATTTTGATAATCAAATTTGCGTTCAATTAATGCATCATTTATAAATCTCTTTTTGTTATAGACATTCTTTTTTATCTTCTGCATAAGCTTTCATATTGTTTTCATGTTTCGTAGGTTTTTTTCTCTGATAAACAATAAATCTTATTTTCAGGATATTATGGCATTTCGAATTCAGATGTTTGGTCTTCAATTAATGATGAAATCCAAACAGCGATCATGTTGACCGCTACACAATTTTGATTTTAATATCTGCCTCTTCTGTTCGACCAGTTTCGAGAACCAAATTGTCCAGCCACGAATGCACATTAGTAATTGTTTTACCGTTCTTTTTAATGCACTACATTTTAGTCATTTTTGAAGATTTTTTAATGCTGAAAACGGCTACTTTTTAGTATACTTGTTGCGTTTTGGTTGTTTGATATACTTTTCCATCCTTTGCTATTTTAAAATAAAAAAAAATCGACTTAGTTATAGCATTTGTAAAAGAACAGTTTTGCCTGGATTTCAAGGCAATGTACTCTAGTGTTAACGCTGCCCAATTTATATATTGGGTCACATGGCATATATTGCATTCCGTTTGCAATTAAATAACAATTTAAAACCCCTCTGTGGTGGAGTGGTAATACTTCATATACATATATATCAAACTGCCATCTACCATTTTTCGGATGGACCTTTTTTTTGTTCCCTTGTAAAAGTTTATAAAAAATATCGCTATGATTTATTTTTATTTGATTTTATAATCTTTAATTTTTGTTTCGATGGTTATATGTTTGACCAAACACGTTTTATTAAAATATCACGATCCAAACTATGGAATTTTTCTCTAACCACCATCTATTTGATACCTGCGCTCTTCAATTATCTGTCGACTGTAAATTTTAACACCTTTCTCACCCTCGTTTCTCTCCCCAGAAATGTCACCTCGACAGTATTCACGCGCGACGACAAGGTCGTGTCCGGATCGGACGATCGCTCGGTGAAGGTATGGGAGCTGCGAAATATGCGCTCCGCCCTGACCACCATCCGCACCGATTCGGCCGTCAACCGGCTGGCGGTGTCGGCCAGCGGTGTGATCTCGATCCCGCACGACAATCGTCACATCCGGCTGTTCGATCTGAACGGGCAGCGAATCGCTCGGCTGCCCCGTACGAGCCGCCAGGGACACCGGCGCATGGTGTCGTCCGTCGCCTGGACCGAAGACATCAGCTCGCACTGCAACCTCTTCTCCTGCGGCTTCGATCGACGGGTGCTCGGCTGGGGCGTCTGTTTACCACCGAAGGACAACTAAAATTTTGCTTAGGTTTCAGCGTGTGTGCGATTTTGATCATCGGGTGGTCAATCGATCGATCGAGGATGGACGATTATCGTTATTTTTAGTATTATTTCGTTGTTGATCAGTTTAATTGAGCAAGGTTGTTTCTGTTCTGTTGTTGACAAACATTGCCACATACTTAGTCATTAGAATACAGGTGGTTAGGCGATGGACAGGGACCTGGGGTAGAGGACAACAAAGGAATTGAATGGAAGGCTCAAATGCAGCCTCATCCGCCAGGGTGTTGTGGGTTTTCTTTTTTTACATTAGCTTGGGAAAACTTTTTTACTGTAAGGCACACAACACGAATCTCAATTTCACTTGAATGGTTTATGTGGGTTTTAAATAATAATATTTCGATTGTCATTAGGAGGTGAGAGAAAGCGGAATTTACATCAAAACGGAAAAAGATAAAAGAAATTCTGGCGGAAAACTCGGTATCTTCCGAACGTAAAAGGGCCTTCACTTTGCAATAACCAAACCTCCCCTTTCTTCCACCCCAAAACCAAACCGGCACCGAAAGATGGCAGATGCAGACACAGACAGACGATTAACGCCGGGCAATAACACACAATAATACACACCGGGAGTTATCACAGGCAAACTTCTTGTTAGCAAACACTTAGACACAACAATAGAGCGAGTTCGTCTATTGATATTTAAACTGGAGGCAGGTTGAATATTTATGATTAGTCTATAACAAAAAAACTATAACTAGGGCACGGGTACGGGTCATCGTCGTCATCGTCGTCGGACATTTAGGTTGAGAGGCTTGGATTCTGTATAGGAACGCCGAAAATTAAGGCAGTGTTGAAAACTTAGATAGAGACACTGGCCCTTCGGAAAGGCGGACTATTTGTGATGATCCAGAAAGATAGATTAGTCCAGCGGGGCACGTGTGCCATCAAGGCGTGTCAAGGACGCAGCCGCCACCAGGCAGTGCAGTGGAATTTTGTTCGCATCCCCCCGGTATCACTCTTCTCTCGGGATTGGCTATTTGTAAGACGTTATTAACGCCCCTCAATATATCACCCCCACTTTTGCGTTGTGCGTTCTGCGGGTTTCAATGGTTAACCGAACAAAAATACACACTTACCTGTAGTTGAAACACACGTTTAATGGCGTAGATGACTGATGTGTAAAAATCGGTATTAATAATTGGGTACAATTCCTAATACGACGAAATGAAAACAACACACAGGCAGATTTAGACTAGACACGAACGTCGTGCCGCAACCGACGGGCGAATGATGCATTCGACGTGTTTGCGTGTATCAGAGACCGGAAAACGGCCCCCCCAATGCAAGCACACATTCTATACCAAATGTATGTAAGGGAGAAAGTACTCAATTCAATTGTAATCTTGTGATTGTAAAGTGGATATAAACGCGAGGAAAATGGATACACTATCAACTAACTCAAAGGACCTTGGGTTGTGCGTTGTGTGTCGTGGGATGTAAATATGAGAAATCTTAAAGAATGGCTGGAAGAAGTCGACCAAAGTTTTTAGGATTAAAAGGATCCGTATTTTATTTGGCATGTCTCAACAACGATCGCTCGCCTATCGCACCAACTGCTGCAGCTCGACGGAAAAACTCCACAACTGGGATGGAGCACCGCGCCGACACTCGGACGCACCGACGTCCGTCCTCACCAGGCTCTCCAAGCACATGCCGGACACGGTGTGGACCAGTGTTCCGCCGTGCCTGTGCCAATGCTGCCCGTCATCCTCGTCATGGGATCGCTGTTTCGCACTAGAATTGCCGATCCGTTTTTTGTGGCACCGTTCGGCGTGCACGAATCCGGCCCGTACCGTAAGGCAAACAGTGCCACGGTCCGTGGTTAGCTGGCCGGTGGATTTGTGTAGCGCCCAGTTCATCGCTCCATCGGGTCCACTGGCGGCGTCTGAGGATGGACACTCCACCAGCGTGACGTCGTTCTCTGTGGCACGCTTGCGCGACCGTGCTGCGTTTGCTTTACCAACGTTTGGTTTGAGCGCGAGACACCGGTCACCGTGTCGGAGCTGGCCGAATGCGACGTTGTTCTCGTTCGGTAGCTTCAGATCGAGGAAGACGTTCTGCAGATACCAGCTGAATTTTCGACAGTTTAGCCGACGGCGCAGGTCCTGCTGCTCCCGGACCGAACCGGCATCGATCGGAATCGCTTGTGGGCGTGCATCGTAGAAGAAGTTCTTGAACTCGTCCATCCACACCAGTGCCACGCGCTTCGTGTTGCTGAAAAAGGAGCGTAATTAAACATTTAGCAGGTACGCATAAATATGCTTCGACAACAACCGATTTTATCGTACGATATAGAATGGATAGAATTGGATGAGCGATTTTATTGTTTGATAAAATCGTTTGATTTTATTGGATCAGCGATGCGAATTTATATTTTAATCAAAATAGATTTTATAAACCATAAATTGACGCTTTTTTGACACAATCCTTTTTTGAAAAAGATTGTACAGAGTGCGTGGCGAATTTTCAGAGTAAATTTAAACAAATTATTTCTCTTGGATGGGTAATATTCAGATGATTATTACAACACTGAAAGGGTTATTTTTTTAAATATACCCAGGGATTACTGACGCAACAAGCTGAGAAAGCAAGCGGTTGGCCATCGTTATTTTATTTTTCATCGGTTATTGAAACCTCAAAGGATATATGAATGAAAAGTTTGCAAGGTTTTTTGCAAACAGGGAAAGCCTTAAAGCAATTCACCGCCGTTTGACTTCGTAAAACTTCTCGTAATCCACATAAGCAGTACATTTGCATCAGGGTATCGTTAAACTTCGTTACCGAATCCATGAGAATCAAATTCTAAATCCTTAAAAATCCGAACAAACCCTTTTCCAGTCTTATAACTTGCTAATCAACTCCAAAATTACGCTATCGGAGTTTACTGATATAACAACAAGGTTTACCGATGCTCTGCTGGCATAAACGGTACCTTAATGAAATAAAACAATTATTTTCCGAAGTTTAAGGGTATACTAAATTTCTTTAAGCTTGCGCTTTCCATCGAATCTGAATATTGTGACGCAATTATTGCTTGTTTTTAGGTACCAACGGAAAAAACCGCGTTAGAAAAGGGTAGAAAAATATATAACTTGTAACGGCCACTGTCCTGTGGTTTAGTCGAGTTAAATGTTGATTTTAGTAATTTATTCTTTTCCCTCCCAGGTTTACCAAAAGTCATTGACTAACTGTGTTAAGAATTGGAATTCTCTCATCTTACCGTAGATAAGTTAGATGGCTTCCATCGGGCGGAAACGTGAACGGATGCTTCCGCCGGAAGACGTGCCCCACCCGGGAACAGGGCACCACCTCGACGTGCGCCCCACACATCCACGCCTTCAGCGACATCTCGAGCGACTCGCCGCCCCAAATGTCCATACCCGCGTCGAATCCGCCCAGCTGCTCGAAAAGGCTCTTCGCCACAATAAAGATGCCACCCGAGATGGCCGGACTGTAGAACGGCAACGACTCGTCGTGGCCCCGATGCTCGAGCTCCTCCTCGGCGACGGGCAGCCAGCGGAAGTGTAAACTCCAGTCGAAGCCACCCCGTAGCCTCGCACTGTTGGCCCGGTACTCGAACGATTCCGCATCGATAATGTCGATCACCGGACTGACGAGGGCCGTCGGATCGATCGTGAGTCGGTCGAGCAGGGGCTCCAGCCAGCCCCGGTTCACCTCGCAGTGGCTGTCCAGAAAGAAGAGATAGCTGCCACTGGCGTACGTGGCGCCTATGTTTCTGGAACGTATTAAACCTGGTGTGTCGAGAGATAACAGCGAAAGATAGAAAGGTATGTTGAAATTTAATTTCCTATTTGTATTTATTTTAAATTAAATTAAAAAAAAAAACTTTAGAAGTAAAAAAAAGAACGACTTAGTTAACCACTAACAATTTTCCGCAAAGTTTTACAAATACCATATATTTGTGTATTTTTTTAAATCTCGCTGGTAATTTGTACTTATTTGACTTGATATAACTTTCATTCAATGATTATATTTTTAATAAAAAAAAATTGGATTTTAGTGCAGGGATCACCAACAATTTTAATTTAAAAAAGATATTATTTTTCTTATTCCTGCATTTTGGACAATCAATGGTCTCGCTCCCTCATCACTTTCATTGCAATTAATTTACAATCCTTTTCAATTTTTGTAGAAGTTCCAACGAGTTTTTAGTTCTAGATTTTCTATAATTTGTTGCTCACTTTCTATTAATTGTAAGGCAACCCTTTCGTGTTCCGTAGATTGATTGAAAGTTAGATTGCTTATCTTCTTAATTTTTACAAATTATATGCTTTCAAAAACAAGTTGAATGAAAAGACAAATTTCAATTGACGGGAATGATAAATTTGAAGTAAATAAAAATTTCTATCTGAAAATATCTGAAAACAGAATATCCCCAACTTCTCGAAGCAATCACCGTTGATGTAAACGGTAATGAAAATGCACACAAAAATACAGAAAATTTCCTTTTTTTAATAAGGTGTATTAGTTGTTCATAATTTAAAAAATATATTAGCTGTCATGTAGTTATTTTTACATAAAATCAAAGAAAAGATGCTTTAAATTTTTACAAAAAATGGTGGTCAAAAACTGTAAAAATATTTAGCTTATCAAATTTTATAGAGATTTCGTTCGTTTTACCTTGGCGCACCGAATTCCTATAATACCGCACCAGCGGAATTTGGGTGAGCAACTCGTAACTGTTGCCCGCATTACTTTCGGACCTGTCGTGATCCGCACCCGTCCGTTGGCCCGGCCTGTGCAGGTCGTCGCTGCAGTCGTCGACTAGGATGATTTCGCGCAACAGATCGCGAGGCGTGCGCTGGAAGATGCTGGCGATCGTGCGCAGAAGTGCCGAGGTGGCTTCGTTGTGGAACGTAATTATCACAGATGTGGTACCGCCAGGGGTCGTGAGGTAGGTTCGCGCCAGGCAACTGTGGGGGGAGATAAGGGAGAATTTTTAAGAATTAATTTTGACACGTTTCAAGGTTAAAACGGTTCAAGCAAATAAAAAGCTGGGACAGATAATAGGAGAATGTTAAGAAAATACTCTCTGGACGCTTCAAATCGAGATTGTATCAACATGAAACACTGGGATGTGTGAACATTCTTGCGCTTGATGCAATTTTCACTTCAACTTTTCCGATTGGGAATGTTAAAAGTGTAGCGCATCCATTTGACTGGAGATAAAACCGAATTAAATCATGCGTACAAATTCATGGTTGGTTTCCAAAATGGAGAGAGAGATTTTTAAAGCAGACGAGAATTTTATAGTTCTTCCTCCATAACATTCCTAGCCCAAAACACAACAGGAACAATTCCACCTGATTCGCGTTTTATGTGGAAGTAAGAAACCCTTTTATGTATCTATCGAAAATACCTCCGCACAATTTGAATAATGGTCGTCTGCAAACAACAATAACGAAATAAGCTATTAAGGCAACATGCACCTACTGCAAAGCACCAAATACAGTGATTTTACGATAGACGACTGGCGATATCGCATTAAAAAAGGATCATTAGTATTCACGAAATTAGAAGCAAATTCATGCGATGAATTTGAATCATAATTAGTCTGTTGCCTGGAGCTTGGCTATGTCCGAGTTTAGATTTAACGTTCCGTTCGTCGTCGGTCGTTGCTATAGGCGAAGCATACTGATAAACCTGTTTAATGAACTAGTTTTTTTTGTATTTACCTTGAAAATTGTAAAGTGATATATTACAAAAATTAAAAAAAGATAATAAATATTACGTTGATTCAGTTGCACAACGCAAATCACCAGGAACACTGTACAATCTTTCCTTGACCCATTTTCCCAAATCAACCAAAAGTTCGCTAGAATATAAATCATGCTTTGCTAAAGTAAACAGAACAGCACGCCACAGTTTTTTGTTGCATAAATAATCGCGCTAGGTCTTTTTTTTTTCATTGCAAGATTGGTGAAGTGTATGCTTTATTTAACAGCTATAGGTTTTCCCCCGTTTTTCGATAACAACCCGATCGGAAATGGTCGCGCAGGAATCCGACACGGTAAGGTTTCTCGATCGTCAATCAATTACGATGAGTTGCTAAACACTTGAAAATTCGTGCTGCGAAAATACGGCATGCACTCTGTGTTGGGGTGTGTTTTGTATGTTGTTTTCGTTGCTTTTGTTTTTCCAGTCAGGTCAATAACTCCGGAGGAAATTGCCAACAGTACTATTACCGATGGGTGGAGGGGGCTAAACCCCGACTCTTTCCTGCTGATTAACCGGAATGTTTCTCTGGTCTCCGAGTCTAGCGGGGACCACGAGGTGCCCACGGTGCCGGCGGATACTAGGCCAAAAAGGTAGCCAGGTCTAGCCGTGAGGCCATACCCGATTGTTTACAAATACACACGAGTCGTGGCCACGGGATTCGTTCTTTATCAGTGGCAGTAAACCTCTTGGGTGGCACATTATTTTATATTCGACATTCTACCGCGAGTGGGAATTTTATGCCTCGAATTGGAATTTATTCCGAAAGTTACGCAAATCTCTATAGCTATTATCAGATTATGGCCGGTTTACGGACGGAATCGCTAAAATAAACGATCGTTGAATGGTAATTTTCTCAGGAATTCCTGAATGGTTTATGAATGAAAGGAACCTTTTAATGATCACTAACGATCATTCATTATCAACGGTTTGACTCGTGAAACCAGCCAATATCAAAATATTTTAAAAGAACCATTTTTTATGGTAGAAAATGTGAAGTATACAATTTTCCAAGGAATTTACACTTAAACGCTTTTGTTCCTCGTAACATAAACATGTAGCATTATGAAAGTCTACAATCTTTTCCAATGAAAGAGTGTAAAAAACTCAATTCAGCTCAATTGAACTATATTTTTACTCAATCGAGATTTGGCCAAATTTAACGATATTTGTATTCACTTTTAAATAGTCGATAGAGACAAAAGAGATATTTAAAATTTTCACGAAGAGAACTCTTAGTTTGACTGGCAGAATTTTTTGACAATTTCAAAAATTTATAGAATGTTGCGTCAAATTATAACATTTTAATTTTTAATTAACTTCAGATCGTGGATTGTGATAGAAAGGCAAATACTTCTCGTATTATACTTAGTACTGCATAAGTTTTGAAGACATTCGATTTGTCCTAATTCACTGCAATGGTCGGGTCAGTCGACGGGAGTGCGAATCCGAACTGAAACTGCTCCACATCCGCGAATCTCCTTCCTGGTGGCAACTGGTGCGTAACTTTCCCGTCACGTTCCTTCGGAACACCCACGGGAATGCCGATGGATCAAGCCGTTAAACCAGTAATAGCAAGCCCGCAGCCATGCACCCAAACTCACTCTACTCACTTCGGATGGCGCGTGTCTGGAACGGTGCGATCGATACGCAACCGATCGCTGGCCGTCCGGTTGAAGTGGTGCTGCTCGAACGGGACCTCCGGCTCGGGCACGCCCCCGGACCAGGCCGTGTCGGCGTGGGCTCCGCCACCCCAGAGCCCGTACACCATCGCGAGGCTAACGGTGAGATTCGTCTCGGCAGGATCCTGGTCCACCTTGCGGCGCACCTTCGGCATATGGTAGAGATACACGTTGTTCCAGTAGAAGAATAGGACACCCGACATGACGATGAGTAGAAACCCGAGCGGTTTTCTGCGGAGCACCTTCATCGTTCGGCCCGTTTGCACATCGCGTTCCGCCGTGCAAAATTAGCACCCATGTACCATTTCGTTGTGCCTAAGTCCGTGACCCTGGCACGTCGACACGAAATGCGCACCAGCGTTTGGGGGCTTCCAACGGGAAGCAAAGTGGCACTGGCGCACGGCTTTGACCCAACGTTCTTCGGTGGTCTACAACACAGTAGTTGCTGTAAGCCGTTTGCTGCAGGCACATCAATTGAGACTAATTTGCACTACTTTTTTTCCCTCTCGGGTTTGCGGTCCATTAGCGGTTGCTCGGGGTTTCGCAAAAATGGTCACTGGCGGAGGACTGTGTTCCTAGAGGTTTCTCATGTTTGTTCTGACATGCAATCGCGATCACTTCAATTTAAGCGCAAACACGCACAACACAACACGATACACGCACTTTGCGGAATAAACATGACGAATGATGATCGACCCCTCGGACCTCGGCCTGCATCTTATGATTTAAGAGGTTGGAAAGAGGGTTGCCAGCGGGACGCGACCATCATCCGATGCTCCACCAGCAGTGAGAGGCTGTTGACTTGCACTTAGAATCGTGTCGTGTGGTGAAAGGAGGCGTGCACTAATGGTACCGATTGGCACGTTTTATCAGATTGGCAGCTATTGCAGGGTAACGGGCGTGATGTCGGCCACCCGGTGTTCTGCTGATAAGATTCCGCGAAGTGGTCGCTCGAAACCCTCGACGACGACGAAATACAATACAACCTCGACGATGTGAGCAATAAATTCAGCTCGTGTCGTCACTCTGTTTACATGTACATCGAATGCGTAATCGAAGGTCTTTTCTTCCACCAGGAAAGGGGAAGGTTTTTGGTACGTACGCACGCACGCACGCCCGCGGATATTCACTCACGGGTTCTTTGGAAACACAATACAAAAAACAATCGAACATTACCCGGGAGGCAGATTATAATTTTTTCTTTACACCACACACACACACCCAACCAGTTCGAGCTGGCCAACGCACATTTCCGAGCGCGGAATTTAACGGACACTTTTTTTTGTGGCCTCCTCTGGCGACTTCTTCTCCGCCCGTTTCCTGAGGGTATTTCCTCTATCGATTTCGGAAGCAAAGGCAGGAAGCGGCAACAAAAAAAATAAAAAACCAACGACAGTCTAATCACGTAACGCGCGGTAATCCGGCGCTTCGCTCCGGCGGGAAGCCACCACGACGGTCGATGTCACCGTGATTCGCGAGCAGCCAAGTGCTTCCCCTATCGGGACCGGCTCGTGTGACGCGTGCAGGCCGGGAGGCGTCGATGGCGCCAGAATCGATTGTCGATGTCGATGTGGAGTGACGGTTTTTTTTTCGAATTCTCCCCCGGACGGATCGATGGTCCGACGGTTGCTGGACCGATAGTGTTTGGCCGAAGGTAGGAAGGTCCAGCGCGGTTGCCGGCTCGATCGTAACTGTTTTTGTTCTCCCCTCCCGGCTCGCGGTTTAGGCTCCGCGCGAGCTGTTCCACGAAAATCTAGCGTCGCGCGCGAGGTCTCGGTGGCCTTCGCGCTCATATTCTCTCCGTCCCTGTTTCGCTCCTTTCGGGATGGGGTGGGGATCTTGCTGAGGGAGGGAGAGGCGTTTGGAGAGATGCGCGGATTCGATCGATAGCGCAATGCGATCGATTTGTTTGCATGTACACATGCTTGCGGTTATTGCTCACCATAGGGCCAAAAGGGTCGCGAGGCGTACTCATCCCCCGGTGCTCTAGTAACGTCACTGTAAATATGCTCTCATTACTTACCGGGAGTCGTTCGCCACGTGAACCCCCACCTCGGATCTCGGTTCGGACAAGTGCCATTAGTGCAAAAGGGGAGCGATCACCATTGGGGTTTCCCGGCTTTGATCGACACCCGGAGCTGTCGGGTAAGTTCAATCGCTGCGCTGGAACGATGTCTCCCTGGTTGCAGGCGTCATTTGAAACCATGCACTTTGGGTTTACCAGATGCCATCGGGATGCAGGCGGGTTGAAGGGATCCGAGCGGTCTTCGCATCTGCCAGTGCAATTTGTAAACAGCAGTGAGTAAATTGCTCGCGGATGCATTGAACACGGCTAAAAGTGCCGTTTACGATGTGATTTTTGATGGCCACGTTTCATCTGCTGTGTGATTTTGTGTGTGTTTATTTCGCGATAAACTGCATCTCCACTAATGATGAAGATGATGCTCACGTAACTGGTGCACCGGTCGTGGGATGGGGAAAGGAGGCAAAATGCAATTTGCGAGACCCGTTAAATTAATTTTACTTAATGAGTGATCGACTATAGTGTACCTTGAAGTGCAAATTAGTTTCGATCGGAAAAAAACCACGATCAACTCGCAGTTCAATTGAAATCTAATTTTGAACAACTGGTTTGTCGTTTTTCACATAGTAATAAATCATTCAAAATAATTAAATTATGTCCAAAGAATAGTTCTTTATTTTGACACAGATTTTATAAGGGTTCTCTAAATACATAAATCACTGCTTAAAAAAGTGTTTAGTCTTATCTTATTACTGCAAAGTAAATAGTGTGTAAAGGAACATGAAATACAGCAGATAAAATTTTAAACCATGAATAAAGAACCAATTTCCTTTTCCTCACATGGTGGGTGCACAATTTTCTTTGGATTCTATCCGTTTGGTTTTTGTTGAGCATTTTTACTAAGTACATAGCAAATCCTAATCAAAAATAAGGTGATTAAACTCAATTAGAATAAAAATTAACACTACGAGTGCTGATTTTAAATGCCTTAAATTTATGTTTTTATGCGGAAAATATTCATTTGTTCATTTGCCATCACATGCCACTCATAAAGTGGAACACATTCGGTAGAGTACGATAATATTGTAGGAATATTTTAAAACTAAAGAAACAAAAATCATGTGTCTCGAACGCTCGGGTTTATCACCGCAGTCTAATGTTACTCAAGTTCACCCGGTACAAGTGAGAGTAAAAGTGTGTAGCCTCGATCGCATCCCGCAGCATCGACCTGATAGCGTGTTGTTGTCAGTTGTAAATTGGTTGCCCTATCGACCGTTTGGTTTCACGTGTGTAGTCTTTTTTTTCAATTTGAGATGATGGTTTTTACTCTCCGACGATGCCGCTTATCTGTTAGCGTTGCCATACTTTCGGAACGAACGGGTGCTTGCCGAGCACCTGTCAGGCGACCCGCGATCGTCTCCGTTAATCGGTAGCTATAGCTAAGGCCAACATGTGAGGCTGGGTGGAATGGCGGCCGGTGCTGCGGGATTTGTTTATAGATTTGAGCATATTTTTATTTGACTACACAACAGTCGACCATTGGATTGGAAAGTTACACCATCGCACCCGAGGATCATGGGCTCGGAACCGATGGTCAACAAATGAGTTTCCTATCGTCACCATTCACGTGGCTCTGCGGTTCAGGTGTAAAGCAAATTTGCATAGCTAGCTTCTCGTGGCTGAGCCATTTGCCTTCATCAGTCACATAAATGTGCTTATTTGACGATTATCTGCACTTTTCGGCTTCGGCGACCACGCAGTGCTGTGCTGTGTTGTTTTTGCCTTTCCGTTTGCCCGCGGTTGGGCTTTCGTTTTTGCAATCGTGTCGCTTGTCTGCCGCTTCATTGATGACGGCAAAACTTACGCCAATATATATTTTGGCTGGAGAAATAGTTTTTTTGTTTTTAACATTTTGCGATGTAATTGACCATTGATTGCTTCCGGGTGCAGGTTTCAAAGTGACGAGGAAGGGGAAAAAGGTTAGACAATCCAACTATGCGAGTAGGTCTCTCTTAGTAGTAGTTTTCTAACAAGCTAGTCTCATTCCATAGATCTATTTTAAGTGGCTTAAATAGTTTAGCAGCATCGATTATACCCCAGAGATTTTCTCACCGCTTGCAAGATTGGATGTGAATCAAAGCGAGGCATTTCGGCTTGGCGCGCTTGGAAGCCACATGTGTTTTCCAGCCACCCAGGTTTCTTCTAGTCTACCCTCCACAAATAACGCCATTGCATTCTGCAGTGACTCGGCGGCAATTTGTTTATGCAGAGATCACGTGACGGAACGTCCACGGAGTGTTTACTCGCGATATCCCACTGTTTGTTTCCGTTTTAGCGTCGGTGCATGGTGGCGAGTGTTGATGATGGCTGTTCCGGGATGATCAACGGATCGTCGCCAAAGGACGACGGGGTGTTTAGGGAAGTGTAAATCTCGCACTACCCCCATAGCGTTTACTTACGGTTGCGTATGGTTTGAAGATTTCACTCAAGACCAAGACGAAGAGGGAAACATAGAAAAAATACTTTTGCTTCCAAAAATAATTGCATGATGTTACCAAACGCAAATTTAATCCATGATGTAATGGGTGTATGACACGTTGCAGAAAAAAAAAATGGCTGGAATAGACGTTTATGAATTCCGATTCTGTTTTTACTTGCAATAAACATATCAAAACGGATCGGCCGAATTTTAGTTTAATTCTTTTAAGTTTATTGTCTGAATGAATGATATTGAGGTTGTTCTTTTTTTCTTGTTACTTATTTGTTTGTTTTGTATAATTTAAAATGGCTTAAATTCCAGTTCCTTATCATTATGCTTTCACCGTTTTGAATAGGTTAAATTTAATTGAAAATAAAAAGTACTTTTTAAGATATTTAAAATAATCGAGAGAATCTTCGTAAGAAATTTTATTACTCAGCAAAGTATTCCTGTTGCAATAAAACAATTGGCAAAATAAATAGCTGCCTTACGGTAATACCCACTTAATTTTTTGTAATTTAAATATCAACTGTATAAATATAACTGTTTGGTAGATGGAAGAACGAAAAAGCTGAGTCACGTGTTAGTTATTTAAGATCTTTTAAAACTAAATTTTCATATGTAATAAAATATACATATTTGTGTTTATATTACGACATTTTAACCACGTTAATTCTGCTAGTTGATAGATATTTTCACAGTGCATACAATATATATTTATTTCGCAACATATTAGAAGGCTACTAGAAATAAAATATAAATTAAATTGCGGCTACTTTATTTTTGTTTTAACTTAGGACAACCTTACAGAGCATTGGTCAAAAAGGTCAACCAACTTTATGGCGTAAATCAAAAGTACAGTATCTTTTGGTCAACCGCAATGCAAACGACCGATCGTTGTTCGCGGTCCGTGCGGTTTGAAGATGTTCGCAATACACCATCGCATAATCTCGAGTGGTTCCTCTTTCTTAGTGTGGAGCACATTCAAACAGTGTACACTTTACTGATAAGAGTCTATTTAACGCGACGGGAAGCTCGATCGTAACCGATGTCTGTTAGTGTGCGTGGCTGCCCCAAAACGTGGTGCACTTGGATGCTCGTCTCGCGCTGCCTCGCGGTTGTGGAAACAAAACAAAACCAAATAAAAACAGCCCTCAGCAGGCGCTGGATTGTCAATCGTTAGTGAACGAGCTGTTTGTTTGTTAGTTCTAGTTTGAGACGTTTTATCGGCTGTTTTGTACGCGTTCAAATTACTTGTAGATAAAGCGTGTTGTGAAGTGCATTGAGTAAAGTGTGAATCGAAGTTGTTCTTGGGGTGCAATCAATACAGCCATATAGTCGACAGATAGCGATGAGTTCCGGTGTGGAACATCGACAAGGAGACAGTAAACCATCCAGCGTTTCAGTGACGATCAAGCCGATTGATAGGTTGGAATCGCGCGGATCACAGGTTGAAAGCTACGAAATGGCAAACGAAAGCGCATCCGTTCCGCCGGTGACGTTGACGGTGGATGGCTTCGGAACGGTGAAGCACCCGAAGAGCGGCGCGGAGGAAACCGTGAAACGATTCACCTGGCAGAACCGCCACGGAATGTCGGTGCAGGTGATAACGTACGGCGCCATCATCACGTCGATGAAGGTGCCGGATCGGACCGGACGGGTGGATGATGTGGTGCTCGGATTCGATGACATTCCCGGCTACCAGACGAAGAATAATCCGTACTTTGGTGCGACCATTGGGCGGATTGCGAACCGCGTTGGTGGTGGCCGTTTCATGCTGAATGGCATCGAGTACCAGGTGACGCGGAACTTTAACAATCGCCACCAGCTGCATGGAGGTGCGATAGGGTTCGATAAGTACAACTGGGAGGCGCACGTAGACGGAACGGTTGTGACCCTGTCGCACCTGTCGCCCGATGGAGACGAAGGATATCCGGGCGCGGTGATGGTCAGCGTACGCTACCAGCTGACGGAGGACAATCGGTTTGAGGCTCTGTTCAAGGCAGTTTCGACCAAACCCACACCGATTAATCTGACTAACCATTCGTACTTCAATCTAGCTGGCCATGTAAGTGATTTTTACTTGAAAGGTTTTTTGTTGTAAAGTTTCTAAAATATGTTGATTTGCATTTAAAAAAAATGAAAATTAAAAAAACCTGGATTACTTTCATTTACAAAAAAGCAATCGAAAAGAATGGCAAGGTTTTGGGAAAAAATACCCAAAACGTGCAAAAACCCTAGTACTAATAAAAACACTCCACCATTCATTTCAGGCAACTGGCCACGAGGAAATTTACCGCCATGTGGTCAGCATAAACGCCGATAAGATTACCGACACCGACAGCGATTCGATTCCGAGCGGCAAGTTTATCTGCGTCGGAGGCACTCCGTTCGATTTGCGTATCCCGCGCGAACTCGGCCCAGCCATGTCGAAAACGGTGGCCGAAGGTTTCGACGATAACTTCTGCATCACGAAAGGCACCGAGCAGGGACGCACGTTTACGGCACGCGTCGTCCACCCGCACAGTGGCCGGGTGCTGGAGGTGTACACCGACCAACCGGGCGTCCAATTTTACACGAGCAACTTTATGCCGGATCCGAACAAGAATGTATGTTTTCGATGGTTAATAGAAATGCTCCAAAGTGGCAGAAAGGAGTAATGACTTATAACTTATCATTCACGGTCTTTTTGTGTAGATCCGTCCTAAAGCAGTTAATGCGGCGGAGTATTACGATGTGACCCGGCTGGAACCGGTCGTAGCGGAGGGAGCTAGCGATCCACCGATACGTGGAAAGGCTGGAGCGAAGTACTTCAAGCACGGTGCCTTCTGTCTGGAAACGCAAAATTTCCCTGATGCCATCAACCACGACAATTTTCCGTCGTCCGTGCTGAATCCGGGTTCAGAATATGTCCACGAGGTAGTGTACAAGTTTGACGTTCTTCGTGACTAACAGTTCTCTGATGCGGTGAAGGTAAACCAACTAATAAAAAAGGTAAATTCAATGAAATGGACAATTTAAAACTGTGACATTACTATTCACTGATTCTGTCGGACGGATCTGATCTTAGAAGAATCCATAAGCGTCTTTTAGTTGAAAGGAAATTTATACAACATGAAATGAAAGGAGATACTATTCATTCGATATTTATTATCTGTATTTTCTGGGTTATGGCATTTTTTATCAGCTAAAATTAATATCTATTTCTTATTCTGTTTCCTTATAAATTATATTTGTACAGTTTCCGTCGTTATTGTTTTAAATGAGATGAAATAAAATAAACTAAACCAGGTTTGGCTGGAGTTAGGTGTAGCTCAGGTCACAAACGATGCAAAATCGCAATTTAATTGATTTTAACTCACGTTTGTGAATCAAACGAATAGTTTTTTTAAATCCTTTTCGAAATACAAAATAATTCCGGTAAAGAAAAATATGTTGTTACACTTTAGAAACGTTTGTTACTTTATGTTTCATGCTCACTTTACTTTTAATAATGAGAAATATAAAAATCTATGGAAAAGATGATCTATAAAATTTAAACAGTGTCATGATCTTCGTATCGTAGTTAAAAAGATAAAAAATAATCCACTTTTAAAACAATTCGAAAACGAATTATCAACACGCATCATCCGCGTCGAGTTCTCCTGCAGCCTTCCACTCTTGGGCGTCTGCTTTCGGTGGTAAACGGAACCGAAATTCCTCGGTAAAGTGATCGTACACGTTCTCGCCAATGTTCAGCAGGTCCACGGCGAGACTCTTTTCGTCCGGTTTCCACTGGCGCTCCGAGGGACCGGAGAAAAGTTCCATCCGCAGCAGCGTGACCATGGTCGGATTTAGATATCGCTTGATGCTGCTGAACAGTTGCGCTTTGGTGAGGTGTGGTCCTTTGGCCATTACCACTTTCTGGGGCGCAGCGGGTGGTGCGACCATGGTAATAGGTTGAGGCTTGGGCGGGGGACGATCCAGCAGCTCCTTAACCATCTGCTTCAGTTCCATTATTTCGTTACTGTTTCGCTCCATTTTTTCCGCAAGGAGAGGATCAACCACTGGCGTTTGCGCTGGCACTTGCACACAAACAGTGGACCTTGACAAATCTTGATCACCGTCGGGATTTGTGGAAAGAGGTTTCTCGGATTGTGGCTCATCTGGATCGTTGCTATCATCCTGTGCTTCGAGATATGTATGCGAGTCGCTATCACTTGTGGGTTCAATTTTCTGTATCATTTTGGCAGACTTCGATTTTAGCTGGAACGCTGCTCTGTAGCCAGGAACGCGCGTCACCTGAATGTGCCGCTCGTTTTGTGTGGGAGTTGTCGAGATCCGTATGAGCTTGCAAGCTGTATCGCTTTTGCCAGGGACTAGTGTTTCTGAATTAAGAATTTTGATCTTCTTCGGTGCGGGTTCCGGTGACGACTCTTTCCAACTATCCAATGTTTGCACGGTTTCAAACTAGTGAAATATAATTTTAATTATGAGCACACAAATTACCTATTGTCTGATGTCATCTTACCTTAATTTGTTCTCTTTGCGATGCCGGTGTATATAACTTCAAGAGATCTCCTGTTAGTTCTACTGTGTCATTGTCATCCTCGTTCAACTGGATGTTGCCCGTCTTCAGGTTTAGCACGGTGCCATCGCTTTGCCGCATCAGTCGGGGCACCGCGAAGCGTGTCAGGCGATCGCACAGATAGTTCATGAACATACGGCGCTCAAAGTGCTCCTGGCAGACGACCTTGTTGCCCAGCTTGTCCTTGGGTAGGTTTAAAAACTCCTCACGATTCGCTAGCTGAATCCATTCCTTCAGCCGCTCCGGGTCACGGATGGGATAGCGAAAGTAATGTAGCTCCTTCCTGGACGCGGTACCATTTTCGCAGTTGCGAAAAGTGCAACGGCAGCCACCCATTTTGTGTTCAACACGGCACTTATCGCTGGAAAACTGTAACAATGCACTAAAAGTTTGTTTTTCACGTACGGTCAATCGAGCGTCTTTGATGCCGCCGCTTTGTTTTGTTTATTTAAAGAGCAAGGTGCAATCGAAAATAAAGGTGAACGAAATGAATAAAATATTGACAAACCCAACTGTCAAAAGTTCGCGGTCGTTACCAAGGTGGGTTCTAAGAGAGGTGAGCTCATAAGCCTCGACGAGCAGCCATATTGAAATTGATTTTTGACAATCGTTCTTAGTTTTGTTTACCAACAAAAGCACCCAAGAACGATACGTTAACACATCACGAAACTAGTTTTACCGGCTATCCTTACTGTTAAGTAAACTTTATTGAGTATGCGGAACCACCTGTGATAATCTGATGCATTTATTCGTTAGATAATCGAGTGCTACTGTTACTTTGTTCCCATCGATGGGTGGATCTTCTGGAAATTGAAGGAAAACCACGCGTTTTTACATTCTACGCGTTAGTAAGGCAAAACGTAGCAGAACACGAAATAAATAACATGTTCCTCACTATTGGAAACAACAACAACTTTTGAAAATAATAAAACCGGCAAATTGAAAACATAAACAAAACTAAGAACGATTGTCAAAAATTTCCTTCATTTTTCTAATTTGATCAAGGCGATTTGTTCGGGATGAACCCACCTCCCCTATTAATCCACTTTGGTCGTTACGTCTAAGCACCTTGCAGCCAAAGTTTGGTTGTAAATATCTTGACCGGTGTAAGAATCTTGATTTTTTATTCGAGCAGTTTCGGTTAATGCTCGAACAATAAAAAAGACAGCACAATGTTGGCGCAATAAAATGAATAACACTTTTTTTTCTCTATAAACCCATGCTGCATATCACGCGGATAGAATATGGGCCATGGAATTGTATGCCTGATATGGGCACCAGCGATGATGTCAAGTCGCGACGGCCCCAAAACCGATACCGGCGATCGCGATGATGGTGACGCAATGGCCCGATAGTGACTGATAAGGGCTAGATTAATAAAAACCACTTGGTCGTAAAGGGTGGGGTGTCATTGCCGTTCTAGTGCCGGTACGAGTGGTTTCGCTTCGAACAACGAGCATGGATTTTTATCATCTTCCTTTGTCGGCACCATGCCAGTCTGTGCGGCTAGTGGCCAAAGCCCTCGGGCTCCATCTGAACCTGAAGGAGGTCAATCTGCTGGCAGGAGAACACTTGAAACCGGAGTTTTTGAAGGTGAGCCCGAGGCCGGAAATTAATTGTCGGTATCATTTTTATTTTATGAGTGAGTGTTTCCTCCGTTCCCCAATCAGATCAATCCCCAACACTGCATCCCAACGCTGGTCGATAACGACTTTGTGCTGTGGGAGTCGCGTGCAATTTTGACGTACCTGTGTGAAAAGTATGGCAAAAACGATGGCCTATACCCGCGCGATCCGAAAAAGCGTGCCGTCGTCAACCAGCGGTTGTACTTTGACATGGGAACGCTGTACGGGCGGTTCTCCGCCGCGTACTACCCGATGATGATGGACGGAAAGGAGCTGAACCCTGAGCTGGTGGCCAAGCTTGACGAAGCGTTGGAGTTTCTGGAAGGATTTCTGGACAAGACTCCGTACGTAGCGGGCGATAAGCTTACGGTGGCCGATTTGGCGGTTCTGCCGAGTCTGACAACGATCGAGGTGCTTGCCTCGTACGATCTGAGCAAGTTCCCGAACATCCAGCGTTGGTACGGTGAGGTGAAGCAGTCCGTTGCTGGATATCAGGAAATTTGTGCCGAAGGTGCCGCCGAGTTCAAACAGGCGTTTATGCCCGGTAGCTAACTGAACGTGATCGTGAAAGGCGAAAATCAGTTCGCTAGTGTTGTTGATTTATTTTCATTGGCTATCATCGTTGTTAGAGTAAAAGCTCTCCAATAAAATTGGAAAATGCACGCTTCTAATAAAGCGACCATTTCTTTTGATCTGCCCAAGGTGAAGATCCGAAAGAATTATCCTCTCTCCTATTGATGGCCCCTAGGTGGATCGACCACTTGGCCACTTGTGCTAGATCCACCGCTAAATGGATCTGTTTCGACGTATTTTCCCCACCCCTGCGGGGGGTACCCCCGTGATAAACCGGCTGTTCCGATTACGATTAGATAAGAGGTGACGAAGAGGCACACGCACGCGATCGACGCTTCCCGTCCGGGTGCACTGTTTAGCAGTTGGTGTCGTATCGTACCTGAAAGCGAAAGCACATCCCAAGAGCGAAGGGTCAGGATGGTGCTCGATCTGTACTACAACATTATTGCTCCACCGTGTCGCATGGTGTTGTTGTTTGCGAAGTGGTTACGGTTGGAGCTGAACCTTATCGAGCTGGACGTGCTGAAACGTGAACACTACAAGCCAGAGTTTCTCAAGGTAAGTCGGCTGTGAGTCGCGTGGATGTAAAGTTTAACTGTCCCGCGCATTGGTTACCTTGCAGCTGAATCCTCAACACTGCATTCCCACGCTGGTGGACGGCGACGTGGTGGTATGGGAGTCGAGCGCAATCCTCATCTATCTGGCGGAAAAGTACGGCAAAGATGACACACTCTACCCGAAGGATATTGCGCTCCGGGCGAAGGTGAATCAGCGGCTGTTCTACGACATCGGTACGCTGATGCGCAGCGTTACCACGTACTACCATCCCATCCTGATGGGGGGCGAGGGTAAGCTGGAGGACTTCAAGAAGGTACAGGACGCCGTCAGCGTGCTCGATCGGTTCCTCAGCGAGGGCCGCTGGATGGCGGGTGAACATATAACGGTGGCGGACTTTACCACCGCGGTGACGGTGGCCGCCCTCGATGGGGTGCTGAACTTCGACTTTTCCTTCTACCCAAACGTACACCGTTGGTACGAGCAGTGCAAGCGGGAACTGGTCGGCTACACCGAGATCACCAAGGAGGCGGGCCAGCGCACGCAGGCCTTTCTGGAGCGATTTCGCTCGATGCGTGCCGCCGAACAGCAGGCGCTGTTTGTCCAGCAGCAGCAACAGGAACAACGACCGCAGCACTACACCGAGCTGCAATCGCACAGGCGCAACGACATCAATTGTGATAATGGACGGCGCAATGGAGATGATGGTGCAAGTCATGGTAAAGATTCCAGCAGTACCGCCGCGCACGAAACGGCCGCACGCGATTAACGACAACGACGACAACAACCCATTGGAGCTGGTTAACGTGACAACGGGCAATCGTCATCGGCCCAAAACGACCGAATACCTAAGACCAATAAATCGGACGCTAAGAATAAGTGTGCCGTCGTGCGCCTTATCGTGCGATGATATGAAAGACTCTCACAAAGTTTCCTGTTGGAGTTATTTGGTGTTTATTCGTGTACTCGTTTTTTTCTGTCTATCACCCGGTACCCAACACGCGCTATCTTATCGTCTTTTCTTGATTCCGCTAGTCATCACCGTCCGTTACCACCTGCATTTGATAAAAAAGTACGGCCACCGGTCCCAAAGATCTCGAGGGTCATGTGTGACACAAGGGAATGAGGTGTTGAGTAATGGCGGATATTTCGAGTGAGTAGGTGCAGTAAACGGTGCAGTTGGTTGGTTGCATCTACTGTTGGATTACCACTTGCCGCGATAAGTCGCCGATAGGAATCGTCATCATCATCATCAGGCGAGGGTGGCCATCAGAGCTCGCAGTTCCGTTTCGGCCTGCTTGCGCATCGCGTCCAGGTCGGGAATGTGCGTCGACACTCGATCGAACCAACGCTGCACATTCGGGTACGGTGCCAGATCGTACGACATCCAGCTCAGCGAGGCAACGCTGACGAACGCGGGAAAGTCGGCAATCGTTAGCTTTTCGCCCGCGACGTACGTGCTTCCGGTGAGGAACATTTCCAGCAGCTCGAGGCCTCGCTTCAGCTTGGCGCTAAGTTCCGCCGGAATGGGTTGGTTACGCAAGAAGGGCAACATGTTGCCCATCGAGGCGCTCTGCAGCAGCCCATTGTCAAAGAAGAGCCTCTGGTGGACCACCGTTCGCTCGGCAAGATCCTTCGGGTAAAGGCTGTCGTCAAGGGCGTACTTCTCCGCCAGGTAGATAAGGATGGCGTGCGATTCCCAGATCGCTCGACCGTTGTCCACCAGCGTCGGAATGGTGCCCTGAGGATTCACCTGGACGGACATAAAAGTGACAGTTAATTTCCACTTCGAATCCGTACCGACCTCATGTCTCCTTTCCACATACCTGTTTAAGCACTTCCAGTTCCTTCGGGTCGTATATGCTGATCGTCTTATAGTTCACCTCTAGGCCCATGTGCTTGATGAGGAATGCCACTGGTTGGCAGGGCGGCGAGCGGATATGGTAGTACAGATCCATCGTGGTCACCGGTTTGAACGAAACTGGGAATGTATGGAATAGTTTCTTCCGTCCAGCAAAAACGCCCAGCGATAGGTAAATCAAAAAGCTCACCAATACAAACCGGCCATTTCTGTGGATTGTTGGAATCACTAATCAACGAAAACCTTATCGCCGATGGTAGCATACTATGGGGCAGTTCAGCAAAAGTTGCGGACAAAGTATTTTGTAAACTATATTAAAATCTTTTATGAAGATCGAATCTTTTATAAAGATGACCAAATGTTTAGATCCTTGCATTGAAGACGAAGAAAAACCTCCAATTTATAAAATGAAACAAGTATTGTAAAAGATTGTTATTTCGTGAGCAATGCTTATTTTTGTATAAAAATTATTTTTTTAAACTTCATGATAAAAACGTTGACTTATCCGGATAATTTTTTCTCTGGCCATATTCCGTTTTACATATTGTGTAAAATTTACACGATCGGTTCAAGATAGTCTAATTCGTTGTTTAAATTGTTCCTTCCTTCGTTTTACGCATGGAGAATCTTCATGTTCCAATAGCTTCAAATTTTGACATCTTATGACCGGATTTTGTTTATTCTTTTATGACTCTTTCGTTGTCCACCAACCATAAGTTCTTCTACATATTAATTCTTTTGTTCGATAATTTCACAACATCTGCGTGATTTGCATCTGTTTCGTTTGGTTGGATAAGCATACTGGTTGTTTTGAAACTTATTTCACTATTTTCAAATCTGAATGATCTCTCTGAATATTAAGTAAATGTAATATAACCTTTTATATAATATCTTTTTACTATCTCTTTTCTTATTAAATTGTATGATATTGTTTTGTTACTATTTTCCAAATATTTTTTAATTTTTGTGTGCCTACGTCCCATAGTGGAGCATAGACGAAAAGAAAACATGGAAACTGTTTTTTACACTTTCCCCTTGCACAAGTGTCGATAACGTGGACGTTTTAGATAACGCAGCGGTACTTCATCATGTTGACAGTGTTCAATGTGTATTGTGTTTGCACTTTATCTGGGCTGCGATTTTGTTTTGAAACAGGTTCAGGCGCTTTTTTTTAAATTATTAAATAACAAATACTATACACTACCAGCGCTAATGTGGACGTGAGCAAGCGTTTTGAATTATTTGGTGATCCAAAAAAAAAAA
>KE525420.1:1112634-1136299 GCA_000441895.2 Anopheles sinensis
TTGTTTACTCTGTTTTTGCATTAGCATTTGTTAATAGTTTACATTTCTTAAAGACCGGCTACACTCTGCTAACGAGATCGCATTCCGGAGAAAATACTTTAAATCATGTTAAATACTGCAACAAACAGCTAGCTCACTTTCAGCTCACTTCTAACACTTAAACTTCTCACATTCGGCTGGCAAAGAAGGCCTTGGTACCTTCATCCAAATCCTTCCGGAACTCGGCGTAGTGGGGAAATTCGGCTGTCACTCGGGAAACCCACGCTCTAATGTGCGGGTAGGGCTCAAGATCGTACTTGAGCCAGTTGAAAGCCGTCACCGTTCCGAGCAGGCAAATATCCGCAACAGTCAGATGATCAGCCGCTGCGTACGATCGCTCGGTGACGAATCCTTCCAGCAGATCGATCGCCTTCTTCAGCTTCTCGGTCTGCTCGTCGGACGGTTGCTCCTTCTTGAACCCAAGCATGACGATCGTGAGGAGGTTCTTGTACAGCGTACCGATGTCGAAGAATAGTCGCTGGTTGACCACAGAGCGCACCTTGGGATCCTTCGGATAGAGGGTGTCATCTTTGGCGTACTTTTCCACCAAATAGATTACGATTGCATACGATTCCCACACAACATGCCCATTGTCCACCAGTGTCGGAATAATGGCCTGCGGGTTGAGCTATGGAGCAAAGACAAGATCACTGGTATAATAAATCCATATCTAACTACAAAAGACGCAAACGGCGCTTCAATTACTAACCTTACTTAGGGCATCCTTCTCAACCGGATCGCGCAAATTAATTTTTTTCAGGTTCAGGTTGATTCCCAATTTCTTTGCCACAAGCAATACGCTCTGGCAGGGCGGTGAAACGATACTGTAATATAAATCCATTCTGGATACTCCGGGATTTTCAGGTGTTGTGTTTGCGTCGTGTTGAGGGAAAACGGTCTTACTGATGAGCCACCAATGTTTGGTCGTTATTTTATATCGGTACCGGTGGGGGATGACCTGGATGGTGTACCTACACCCATTCAAAAATGGTTCCGAAATGTAATCTCTACTCGTCTCTAAGCTCACGATGATGTCAAGCGCGATCTACAGCTACACCAATACCAGTGATGTTGCCGGCGTTTTGATCGTCAACATCAACTGCCGCAATGCGTGACTTGCCAAAATTCATACATTTTTGCTTCGATACGGTTTGGGGTACCCGATTCATTACAGTCGTTTATTTGCCGTATGAACATGTTTAGGAACCTGCAAAAAATAAAAATGACCACGTATGTTGCTCAATGTGGCAGCGTCACTATGACTGCATGGTGTAGCATAACGCGAGGGTTTAGTCATCAATACTTGTAAATGCATTTCAAGATAAGTGCTTGCACTCAATAATTTTCACTGAATAAATCAAACTGCATGTGATTAAAATTCAAACTTTTAAGACTTAGAGTTACAAAAACAAGTACATAAAAGATGACATATTAATGTAATGTTATATGTTATTTATTGTTTTGCTTGTTATGCTATATTTGACTGCGTTATGTATAGAACTTTAAAAAAATAAAAGTTCAAAATTATTTCCAAATATCCTATACAAATCGTTTGTTTCGTGAAACCGTGTTGCTTGTCCTTCGGACAAAATATAAAATTAAACAGCCACACAAAAGATTTGTTAAATTGCAAGTTAACTCACACGGGAAAAATAAGTTTAAAAAGTATTTTCTACATTTATTAAAATAAAAAAATCGAATATTTAAGTATTTCCCAATGCATTGTTGCGATCGCCTGTACGTTTTGCGTAACGCGCCAATCCCATAGTGAACCCATCGAAAGCAATGCTGCACCATTTGGCAATAGTCAGTTTTTTATTTTTATGAACCATGCTCTCGTTTTGTGTTTATATCAAATCAAACACGGAATAATAGTCTCCTAACTAATTTTTGGGTTATGATGCTGATTTTTTTCTTTAAAAAAAGTTTTTTAAATGTAGAATATCAAACACCATATTTCACAGGCGGTATTTTATATATTTTTTGTTTCAGTTTAACTTTATTAAAACAAAAGCTTAATTTTGTAATCAGTTTAGATATGTTTGATGTTCAACGGCAATATATAAGTTTAAATGATAACGTTATTAGCACATTTTACCGCTTAAAACTGTTGTTAATACCAAATATGTTTTTTCAGTCTAGCGCATGCTAATAAAATACATTTGAATATACTTCAACCGAAATACGAGATCGCATCTCGGACACTTCCAACACTTGTTTAGAGAAAAACTGTTCACTTTCGGCTGGCAATGTAAGCCTTGGTGGCTTCGTCCAACTCCTTCTTGAAATCGGCGTACTCCGGAATCTCGGCCGTCACCCGGGAAACCCACGCTCTAATATGCGGATAGGGCTCAAGATCATGCTTGAGCCAGTTGAGACCGGTCACCGTTCCGAGCAGACAAATGTCCGCCACAGTCAGATGATCGGCGGCGGCGTACGATCGCTCGGTAAGGAAGCCTTCCAGCAGATCGATCGCTTTCTTCAGCTTCTCCATCTGCTCATCGGACGGTTGCTCCTTCTTCATAACGAGCATGATGACAGCAATAAGGTTCTTGTACAGTGTACCGATATCGAAGAAGAGCCGCTGGTTGACCACAGAGCGCACCTTGGGATCCTTCGGGTAGAGGGTGTCATCTTTAGCGTACTTTTCCACCAGATAAGTGACGATTGCGTACGACTCCCACACAACATGGCCATTGTCCACGAGCGTTGGGATGGTTGCCTGCGGGTTGAGCTGTCGAGCAAAGAAAAATCGTTTATGTTGTCCAAATGAAACAACAAATGGGACATCAGTTACTTACCTTCCTTAGGGCCTCTTGCTCCACCGGATCGTGTACGTTGGTTTTTTTCAGGTTAAGATTGATTCCTAATATCTTCGCCACCAGCATTGCGCTTTGGCAGGGTGGTGAAACGATGCTGTAATAATAATCCATTCTGAGTGCTGTTGGGTGAAAACGTGGTGCGTTTGCTTCGCGCTGTAGAAACGGTCTGACTGAAGGGTCGCGTATATTTGTTCGCAATTTTATACCGGCTCCGGTGGGGGGTGGCCTGGATCGTACCAATACCGATCCAGATATGGTGCCAAGTTGTAATCTCTACGCGTCCCTAAACATGCGATGATGTCAGGCAGTTACACCAACACCAGCGATGTTGCCGGTGTTTTGATCTACTCGCGCAATGCCAGCATGACTGGTCAAAATTCGAACACTCTTCGCATCGCCACGGTGTTGGTTTTGGGGGGATGAAATCTTCCGTTTCGCGATTCATTCAAGTCGATTATTCTTCCCCAGGGTAATTTGTAGAAATTTCTATGAACATGTATTGGAACATGCTAGAAAATAAAAGAATGTATCATATTTGATTCGGCAGTTTCACTATGACCAGCACAGTACAACATAGGTTTAGTCATGTATGCTTCTAAACGCATTTTGAGATAAGTCACTGCACTTGATAATGTGACAGCATCTGATAAAAATAATACCTAGTTAGATTTTAAATTTCAACACTATGACGTTATCTAGCAACCATCAAAAATTTGCCTTTCATTCCCAAAACATATATCAGTTTCAGTAAATAAACGTTCAAGTAGTTCAAGCTCGATTAAAAATCTTTTGTACATTGTGACAATTATGGAATTGTTTCTGGTAGCCTAGTAATTTAAAATCAATTATATTCCATTTGTATATATTTTCTTTAATTTGTATTTTTACGATGTGGGTCATACTGTAGATATTTCAATTGTAATGCAAAATGTTTTTTACCTCACAAGTAAACAAAAATAACTCAAGTTTTTATTTAATTCCTAGTTAAAAGTTGCATTCTGACTTTAAGTATTTAAATTATGTTTTGTTTTAATTATCTCTAGGCAATGACGGGGAAATGCAGGCCTTGTTTGTTAGAGATTAGTACTGCAGTTTTTTTAATTGTAGTATTTACCTACCTTTAAAGTTTTCGAAAATATGAACAATGGTCTATCTTTATGAAAACAATCAAATGCAAATGTAATATAAATAAAAACACAGGTAATTTTGATTAACCTGCAACTTACTTGCAAAACTATAAGAAGCTTCAGTTCCAAACGTATGCCTCAATTATGTGCATAAACAGGTACATTTTGATGCAGCAATCGATATTGAAGTTTAGCCTGAAACGCTCCATTATATTTTTTCTCAACCATTAGTTTCCTATGGGAGGATTTACTTTTCTAGCTCATTTATACATAATTTTTTATGTGTGTTATATTCATAGAATTTTATTTTCAAGACTTTATTTGCACCTGCAAGAACGTATTCTCTGTTTTTGTACAATGAACTGATTATTAATGTGTCACTGTTTGAAGTTTCGAGCTGAATGTCATACAAAAGTGGGCGCAAACCAACCGTTATCTTCATGGAGCAGATATCACTATCACACTATATTCACACCGGGCCGATGTGGGTAGCTTACAGGGTAGCGATGTATGCTAAACTCTTTTCGTCAAGCTCCTTACGGAATGCGGCGTAGTCCGGAAGCTCCCCAGTCACTTTGCCAACCCACGCTTTAATGGCCGGATATGCCTCCAGATCGTACTTTAGGCCACCGAGCAACGTGACGCTGCTCAGCAGACAGATATCCGCGATCGTCAAATGAGTGGCCGCGACGAACGATCCTCGCTCCTTGATGAATCCCTCCAGCAGTCCCAGTGCCTTCGTGAGCTTGTCGAGCATCTCTTGCGTTGGCTGTTTCTTTTGCTTCAACAGACAGTTGGCGTAAGCGATGGCGCTCGGGAACATAACGCCATTGTCGAAGAAAAGCCGCTGGTTGACGACGGAACGCACCTTGGCGTCCTTCGGGTAAAGTGCGTCATCTTTGCCGTACTTCTCCACCAGATAAATAGCGATGGCGTACGACTCAAAAATCACGTGCCCATCTTCAATGAACGTGGGAATGGTGTGCTGCGGATTGTACTGTAGTAAAAGAAATGATTAATGAAAGGAAATCACCTAACGGGAGTGGCGATGGGCTTTTGGAATCGATACCAACCTTTCTTATCTCCTCGCGGACTTCTGCGACGTGTGGGTTCACCTCCTTCACGTTGAACGTAACGCCGAGTTTTTTGGCAACGAGCATGACGCTCTGGCACGGCGGGGATACAATGTTGTAGTAGAGCTCCATGATCGTTTCGTTAGGAAGCAAAAGACGCGACTGACATTGTGCCCAACCCCGGTGGGGTAGTTATATATTCTCAAAAAAGATTCCTTCAAAAGGCTGCTACCTATACTAATGACTTGCCGAATCGGATTTGGAAGCTTCCCCACTGACGTGTACGTGTATGATGAAACGGGTTTGGTGCCTTGCGGTAGTCCGTCAAGTGGTTTGAAGTCAAACAATTTGGAGATCCAAGAGCGCTTCACAGCATGTACACCAAGGTGAGTTTGCGTTAGTCGAAATTTCTGATGAAATCAGTTTTATGAGCATGCACTTATTTGTAGTTTAGATCCTTAAGTTTCACTTTAAAACTAATCGTGTTTTTATTTTATAAAAAAGGTTTTAGTGTGAATAAATTTGTACAAAAAATTGAATTTACGTGACTTTGTTTATTCTGATAACTCGTTAGAATAAAAAAATCATCTTATTTATTATTTTTTATACTTATTTGTTTCTTTAGACTGATTCAAACAAATGATTTTCGTGGGAAGGAAATATTTAAAATTTAAACGGTACCTTTTCATAACCGTTATGTTCGTAAAAAATCTACACCAGGGGTCGGCACATCTTTCACAAAAAGGGCTAGATTATGAAACAACCCATGCTAGAATGTGTGGGCTACACATAACAAATGATATTTAATTGGTATTGGATAAGCTGACGCGGTTTTTAAATTATCGCAGATGGAAGGACGAACATCAGCAATATACAAAAATATTGCACTCTTTAAATGCGATTTCCTTTTGTGTTTAACTTTGAATTTTTATGTTTGAACTTTATTGCTCTATTTTTTTAAATAAATAATTTAGCAGTATGGACTTTGCCGACTCCTGATAACATTCAAAATAATTGTAATCAGCTGGTTCGATAAATGTCAGTACATATATGCGAAAGACTAATCATGACTTTAGGTGTCCGCTGCTGTGATTTGCGATATGTATCTGTTTGCGGATATAAATCTGTTGCATCAGCAATTGCTCGTTTGTCACGTTATCGGTAAATCACGCTACCGGTGGATCTAGAATTATCTATTTCCAAAAATAAACATGATCCAATGCTTTTCCGTTAATGTTCAAAGCCCATTTCTAATCACAAGATATGGATTGAATATGCTGAGGCAATATTATATAAAATGATGGGTTAACTAAACGAAACTTACATTGATTGATTAGTTATTTAATTAAACTGATAGAACTGATTGTTATGCAACTAACATTACGTTAGTTATCAATTTAAAATAATAACAATTTCTTTAAAATGCGCACATGTTTTTTTAAATCTTATTTCAAATGTCATCTCATTAATGGCAAAAAATAGAGATAAGAAGTAAGTCAGCTCAGTTGAAGATACAAACTAAAATAATAAGACTACAAATATTAAGCACACGTTTTGAAACGCCCGTAAAGCAATGAGAAAATAAGAGAACATTACCCAAACAGTACAAATAGAATCTAAAAACAAATCGGATCATCTTGTTCTCAAGTGTTTCTTGAGACGAAACGAATGTTGAAAAAGAACCACATCACTACAGATGCATGAACAACTTTGAGTCTATTCAACACGTTGAGCGTTTTGGCTAACGAGCTCTAAATGATGATGAATGATTTAGAAATGGAACGTCCATGGTATGCGTGTTGCTTTGTAGTGTGGTGAACAACGACATCAAATTGAACCAAGGCTTCGGTAAATTCAAGGCAGGGCTTTTGCCGGTATGTAGCATTTCAGTTGATTTTTTGTCTACCATCTTTTCTGATCATTCCATGGAACCTCTCTGGTGGCCTTGTAAAGGGCCAACATAGGTCTATTTGAAAAACTTCAAACAACTTGGTGGTGTAGGGCGCGAATTATAGTCTCGTGGTGTCGGAGGATCAATTTGGAGATTAGTTACACTAGAATTAAATACTTTGCAGTTTCGTTTCATTTTAGTTTCTTTATTCTCACATTATAAATTTGAAAACGTGAATCAAAAAATAATCCGTCATTGTTTGTTCCAGGTTCAGTTTGCTTTCGCTGCGTTATTAGCTAGATACGCCTCGGTACCTTCGGTCAGCTCCTTGTGAAATTCAGCATAATCCGGAAATTCGGCCGTTACCTTAGCAACCCAGCTTCGAATGCCCGGGTACGCTTCTAGGCCATACTTCAACCAGCCCAGAGCGGTCACACTACCAAGCACGAAAATGTCCGCGATCGTCAGATGATCGGCAGCGACAAACGCTCGTTCGGTGACAAACTTTTCCGTCAGATCCAGTGCCTTCTTCAGCTTTTCTTTCAGCTCTTCACTTGGCTGTTTTCCTTCCAGCACAGCGTCAATGTTGGCAAGGATGCTCTTGTAAAGCGTTCCGATGTCGAAGAACAACCGCTGGTTAACGACGGAACGGATCTTCGGGTCCTTTGGATACAGTGCGTCATCTTTGCCGTACTTTTCCACCAGATAAATCGCGATGGCGTACGACTCCCAGATCACATGCCCCTCGTCGACGAACGTTGGGATTGTATGTTGGGGGTTTATCTAGAAATAAATTTCTCTTATGAGATCACCGGGTTGCAAAAGCATCTGCAAGATCAATAGGCTTCCTATCACCCTTCGTACCTTCGTTAGAGCGGCCACCTCCACGGGATCTTCTACGTTAGTCTCCTTGATGTTTAGCGTAACTCCAAGTTTTTTCGCAACCAGCAACACATTTTGGCACGGTGGAGAAATAATGTGACTGTACAGCTCCATGATGATTCTGTTCCACTAGCAAGTATGACTTGAACGAGACTAAATTGGTAATGTTTTTCGGAGCATAGCGTCCGCTTTATTATACTCGAGTGGCATAGTCCCACTCTAGTAGTGGGGGTTTCGTTCAAATAAAAGATTAGATTCATAACGAACATTTCACCAACACGACGAACATATTTTTGAATGAAACTCCGCCACACAAATCATACCATCTAATGTGTGTTTTGCTTGTTTCGGGAGCAGTGTGTGCTGGTTTCTTACTCTCACGGCCAGTAGAGTTGAGCCACATCGCGAAAGGGTTACAAAAAAAACGCGGACGGGAAAAATAAACAAATGCGGTGGATTCATTACCGAATTTTAGCTGCAAGATAAGAGCCCACTGATTGATTTTGGTTCAGCACTGCCGGAAATAATTAAAAGGAAGGTGCGTAGTCTTAGTTTAGGGTTTTTCGACAGGAAAACATGAAAGACAAAATTTGTTGATAATGTCGTTGGGTTTTTTCTGTTTTAGATGAGAAAGTTTGGAGACCCCTGTTCTAATCGATGGGACCCCAATATCACCTACTAGTAACAATTCTTTGAATTTATTTAATACCATATACAGGCAAAAATGTAGCTTTTACAATTCGATCAGATATTTTCACGTAAAACCACCTGGTTTTATAATTATATTTCTAAAAATATAAAATGGACACAATTTTATTTTGAGTTTTTCGCTCTCAGTTCAACTCCTTTTGTTAAGTAGCATAACATCCCTTAGTAGTTAAGTCCTTCATCCTTTAATTACAAGTGAAATTTTAGTTTAGTTTAAATAACTATATTTTTAATTGGACGAAACTTTGTTTCAAATTAAATTGAAAGTGCATCAATATAAAGGTAGGGTCTGGAAATGATATGATATTAGCAGAAAAAATACAATTGCTTCATACTTTTGTAGAATAAATGGAACCAGGCAAGCAAATGTGTTTGAAACCCGGTTAGATATCGAATTAAATTATCTTTTTGGTATGCCAACTGGGAGAATAAACTTGTTCGGGTTATAACTATGCCCTGCAGTGTATTAATATGCATATCTTACCATCACCAGATCGCCAACCAGACACCAATAAACGCAGGCTTTTCGGGGGCTTCCATGCTATTCCAATATAATTCATCAAAATCGATGCAAGGCGAACTGAGTGTTGGGTGTATAAATTCTCATAGTTCTGTTGCCAGCGGGCTCATTGCCGGACCGATACTATGGATCTGTACTACAACATACTGTCGCCACCTTCGCGTGCTATTTTACTCCTCGGAGAAGCGCTCAACATCCGCTTCAACCTGATCAGCCTGGACGTACACCGGAAGGATTACGTGAACGTGGAGTTTAAGAAAATCAACCCACAACACACGGTACCCACGCTGGTTGTCGACGGTGTTCACGCGATCTGTGAACCGGGTGCCATCTTGTGTTACCTGGCCGAACGTTTTGGTCCGCCCGGAAGTGTCCTGTACCCTAGTGAACCGTTGCGTCGGGCCATCGTCAACCAGTGGCTGCTGTTTGAGTGTGGCACACTGTACAAGTGTATCATTGCCTACTACAGTCCGGTAGTGTTGGAACGGGCCACACCGGTTGATGCCGATCGGCAGAAGCTAGAGGAAGCGGTAGCCATTCTGGATGGAAGCCTACAGCGGAACACTTTTGCTGCCGGGGATCACCTAACGGTGGCCGACTACTCGCTCGTATGCACAGTGTCCTTGTTGGTGCTGTTGAAATTTGATCTCACACCGTACGAATCGGTGCGGAGTTGGTACGAGCGGTGCAAGGGTGTTATCGCGGGTTACAGTGAAATAACCCAGCGCGCCGTTACGATGTTCCAAAACTGGATGGAAAATGAACATAAGGGTAAACCTTAAGACGGATTTCTTTTCACTTCAAACACCTTGATTCCGGCATTCCTTTCCTACGCAAGCCGGTTCTTTTGGCGTTTACTTTTTGCTCACCTTCCCCGTGTAATCGATATCGTGTCGTGTCATCGCGTGTAAATCCTTCGTGATAAGATATAACGGAGATAGCGCATTGGAAGCCAGCTACCGGTAGACGTTCCAGTAGTCGGTCTAAAAGGTTTCCGATCGTTCACCGTTGTGCCCGTGTTACGAAAGTACTACTTCAAGTGATCATTCGTTGTGTCATCGAATCGCTATGGATTTCTACTACCATCCCGCTTCGCCTTACTGCCGCTCGGTGATGCTGGTAGCAAAGGCACTCAACCTGCAGCTCAACCTAAAGTTTGTCGATCTTATGACGGAGGAAAACCTGAAGCCAAACTTTGTCGCGGTAAGTACCAGTTTCGAAAGCCAAGGTGATACCAAATGGGTGTTTAGTTAAAGATCGTTTTTAACCTTCTTTCGCAGCTCAATCCATTTCACTGCGTACCGACGCTGGTCGACAATGACCTAACGCTCTGGGAGTCACGTGCCATTCTCGTCTATCTCGTGGATAAGTACGGCCGAACCAACAGCCGCCTCTACCCGAAGGATCCGAAGACGCGTGCCACCATTAACCAGCGGCTTTTCTTCGATCACGGTACGCTGGGCGCTCGGTTTGAGGATTACTACTATCCGCTGTACTTTGAGGGGGCACCGGCCGATGAGGCGAAGATGGCCAAGATCGAGGAAGCGCTGGGTTTGCTGAATGGATATCTCACCGTCAATCCGTACGCTGCCGGGCCAAACATGACGCTGGCCGATTACAGTCTGGTGGCGACGGTTTCGTCGCTGGAAGCGGTACAGTACGATCTGGCGAAGTTCCCATCGGTGGCGGCCTGGTATGAGGGATGCAAAGCGTCCATGGCGGACTACGAGGAAATCAATGGAGAAGGAATGCGCCAATACCGGGCGTACTTTGAGTCGGGTTTGGCTAGCTAGATGGACACAGGACCCCTTCCTCATTTCGGATAACCTTACCCCGAAAGAGAAGCTATTTTGTTTGTTCGATTTCACTTTTTCAATTTTATCTTCAATATTCTTGCCCCCGTTTCGTGTGTACAATTGGTAATTGGTTTAACAGCTAATGTTCTTACGTCCTAGGATAACACAGATAAACGTTGTTGCTAACAATAATAAATAGGTATAGTGCGACTGTACATTTGCGGCCATTGAGCCGACGGTGCCCGGTTTAACCGAGGCCGGTTCGTGTTTGGAATTAGTCTTGTAGGGCGGATAGCTGCCGCCACTGCTGCTGCTGCCGCTGTCCGTTCCGCCACTGTTGCTGCTGCCGCCGGTGGCCACGGAGCTACTTCGCCCGGTGGTGACCCCCGCAGAGGAGGGCGCGGGCGTCGAGTTGGATACCACCGACGGCGAGGAACTTTGGTGCGGATGATTGCCGCCGGTGCCGCCGAGGCCGTTCGTGTTTGTGCCACCATGGCCGTGGCCACCGATGTCGTTGTTCGTGTTACTGTTGATCGTGTTGATGGGCCGTTGGGTTGGCTGCAGCACGTCCGAGTACTTGTGCGTTGGGCGGGCGGACGATTTGAACACTTCCGGCGGCGTACAGTGTGCGACCTTGTTCAGCTCCATGCCGAACCGGTGCGGATTCACATCCCGCTGGCAGTGTTCACCCGCTTCCTTGATGAAGATCTGCCGATCGGAGTGCATCGTGCCGACGAAGCACTCGTACGTTCCGACGTCCCGCCGCTGGGTGTACGTGTACACGATGTTCCGATGGGTCCACTGTCCCAGGCAACGATATTCGCGCTCTGCAAAATGAAAGAAAGTACCATCGTTAGCACTAGCGAACGAAAGGAGCAAGTTTCCGCCTATTTAACTCACCTTCATACACCTCGTTCGTGTAGTCACAGGCCGAGATCTGGTAGTACATAATGTCCTGGGATTCGCACTCCGACGACAGCTTCGCGCACAGTCCCTCGTCGTCCGGGATGATGCCGGAAAACTCGCCGATAATCGGACACGGTGACACAATATCGTTGCTTCCGAGCCGGCCCTGTGTTAACCACCGGTCGTCGCTGAAGTAAAAGTCGTTGCAAATCGTCGCCGAATAGTTGGCCGACTGTCGGCTACTGATCTGGAACTCGAACACGTTCGTATCGCGCCGTTCGACCTTTAGACACTGGTACATCTCTTCGCCACTGTGTGAAGGAAAAAAAGGCACAGGTGGAAGATTAGAAACACGGAACAACATCACCATCTGGATAGTGGATTTGTGGCCACACTTTCCCTTCGATCGCGAGAGGCTTGTGCTTTTGGGGAGGAAATTAAAGGAAGTGAGGTTGATTGATGTTTTTGGGGGATTTTCAGCCATTTTTGTTTGCCATCCCAAGTAGCTCTCCCCAGCGGCCGCAACCCAGCGGGTTCGGCATGCGGAGCGTGTTAATTGAGAGGCGTAGCAATGAGTTGGTACCGTTGGGAGAAAGGAAAGGCCGTTTCGAAAGGGAAAAGTATTCACGCACGTTCGCACACCGGAGCTCAAACTCATCTTCGGGCAGTAATGAACTAATGAAGCGCATCGACATTAGGTAATTAATTATCCGCAAAGATGGAGTGAAAATTAAAGGAAGAGAAAGGAACACGAAAGTCCGGAAATAATTACCATTGCGTTTGGCTGTAGACGATGTACTTGTTCGTGTCGTGGCTGGTGTAGTTCTTGACGCACTTCATCGTGTACGTCTTGAAGGTGTTGTGGTCTTTGTAGATGAGCTGATTCTGGCTCACGATCACGTGCTCCCACCGTCCGATCAGCCAGCTGGGAAAGCTATCGAATGGAACACAAGCAAATACTGATTTTAGTACATTGTTTAATCTCACATTTTTGGTCATTTTTTGGGGACTTACCTGCAGTACTGCGTGACGGGACCAAACTCGAGCGGGATCGGGCGTAAAGAAAGTACCTCGTGGTGGTACTCGTTGCCGATCCCGTTCCCATTGGTGTACCGGGAGTTCGGATGGCGTACGTACTGACGTTCGATCGAGCGGCACGTCGAGTCGCGGCTGAACGAGATCTCGATCTCTCCCGTGTGCGCATTCTCGGTGTAGGTGGCGCAGCGATACTTTGGCCCGAGGTGCGATCCCTCGGTGGCGGTGCTGAGAAGCGCCAGGTAGTTCTGCCCTCCGGCACCCTGCCAGTGGCCGAGACACTCGAACGTTATCTCCCGATCGGGGGCGGCACAGTTACGAAAGCGCAAATTAAGGGCCGCCCCGGACGGACAGTTATCGACCGTGGATTGATCCGAATCGCACTCGAAGCCGTCGGCGCTGTCGCTGCTGTCGACACTGTACGCCATCCGGTACCGACCGTGGATGGGGCAGTACTCTTGACGGACCTCCGCGCCATCCCAATCGTTGTATTCTGCAGAAGAAAAAAAAACAGGAATTAAATTAGTACCACGTTGAACCCATCATGAACCTAAACTTCCGCTCCGATTACTTACTGTAGAGGATAATTTCGGTGTGTTTCGCCTCGTTCCGCAGGTCGTCCTCGGTGAGGCAGGAGGCGAGCGCTTTCTCCTCGTTCGTGTGACACTTGGAGATGTAGTCCTGGTCGGCGGCCAGCACCCGTAGCACGTTCTTCGAGACCAGCTTCAGGTGGAAGCACCGATAGCAGCTTGCCTCCTCCGTGCCGGTCATCAGGATGACGTTGTTGTCGCGCCGCTTGTGGCACATACCCCACAGCGGGATCGCGTTCTCGGTGATGTTGATCCGGCTGTACCGCACCGCACCCTCCGCCGTGACGGTGTTCTGCGTGACGTATCCACCCTGGAACTCGAACGGGAAGTAGCAGGAACCGGCACCTGATAGAAAACGAACGGACGGACAATTAGTAACGGCGTTTGGGCTCACATTTCCTCGCGTTTTCCGATCACTCGTTTGGAGTGGGGCTGGGGCAATTATTTGGACCACCTCGGGGTCACCGGAGTGGAACGGTTGGATGAAATGCATCCGATAGAAGGTAGCCAAGTGTCGAACAGTGGTTTAAAGTGTCCGCCGTGGCTTACCGGAACCATGGGAACGGGCTGGGGAAACCGTACTTTCGTCGTGCCAATTTCATGGTCTGCAACGTCGTCGACTGTCGTCGAGAAAAGGCACCGGGAAAAAAACGGGGGTGGTGAGCACCCGTTGCAAAAGCACATTTACATCTCTTGCTGGATGGCGTTACGAGGGCAATTAGAGTGACGGAAGCGCAACGACTAAAAGCGTTCCGGTAGGGTTTCGTGACCAGCAAGGAAAGGACCGACTGGCAAACGCTGGCAATTACCCTGCAGTTGTCTTAAAGTACGAACAGACACTGAGCTAACCGAAATGGAAAGGCTTCGGGGCATGCGCAGATACGAAATGAGAGTAGCTTTTTGCGCTCAGCATAATCACCATCATCAGCACCATCATCATCAACGAACGTTGGACAGTGTGCGGCTCTAACCTGCTGCAACAAAAACTTGCCACATTCCGCCACATTGGCCGTAAATGTGGTTCTTGATCTTGATCGTGAACATCGTTCGAGGCTCGGTTACGGCCCTTCGCACTATGCGGCATGTTTATTCTTGTACCTTTTTCCTTTTAACCGTCCCTTACGGCCACCGGCCACGGCTAACATGGTATGGTGCTACTAACGGTCCGCACTAATCCTAGTGATCGCGATCGCGTTCGATTCCGCCTCCGACGTACAACGCAACGTGCATCGGTAACGGTACTAATGCGTTACGATTTATGGCATCCCCCACCCTCGGTTCGGTGTACAGAGATGCGTCGGAGATTCCGGTCCGGCGGTAGGGTGGCCCTCGTTACACACACGCCAATTCCCACACAGGCGTCGTCGAAAGTAAGAGGCAAGTGCTCGCGAAACGAGCGTTTTTAATTAAATCAACTTCGCGGACAGGGTGAACACAGATACGAAACGAAATAGAAAAAAAACAACTGCATCGACCGTAAAACGGTTACTACACGGAATTGGGGCTAGCGAGAGAGTTGGGTTGTACTTGAAAAGGGGGAGTGAGTCGACGTTGTTGTTGCAACAGATGAACAAAAAATGAAATAAACGTTTCCACACCCGCTAAACGGAGCGAACCGCGCATGGGAACCGTCCCCGCGATAATCGAAACTGCATCAGCTGTCCGTGGACGAGAGCTTCGGATTTTCTTCTTCCACCCCATCGGTGGGTGCCATCGGCCATGTCGTGCCCGGTGGAGGAAGAGACCTCGGTGGATAGCACAATTTAATTACGGCCGTTTTCCTACCCCAAAGCACTGTCATTAGGAAAGTGTGGCACGTTAGAAGTTGGTATGGTCGTTTTTCTTGCAGGCAAAATATGATCCTATAATTTTTCCTCCCTCCGAGCTGGGGTGGACGTGGATTTTCAATAGACCCCGTGATCTCCAAAGTGTCCCTTTCGCAGGCACATTAGCTGTTGGCGTGTGAGACCAATGATTGGAAAAACCACTGCCGTTCCAATGCGGACGTAAGGTTTGTTATTAAGCATTCGTCACAGAGGGAAAGAGATTTATGTCTTCTTTATCGGCTTGTAGCTATCGATCGCACGCTGCTTATTCCATCTAGGGTACGCCGGGTAATGGGACACGGCGAGAAAACAATCGATGGTTGGCAAATAGTATAAACGGATGGCATGAGTTCGGAAAGTCTAGGCTCTCGCATTTCCCTTCAAATGGGCTTTCATCGGTGGGACACGCCGAAGCGTCCCCATCCCTTTTCGCATCGATCGATGACTAATCCTTTCGCCCCGCCAATTATTAGCGTCCCTATGGACGAAACAATAATTCACCCATCGATGCAATGCTTCATCGAGACGTTCGTGCGACTCGCTTGGGATCTTCTCTGTCCCGAGTCGACTGTCGGGGTGTACATGTACCAAACACCTTCGCCCTGTCACGTGGTGTGACGGGTTCTGCGTAGGAGTCGGAATGTGAAGGCGTCCTCCGAAGTCTGCACGACTGAATGCTTAGGTTGGGTACACGGTTCTTGCGTCGTACGTCTCTCGATGTGCGCTTTCGTTCGTGTGCTGCAAATGGCATCGACATTGGGATGTGGGCCGCTTTAATAAACAAGCGATGTTCTCGATGACGATCGTGCGCATTCGTGGGTGAGGAGTGTTTGTGTGAAAGGGACTGGGAGGAAACCGAATTTCTTTCCCCCATCATGTTCCGAACGGGATTGGAACGACCGTAGAATGGGATCGGGCTGGAGTACGACCAGAAACGCATGTGGAATGTCTTGCGTAGGCGCGCTTGCCTGGAACCGGATCGTGCCTCGTCTCAGCGGGACGAAGGTGCATCGTGTGGCGAAGGACACCACGCAGCCATGGCTCTTTCCGTGTCGGAATTCAACATCGGCAACAACAGAGAGTGGAGTCGTTTGTTTTTCGTTCCCTTTTTACACTCCAAACACACAGCGATATTACCGCCTTTGGGATCGTACCCGTACACTCTTCAGATAAAGCCAATGACGATCCGGCGACGACGAACGATTCCGCGGCGAAAGCTCACTCTGCATACGCATCCACCCCCGAGCGATCATTGTCGCATGATAAGCCCGCGGGCCGCTGCACACACACACACCAGACATGGCGACGGAATTGTTTGCCCTTACATGGCCCGGGTAATGGGATCAACTTCGGGAGACGTGCGCGCGCCGTGCCTTGGATCAAACGATAAGCAACGAGACCGCCGGGAAATCGTAAAGGAAAGCCGCGCAGTTGGTGGTCCTGTGAGAGAGTTGGTCGGGTCGGGTCCCTCCAAGGGACGATAAATTAGCGGTTGTCAATCGGTTGTGAGTGTCACGTAGAACCTCGTCCCGGTGACACTTTATCGTTGAACATTGTAAACCTACGGTTATCATCTACTTCCACGCGTCTCAACACACTCCAGTGATAATGACAAACCAAACTGACGAAATGTTTCTTGTTTTCTTCCAACTCGTACACCTTAAGGTCTAAGAAGATCCACTGGGAACCCTTCTTTTCGTTTGCCGTAAAAGAATTCCCGTCCCCCGAGGGCATACCATCCCATCCCGGAAGCCGGCTCTGATTCATTGACATATTTTATGGTGCAAAATTTGCGCAATCGTACGCGCTCCCATCGTTAGCCGCTTGGGAAACGGAATTAATTTCCGGCAGTATTAATATATATATCCACCTCCGGGGCGGGAACGGGAGAAGCAAATGGGATTGAATCGGAAAAGTGTCCGGCAAAATTCTCACCATCGTCGTGCGCCCGGAGTTCGCCGGTTTGATTGACCAAAAATATATTTTTATGGATGAAACTGTCCCGCGAACCGGGGAAGCCATTCATCGTGTGGCCCTTTCTTTTATTTTCGTTTGCTTTTTCTTTACCATTGCGGGGGAAACGGAACCGAGCCGGGTGGGGAGGAAATCGGTATAACGGTGAAAATTAAGGCGAGAAGAAATTCACGCAGGAAACATCTTTAAGCACCCCGATGACTAATGATGGACCGGGGTTTTGGGTGCGAAAAATAATTGCCATCATTTTCGGGAGCTTCGTTCGGGAAGGAGATTAGTGATGCTTTGCCCTAATAAACCGGAGGATAGCCTTTTTTCTTCGGTACCGATTCTTCTGGGAATCGATGCTGTTGTGACCGTTTTTCCCCTTCACAACCGGGAAATCCGAAGACACGCTACGTTGGACAACTGTTCACAGCAGATTTATGCAACCTAGTTTCACGTTTGTGAGGTGGGAAAAAAGAGGAAAATCTCTTTCCCCGGGTGAAGAGCGAGAAAAGGATTAAGGTAGTGTTAGCTGTGCAAAAGCATGCAAACAGTTGTTTCCTTCTGGTTCCGACATTACCTTTTCCCAGCGTGTTCTACCAAGGGTGAACTAATACTGTACAAAGTAACAACCATTGCAACACGGTTTGACGCTTGACCGATTTTGGAGCGAATCAAAAGAAAAAGAGCGCATAGGAAAAGCGGAAGAAAGCAAATCAACAATATGAAACCCATACGGCGGTCCGCTGGCTGTGACTTGTTGTTGTTTGATTTGCCGCCTTCCGTCTTTTCCTACGGTCCGGAACCGCCCAAACACCCTGGCCCTCGGGCGAGATGCCCGTACGATCATTGTTTGCCCGAGCAAGATTACTTCACTTGGTTGGTGGTCTACCGATCGCCGTCGGCGCCGCTGATCGGCGATCAACTGGAAAATGATCAACGGTTTATTTTCCGTCCACTTGTATTCCGAGCTTGGTTTTTGTTTCCATTTTGAATTCGTTTTTCTTTTTTTCCAATTTAGAGCTACAGGTGGTAAGTCGAGAAAGGCGGGAAAAAGGAAAATAAATTTACAGAAACCCTACGATGCGGTCAAACTGTCGCCACAGTTGTTGTGGTCCCCGACGCGACCGACAACAAAACAACACCGGCGAAATCGGTTTGTGTCCCGGGGAAAACACTATGGGGACGAAATTAACCAATCATTCTTGTGCATTTTTGTGCAGAGCGCTCCCGGAACCCATTCCGCCACCCGATGCATTCAGAAGCGCATTTAGAAAGGTGCATTTTCCCCCCAGGGAATGACCTTCTTTCTTTTACACGGGCATTCCGAGTTTTCCACGGTCGCGTTGTCGACACCGTTGGTTCGAAAACCGTCACCTTGGAAAGGGGGGGTCCGTGAGGTGTGAGCAAGGGAAGCGAGTGGAGTAGTCCGGCGCTAAATGCAGACCGAACCGAGCCGGCCGTTCGCTTTGTTTTCTCGTTAATATCTTTCGTTACAGTTTACTTTCCCGCGAGGGGCGATTTTTCCTTCCCGCTGCCTTTCTCTCAAAAACAGATGCGCCAGTTGCGGTGATTATTCGGTGGCCCACCATCGTCCATCGTCCTGCACTACTGGCCCTTTTCGCCTTTTGCCACCTGCCACCTCAGCGGCTTAAAAGATGTCCAATTCCAGGCTGCATTTTCTCCCTTGACGATGCAACAGCTGGGAAAGATCCCGGTGATTTCCCGGCCACGGCCCAACCGGTCGGGCGTTGTCAACAGCCCCAAGCGGGACACCGTGCAAAACGGTCCACCAGACAATTGTGGCCTTCCTGCTAGAGCACTTTTAATGCATTATAAGCCCATGGTAACCAGCGGTTCGGATGGCCAGCGATGGCGCAACCGAAAGGCAAATGAAAAGCAAGAAAAGGCGTAAGGAGCGGTTGTGACGGGGAGGGAAGAAAAAGGAACCCGGGCAGAAAATCATCCCTCGCGGACAAAGTGGCAAAATAATGCCATCACCAGCGGAACCCCGTCATCATCTTTCGCGAACCGTCTCGGGGTGCTTTAAGCCGTGCATTTACTTTCCTGCGTCGCGGTGTGCATTAAACATTCATTTGCGTTTTATTTTTCTGCCTTCTTTACTCACAAACATCTGTGTCGCACCAAATACCCTTCTCCACCCGTTCGAGGGGTTGCTTGCGAGGGTGACTTCTTACCCATCTGCCACCGGGTATGTATGAGAGACGGTTGCTTTGGTTTTTTTCCCCTACTTAAGATTTCCTGTGCCTCACCGCTTTTTCCGACGGGCGGGAGGACAACCGTTGGGGTGTTTTATTTTCCACGCTTTTGCTGCAACCGCTTTCAATCTCGGTGCAATGAGACACAAGTACACCGGCGAGAGATCTTACCCGATGGGGTTAATGTTCGTAAGAGCTAAGCTTTATGACGACGGATCGGCGTGCAATTCCACTCAGAATTGTGAAATTGCGCTGTGTTTTGTGGTGGGAAATTTTCCGACCGGTTGAAAAGCGTGCCGTAAACTTACAAAAATCGCAAATCAAGTGAACGGGAACGCTTTTTGGGTTTGCATAATCGTACCCAGTTTTGGGAGCACCATTTCATTTGGGTGGTTTTAGATTTTCCGTCAGGGATTGGATAATTTTGTTTTTAAAAGGAGATTTAATTTGATGTTCCTCAAAGTCGTTAAGTTGATCTGGAATTGTTTACGATTTCTTACTTAATGTTGCTAATATATGTTTTCAGTTTGTCTCTTATCAATCATTTATGTCCTTTTGAAAATTATTGATGCTGAATAATTGAACTGTTTTGAACGCGATAAAATAGACTAGCATGATTTTATACTTAAACATAAATTAGAAAACAAATAATATGAAATGGTAAATCTCGACGAAAACAACAATTATAATCTAGAATATTTTTATATTCAACACATAAATTAACATTAACATCTCTTCTATGCTCTAAAGTCTTATTGCGAATCTTGGAATAATACCATAACTGAGTGGAAGCTCGCCAAAACTTAACGATCTCTTTTTGTGTACCAATTTACTAAACGTAACACTTCAGCGAATGATTTACGTCAGTCTTATTTTGCTGAACAAAAAGCTACTATGGCAGTGGGAAGATGTTTGCAATTTTCCAAACACAGTTTGCCATCGGAACCAGCAAATGGGACAAATTGCACAAGTGGCTGATTTTGTGGCTCGATCCGATTCGATCCGCCAGCGGTGGTTCCGCTCCAGATGCGGATGGTATTAGTTAGGAGATTGGCCCGTGTGCTAGATATTAGTAACAGTCGGTTAAACGTCTTCCTCGACTCACAGAAGCGTTATAACCACTTCCTCGTCTGCTCGATCGTTCGGATTCGATTGTTACCGAGGTTTTTGTTGATGTTTAGCTGAACCGCACAAAAAAAGGTAGTTTGATATTTTGTATTTTTTTTTCTATTTGAGCTGAGGACCGTTTCACTTTTATGCTCCTCGGTCGAGGCCAAGGGATGAAGGAATTCATCTCCATCTCCATCCCAGTGCCATTAAATTCCTATCCTGTACCCTACGGTCATTTTCAGTTTCATTCATAAATCGTTAGCACACAACACACGCACCGTAAAATGAAACCTTTTCGACCTGTTCGACCAACGGGGGGAAAAGGTGGCTGCAGAACTTGACCTCGGCCGGGGAAGGAATGAAAGGAAATGCATATCAAAAATCGTACCTTTCCTGCGGTGAGTAGATAGTTCGTCGAATCTCATTTCGATGTGCCACATTCAGGAGGAAGGAATAAGAAGCTACCATTCTAGGGGCTGAGCTCTGGAGGCCATTTCGAGCGTTTGGTTGTGTTGTGGCCAGTGCCATACGGATCTGCACAGTCATCAACAAACGTTCGGGCAGGTACGGGATGGATAAAGGCCGGCAGAGAAGAACTGCAGCTTAAAAGGCGCTCGTAGAGAAACCGATTTCACAAAGCATTAACGCCGGAGTTTTTAGCCCCCGAAGGCTTGGGATTTGTGGTATCTTCCACAAATTTTCTCTTCCATTTCCTTTTTCCCTTGCCTCGGCCACCACCGAGGACTTCGGTGCACACGCACACACGTGCATAAACAGGAGATTAGTTTCCAAAATCGATTTGACGATCGGGAAACGTTCACCACAATCGAAACATTAGTGGAAGAAGTTTAGGGAGGAAATGTTCAATAGCATCAATGTGATATCGCACCGGAAATACCATCTTCTTACTCTCAGACCCGTCGATATTGGAGGGCACTGAGGAGTACACCTAATTGACCCTGCCCGGTCAGCTTTGTTTCATGTATTGAGAGCTGCTTTTCGGGAATAATATCTTAATTTCTGACCCGCTGCTGCATCAGGGTCTTTGGGAGTTATTTTAGGACTGAAGTTCTATTTCGAAGCAAACGGAAGTGGCGTGTACCGCCGAAAGGAAGTCACGAAAGTACCTGTCGAACGGGGCAATTAACGCCGGGCTCCGTTTTCTTCCACAAGGGGAAGCACTCCGAGTGTTTCTGGAATCCGGAGTTCGGCGGTGTTGTGTGTGTGTGTGAAACAATCGTAAACGCGAAACGCCAACGTTTAAATGCGCCTGAGACGGAGTGGACTCGGACACGGAGTCCTATAAAAGTTACCGCCGGTTAGCCATCATCTCCGCGCTAACCAGTAATTAGATCGATTGGGTCTTTCGGGAAGACATGGACCTTTTTCTTAACCTCTTGCCATTTGGGCGCAATGGAATGGAATGATCTTTTTCCTTCCCTGCGTCGAATGCCAGTTCTGCCTGTTTTCCTTAGTCTTTGGCCGGTGGATAATATGATACGAGGAAGAAATTGGATGTCTCTGTTGGTGGTTTGTTGTGTTGGCGCACCGAAAGTAAAACCGAACCGGTCTTGGAAGTCGAAGGCTCGCCGTCGGACACCTTCTGGTGCCTCCAAGTCCCGGTGCCGGGGTTTGCTTTGTTCCCTGTAATTATATGGCGAATTGCCGCTCGGGGGTCCGTTTGACCATCCTCCGACCTTCCCTACGGTAACATGGACCACACAACTCATATACCGGCCACCAAAGTTAAGGACTTTTGGGACTCCCCATACATCCGCACAGGTATGACCTCCGGTAGGATCCGAAAACAGGTTGGTGTGTATGTGTGTGTGTGTGTGTGTGTTGTTTTGCGATTCCACTCCGGTTAATTTTGTTTTCCCCTCCCCCTTTCAATTCTTTGCTATTATTTTGGGGGGAAACTGGCCAATTATGTCGGCCTGCGAGAAGCTAGACCATTTTCTGCGCGTGATTATCCGATCCGACCGAAACCCACTCCAATCAGGGGTCGCAATCGGCAAACACATCCAACTCTGAAGCCCTGGGAGGAGGTGGGAGAGCCGTCCTCATTGTTAACCAAAATCAACAATCGATCTATAGTCCCCTTCTACCCCCACCCTTCACCTTTGGCCACCATTGAGATCCAGGATGGTACAATTTCATCGCCCGACCGGAAACAAAGTGCATTCCGGCGCTAATGAGCCAAACTTTATTGTGGCTGTGTTTTAATGTGGGGTTAAAGTTTTCCCTCCCTTTCACTCGTTCATTGGGGGTAGTTTTTATTTATTTTTTTTGTTAATGTTTTACCTTCTCTTTTGTTTTTGCCTTATTTAATCATTAACACAAAACCATATCGTGTTCGTGCGCTTCGCCGATGCGTCCGTTCAGTGAACTCGACCTTTTTTCCGAATTTATTGATGGTTCATCGAATTTTCGAGTGGAGCCGCGATTCCAACTGCACAAATACCCAAATGCAAACGGACTCTCATTTGTCGCGCAGAAAAGGGAACCACGCGGTTTCTGCCATCGGAAGCGTTTTTGTACAACTGGCCCATTTTTGGATTTTGCCACCATTCATTTTGTATTTCTCTAACCGAGGCAAACAAACACCTGTGTGTTCGGTTGTGAGGATCGGTTTTTATGTTTCTACGTTGCGTATGAATTTTGGCGTCCCGGTAGTTTGCTGCAATGAGGCGATTTTTTCTCTCAATGTCCGTTGTTGCGACCAGCAACGGGCCGCCGATTTAAAATTGTCACGCAGGACCCTGTATCAGAGTAGTATGATAAAATAGGGATAGAAAGGGACAACTAGTACCCGCGTTTGAGTGAGTCGAGGAGATCGAGGCTGCTGATAAGCGATTATCTTGCTTATCGGCAGTTACGAGCCAACAGCGAAAATAAAGACTGGTTTTTTTAACCTCTCTCGTCACCAGCAAATAAAGTGTTAAAATACAGTTTTTTCTGTGCTCGTAACTCCGTTACGAAAATATGGTAACATTTTAAAAAACCATTCTTTGATTTTAAAAAAACCATTCTTTTCAATTTAAAAAAACCAAGTCATTTTAAAAAACCACTCTTAACATTTAAAAAAAAACCAAGTCGGTTTAAAAAAACCAATCCTACCGATTATAAAACCTGTGCTAGTTTTCAATAAAACCAGTGCAG
>KE525420.1:1137847-1205578 GCA_000441895.2 Anopheles sinensis
AACCGAAGTGAAGTTCCTGGCGCAAAGACATCACCAGGCGCTACACCAACCGACAGGCACAAAGTTCGCCACCGCCACACCAGTGGCAATAAACGGCAGGCGCGACAGCGGCATCATCGCACACCCACCACCGTCTTGGAGCTCAGCGCCTCGCTGACCAACGTCGCGGAACCATCGCCGGGCGCCAGGAACAACGAGCCCCAGGCAACTTGCGCGCAGTCACTAACTGATCCGCGTACGTGGATCAGCGCCAAACAACAACTTCTTCTTGACTTTACTTACAGAATCAGACGAAAACCACACGGATCCCGACTTCGCTACCACACGTGGATGGCCAGCGGCTCGGCACAGCCGTTCTTCATCCTAGCTGCACCGATGCGAGCGGGCCTCCAGTATATTCTCAAACGCCGTCAGGATTATTTCCAGTACGAACCAGCTTGCAGCAGCAACAACGACTGCAGAGGCGAATACAAATTGTAAAAGTAGAACTAGTCTGAAGCGCACGCATGGAAAACGTCGCTCTTTGACGTTAGAAGCGTTTGTGCAACCGAAACGACCGTGCCAAGCGTCTTAACTGTAAATATTGTTCAAAAGGGAATTTTCTTTTCGATACCTTCCTTATCTACAGTAGCAAATAAGAGAGGTCAGTACCTCCGCGAAAATGTACCACATAACGTAGATAACAGAGATTTCGAATCATTAGAGTTTCTAACAGAGGATACACGGATTATCGTAACTTAACACCAACGAATCAGCGAACGAAACGTTCATCGATACCGCATGTTATCATTAAACGCCACGCTATAACGTTCAGGAGTGGTGCTGTATGTGTGCAACGTTATGACAAGAATAATAACTCAAAAGTAGGGACTTGTTGTAAGACCATGCGGTGAATATAGCTAAACTAGACGTCGGCCCAAAGGAGTAGGACATAGTTTGTCATACTGAGGGGGTGTTGCGACCAGCAACGGGCCGCCGATTTAAAATTGTCACGCAGGACCCTGTATCAGAGTAGTATGATAAAATAGGGATAGAAAGGGACAACTAGTACCCGCGTTTGAGTGAGTCGAGGAGATCGAGGCTGCTGATAAGCGATTATCTTGCTTATCGGCAGTTACGAGCCAACAGCGAAAATAAAGACTGGTTTTTTTAACCTCTCTCGTCACCAGCAAATAAAGTGTTAAAATACAGTTTTTTCTGTGCTCGTAACTCCGTTACGAAAATTCGTAACAGTCCGTCCAAAAATGCTTGCTAATTTAAAAGCATTTTAGACCGTTTTTTCGACATTGTGCGACACCTTTTCCGGTACGGGTACGGTGGCCATACATGAAAATTTTGGCATGAAAGCTGGTGGGAATAGGAAAAATAAATCAACCTAAAGCCGAAAGCACCTCGAGGGGAAAGGGAATAAACCTGCACCACGTTCAGTTAAAATGATGAAAATTGCGTTCACGAAAGCTTGCGCCAGTTTCACGCGATTGCCCAAAACGTGTTGGAAAATTTGCACACATTTTCGTTTCTTCGCCGCTGATGGACGGTTTTCCATCCGGGGCGCTCGTATTACGACGGCGGCTGTTATGATGAATGAATTTGTGACTCTTGTGTTTTTCGTTTCAAACCCCGAAAGTACCCTTTCTTAAGGGTGTCTGATTTCCCTGCCGGTTGGAGGGAGAACTTGTTAAACGACTTTTAATTGGTCATTGGGTTCAAAAACAAGAAAAAAGGTAATCTACAGTCTACCCAATCCCGAGGAATAACCACCAACTTTCATCCGATCAGTTCAACCTGTATGTTGGGGAAATAGTTGGACGAAAAGTACTTTTCCACGGGGCCCGTTAGTTCCGTGTCCCGTCCGGCGGGACGACGGTTTAAGAATTTAATTAAATTTGCTTGTTCTGCAAATTAACGACGCCGTCTCGTGGTCGGCAGGAGGGAAGGGGAAAAGAGCGCGATCGAGATTTTCCTCATCCGGAGCGCGCATACCGTTTCCCCCGTTTGGAATCTTTGGCTCGGATCTATCCCATTCGGAACGATCGTGAAGCGCTTACGTACAATTTGAAAGATCTAAATCGACTTCCATTGATGCCGAACTCCTGAGTGGCCTGGTGCTAGCGGACTTCTCGTTTCCTAAATTGGACCAATTTGATACGCTTTCCGCGGGAAAAACGGTGGCCCAACGCACGTGGAGTTGGACGAGGGCAAGGGGCAGGGGGAGGGGAAATAATTTAAACTACCCAAAAACACACTCATCTCATCCTGCGAGGAAGGAAAATAAAACCAACCCCTTACTTTCCCTTTGTCCCACCACGGATCAGCTTTGGGCGTTGTAAATTACTCTCTTTCCACGGCCGGCACTACATTTCGGTAGATCATCCAATTTTCGAGCGAATCTAATACGTCGAAGATGTTCATGTACATTGCCGGGTGTTTTTTTTTCTCGTCCATTTCTTTTGCTCCATTCCCGGTTTCTTGTTGTGCTTTTCTCTCGTGCGGCCAAACCCACGGGGAATCATTAGCAAACGATCGTGTCTATCGGCTCCGCAAATCGGCCAACCTTTCTTGGCTCGTTGTTGGAGCATCAGCCTCGAACATGCTCGACGGCTCACAGCAGAAGCTTATGTCGTGTAAAAGGGCGTGAGTGCAAACAATTGTGCTGTGCGGTGAAACGGCAAAACGCTGAAGAATCGGTTTTTCAACAGGATTATCTCGAAATGGGCAGTGGAACATGTTTTATGTTTTCAGTCCCCTCCCCCCGTTCCCGCTTCGATTCCGATGTCATTTTCGTCAAGATTCCAAAAATCCAATTGTCATGTATCCCGAGGTGGGGTTTTGGGTAAGCCGACGAGACGACGAAAATCCTTCTCAAAAAAACTAAGCAAAACCCGACTACTTCGATCCAAAAGCCACAGATGGTGGAAGTTGAGCAAGAAGAGAGAGAGAGAGAGAGAGAAAAAGAATTTTCCCTTCCTCTCGAAGGCTTGTGTGCGCTCGCCTCGCTGGTCGACGAATAAATGTTTATTGTGATACGATTAATTTTAATTTGATGTTAGATTTAAGTGAGCAGATTAGAATCATCAATCACGCCAGACGAAAGTGTCGAGCCCGCGCGTCGATCTCTTCCGAGATGGCTTTCCCGCTTCGGTGGGTTTCGGTTGATCGGTGGATTCGTTCGCTTCGACCCGAAAGCCGGTTAGCCGGGCTGTCCTAAGCCATCCACCACGAGCATCGATGGTCCCGCTTCGATGGGAAGCTGCCCTGGAAAGTGGCCTCGCAAACCGATCCCAACCCAAACACGCAAGCCACACTCTCACTCTGGAGGCTCGCCGTCCCGGAGGTCTTGGCGCGCGAGACAGCTCCAGATCTAATCTGGGGACGGGTTTCGAACGGCAACGACAACCGGCATGGCCCAGCGGTGGTTCTACGACGTGCCGAATATGGCTGCCCCCTTCGTCGGGAGCGCAAGCATTCGCGAGCATTCCAGGGTAAGCGCGATTGCGATCGCGACAACGTTAGAAACAACCGGTCCACCGGTTCGCAATGTTTGAGGGCAAACCCGAGATCCCATAAATGTTGACTAGGCCGATATGCAATAATCACCCGGCGTTCGAATCGTTGGGAGCCCGAGCACAAAAACAACACTCGTTCGCAGTTGGTGAAAGGCGGGTGTGACCATTTTTGGGCTCGCCAGAACACTTGCCAGAGGAAGGAAAGCGTTCCGTGTCACGTTCCCATCGCGATGCTCCGGGGTCCGAAAATGAGAAAATCAATATCCGGCCTTTGCCGATCGACATATGCACTGTACCAGCTTTTTCCCGATTGGTTGAGATTGGCTCCCTCGCGAAGGCTTCATTAGCCGGCGCACGGACTAATGGAGTTGGAAAATGAACAATTAAATCATCCGACGATCCGACCCGGGAAGGCATCGATCCCCGAGCGGGGTCTGAAAAGCACGAGCCGCAGGAAGTGCGCTCGGGAGGAAATCCATATCCATCCATTCCCGGTTTGTGTGTGCCGGATTGGATTGGAAGCGTCTGCCCACTTCTCTGGCCAGCTGGTCGAAATGGGTTCTTTTAGCCACCAGACGAAGGCAAAGATTGCGTGCATGGTTTCCTCTATATGAAATAATTACCACCCGTCTGCCGACCGGTGGTCGGGAACGGGAACGATCGAGTGCGTCAGGTTTTGGTGCTCTCCATTTCTCAAACCACACCATTTGGGATATGGGATCCGCAGAGGCGATCATACTCAGTGGAGAAATCAGAACACGGCCAAAACCCGTCGGCGTCGAGATGATTTGTGGCGCTGAAAGCTCATCCGGCTAGCTAGTTAAGTATTTCTTCTTGTTTTCCTGCCTCAATTTCATTTCTTCGCCAGCAAATTGGATCGACTCAGAAATGCGCTCAACTGCGAGGATCAGACATGAGATGAAAATTTGCGCAGCATCTTCACGAGCACGATCAGCACCAAGGTCAACCATTGGTTTTAATTTACTACCATGTATGGGCGCCGTCCGCGGTTTTTACAATCGCGCAGGACACAATCGTCCGATTCCTAATGAAGACATCGTTTGGGTGAAATAAAATGAATTTTTATCGCCTCGCCTAAGACAAGACCTCTCGGGGTTGAATGTTCTTTTCTTGTTTTCCTCCTCAAATTTTTATTTTATTTTTCCTTCCCTTTCAATGAATCACGGTGTGACGATCGATCCGCAACAAGACTGTTTGGTCTCGGATCGAAACTCTTCGTCGGCGAAAGAAGGAAGCATCTTAATCCTCCCGCCTAGGAACAGACGTCAGAAAACACCGTTTACGGCTTAACGTATCGAGCCTTCGATCGAGCTTTTTAGATTTTCTTGTTCGCTCCTCCACACACAAACACACACCCCGGCACAACCCACCCGGTAAGCTCGTTTCAATTCTTGAGGCCCCATTCCGTAACCTTATGGAGGCTTAGTTATGCGAGACACACTCTCGATCGATCTTCGAGTTTCCATTGTCGTGCAGCGACGATCGTTCCCCTTCGTTGCGAGCGAACGATTGGGAATATTTTTTAATTATATGCTTCGATGGGCAGTAATAGAATTAAATGGTAAGCGTATGTATTTCCGCCCGGTGTTCCGCTGGAGACCCTCGGGGGGGCGGAACCTTCCCTTTCGGAGCAGCGTACGGTCACGGACCGCGGCGTGACTAATCCGGGGTGGCCGGGGATTCGGTCGGTTTCGACGTACGCTGGTTGCCAAAAACGGGATTCCGGGTCCCGCGCCCGAGATGGAACTCGTTGTGCCGGTAATGTGAACATTTCGTTTGTGTGTAGCGGTTGTCTATTTCTATCCTTTGCTCTTACGACGGACTGTGGGTTTCCGCTTATTGGCCTTTAATAGTCCATTTGGAAGTCGGTGTGCTGGTCCTGAATCTTTTCCAACCGCACCAAACGTTACTCCCGAAACCGTAACGTCCTCAGAACGTGGTGAACCAGCTCACTCCAGCGGAACATTCCACCGATCGCGATCGGGATTTGGAATCCGATTCCAAATGGTTTGCTGGTGAAACGTAACAATACTGTGTTGCCTGCGCTCTCTTTGGTGGTGTGCTTTTGAATCGGCACATGGCAACCTTTTCTATTTCCTGCTGGATGTTTGGGCAAGCCCTTGCCTTCCTTTCCCACTCTGGTGGCCGGATTTGGCGAATTAGATTAGATGAGTTGTGTGTTTTGTGCACCGGAGCGTGGCGCAAGCAAAAATGCTTTCTTTTTCGGTGCACCAAAGGCAGCATAACCATCCATTCGCATACCATACCACATGCATGTTTGTGTGTGTGTATATGTTAGTTCTCCCTTCGCTCCGGATGCCGACGTATATTTCGTTTTATTTAACGTGGTTTTTATTCCACTCCATGCTTTCTCTCGCCCGTGCGGTGGAAGCTGCGGTTGGGGCTGCATGTGCGAATGTGCGCCACAAGTGGGCCAGACACCAAGCCGCGGCCAAGGTTGGGAAAGGTAGCTTTCAGCCCACAAAACGACTTGCAAATGCCTTTTCCATTCGCGCATCTCCCAAAGGCGGGCGATGGTCGGGCGACGGCGAAACTATGCTGAATGCTGCTGCCTGTTAATATGTTACATTTCTGGTTCGCTCGGCGGGAAGCAATGTCGGCGCGCTCGTTCGAACGGCTCGTTGGCTGGGTGGAATTTTTGCTAGGGCGGTGGGCGTAGGTTGGTGTACATGTTTATTTATCGCTCGCACACCGACTCCACCCGGGTGTCTCCAAACTAACCGTTCCCCACGCAGTTACTTCCAACAGCCTCGGCACTGGTCTGGATTTTCTCTTAACTCGAAGGTTCCGTGGCTAGCCGTTTTCCGCCGTGGTAGAGAAAAAATAAATAAGACGAGGAAAAGTCACGCCGGCAGATGCCAATACCAGGTGCGGTGGCTTGCTGGACGGAAGTAGTGTGGAACTGCAGCTGGCAGAAACTCGTGTTGCGAAGGCGTGCTATTTAAAACAGTTTTTTCGATACTGAAATTCTAAGCATATCTATGCAGCCTCTACAAATAGTGTGTAATTGCATTCGTTTGTTGATCTTAAAGACCGCTTTTCGCGTGTCGTTTTGTCGTTCTTTTCTCCTGCACACAACTTGTTGTTGAATACTTTCCTCCAACAATCCGGAGCCATGGTCAAGAAGTCCGGAAAGTCACCGGCAACAAGAAAACTCGGTTGCTTTTGGCGCACTTTATAGTATGTTTATCTGATAGAGAACCTTGTTTAGCGTTTAGTTCGTTGGTTAGTTTGATGAAGAGAGGTAGTTCTGTACTTTTTTACCGTTTCATCTTTATAGAGAGTTATGGAAACACGTAACACTTTATCAGGAATCGTAATTTTTTATAATTATCTACGTCCAGCAAAGCTTTTCAATAAAAAAGGAAAAGTCAAATGAATATTTTCCAACATATCCATAAAAAAAACTGACTGTACTAAAATGTACAAGTTTGGATCAAAGATTTTCTTTGATTTACTAATAAATAGACTTGAACTATTAAACTATGCGGGAGTATCCGTAAAAGAAGGTTTTTTCTTTCTATTTTTTCCTTTTCAGATTCGTTTGCTCTCATTTTCCTCGTTTTCCACCAACCTGCTCTGGTGGCAAATGTTGGCAAAGTTTTATTCCTTTCCCCGGAATTGCCCCGCCAACAAGGGTGAAGCTGCAGCAAAAGATTTATTTATCATTTCACTCCTCCCCTGGTGCACACTGGTCTCCCCACCCGCATCCCCGGAACGCTTTATCTCACGCTCGCGACCCTTTCATCTTTCGTTCGTTCGCCGGAGTCTTGGAAGTTGTCCGGAATTTTTCTTTCGCCTGGCGCGTGGTACACCTCAGCCCCGTGACGGCGGAACAGGTTCTTTGGTTTGGCCCTGCCTCTGGTAGGTTGATAATAACATTTTACGACCTACCGACCGTGCACGCGCCGCCGCCACCGCCGCCCCCTGTTTTTCCACCGGTCTTCCCGGTTGGCCAGATCGCGAAATGTAGCATCGGCGACGTTTAAAAAGCCGATTAAGACCCCGTTCGGTCTGTTCTGGTTCTCGGCGAGCGATGGCACCACGATGGCATGCACCGGTTTTGCCGTACCCGGGCGATCATTTTTATCCACCTTTCGGTGGATTCTTTTTCACCGGAAGCACACTGGAGTGCACAAGATTAACGACTAGAGTGACCTCTCGTCGCCGTCTTTGGGGGGGTAGGGGTAACGATCGAAAACGGACTGTTAGGTTCCATTGTGAGGTTCCATTTTGCGTACCTTTAATTTCCCTACTACCACCCCACCTTTCCGCCGATGGAGAGGATGGACTTTACGCACCGCAAAGATCGCACTAACCCTACGCTTTTTACCGGTGGCCTCTATTAAAGTTCGCTTTTCTGCTTTTGCTGGAAACGAACGCAGCTTCCTTTCGAGTGATGAATTTTCGCCATAGAAACCTTACACTTTTTTCATGTTTCGCTACTCGGATGCTCGGGTAAAGAATCCGATTTTGCGTTCACATCCTTCTCCCCAGCCGGGGAGGCGTTTTTTCTCCATTTTATTTTGCGCAAACGGATCTCGTGTTGCAGCGGTCTCATTTTCCAGTCAGTGCAGTTGCTTAAAATCATCTCGCTGGTGCCGCTGGAAGGCGAAGATGGGTCTGCCGTTTTTGTTTTATGGTAACGCTGCCCAAGTGACAGTTGCGTAGCCGAGGGTGGGACAACTTCATAATATGAAGAAAAAAGAAAGGAAACCTTCGCCAAAGAACCGTTCACTCCAATCCAAACAAACGCACAAAAAAGGGGTAGAATTTGCCCGCTGGTGTTCAGTTACATCCTTCTCTCCCCGGCGTTCCGGCATTAAGTTACGGTCTCGGCAGCTCTCGGTATCGTCTTCGATGTGGTAAAGATTTTGTGGCGAAACTCTGCCTTTTTCTTCCGTTGCACGCTTGCAAGGTTTAGAGCAAAGATTGTTTAGGGGCAACGATACAAACATTGTCGACCGTTAGCTTATTTGCAAGCGATGGTTTCAGATTTATCGTGCAGGCTCGGGTGCGATTGGCTTAAACGTAAATATGATGTGCCTCATGTAGCACATCAACATGGAATATTTTTCGGGGTGAAATTATCAACCGGTTCCCATTTGACAACATTCACCTCCACCTTCTCGCAGAGCTACGCCCAGGTAAGGTGCTGGAAGATGGACCTATTAGCCAGCAATGTGGAGTGTACTTCTCTTCAATTGGGCTCCCCGATTCGTCGTTTGATAAAACATAGAGAAGCTGCGGGCAGTAACAAACAGCAACAACAACAACGAAAAAGCGCTCCTTCAAATGCTGACGCCACCGATGACGCGACTTTTGCTGACGGCCGACATTTAAGAGGCAGCAAGACGACAAGCCCGTGGCGATGGTGTATAGTTATTTAGCTCTTAAGATTTACTTGATGGACTTGCTGGGAGAGTTTTGTTTTTTGTTTTGCTTTCCTAGGTTGGAGTTTTCAAGGACCACTATGCGGCATGGCGCGTGTAGGAGCTTACCCAGGGGGTGGAGGCTACAAAGAGCTTTTCGGGTTGTGCGTAGGCGAACAAAAGTCGCCGAGCACGTCCGGATGGCGTAGGACCATTTTTCAGTAAATCACCAAATGAACGCCATCACCATGTTTGCAGGAAGAGGGACCCGATTCGGGTTGTGGATTGTTCGCGAAAAACGCTAATGGCGTTGGGTTCGAATTTGTAATCAATCTTTCAATCAACTCGATGCGATGAGAAATTGATGGGAAAAAGTGAGCGGGAAAAGGTCCCCGCTTCCGACGGTCTAGTTTTCATTTTCTTCGTTTTAGCTTTCGAACGAGTAATAAATGGTGAATGAATCTAAATAAAAAGCATCAATCTAATGGACTCCGGCTTTTGGGGAAAAAATGGGATAAATAGGCCCCAAAAGGAAAAGGGATGTCGAACCCTGCTAGCGAAGGGAAGTTTTCTCGGGTGCTTTACTTTTATTTTAGTATTTTGCCATATTGGCCATGTTGTCGACGATTGTGTGACAGTAAATTAAAAAGAGACGGAGAAAAACTTTTGAACCGAACTGACACACAGACACATAAACCAAACTCCGACCGGAAGCAGCATATCGAGTGAACCGAAGCAACCTGATTTATCGCCGCAGTGATCCTCCCTAGTGCCAACGTGCTTTATTCCTCACGGGCAGACGGGAAAGGGTCTGCCCGGGGTTCTACTGTTTCAATCGCACGTCCCCGGACGCAAAGGGACAATGGAGCCACAAGAATGTTTACTCTGAAAAAATACTCTTGGTTAGTTTGGCAAGGAAAGGGGAGGATAAAGGGAACGGAAGGGAAATTGGAACTCCATTCCCGAGAGCCCTTCGAGCTCTGGCCAGCTCTCAAACCCACGATGCTTAGCCCCCGAGGGGGAAGTATCGGGTTTCATATTTGATCGGAAGCCGTCATTCTGGTGAATATGGGTTTTTTGGTTTTTTGTCCGTTTCTGGCCGGTTCATTTTCCAGCATGCTTCCAACTTTACATTTTCGCACAGACGACAGCGTGGAGCTTATTAAGGATCCCGAAGAGGTGAAGCAAAGAGGCGCAAGGAAACGGGTAAGAAAAGAATGCAAATATTAAACCGAAGGGTTCATTTAAACTTGATTTGCTTAGCTCGTAATTTGAGCTCGAGAAAGGGGTTGCATTTTTTGGGAAACAACGACCAAAAAGTACACACGACTCGATTTACCCTCCTTCTGGTATTCGTTCACATGCGCCGGTTTCTTGGCGATCGTACCTAGAGACAAGCGATTTGGTACGAAAGCATAAAGTAACACCCCCAGAGGACGCTTATCTTTGCGTGCTCCAATATTGACCCAGGGAGGTTCTGGATCGAATCCCGTTGACGAACCGTCAAACGAGCGTTTGACATCCACTCCCAAGTGCGTCATCCGGAGATGTTTGTTATGCGCCTTCCGGAAAACGGCCACATTCCGGAGCGGTGGTTTTACGTGGGTGAAGCAGGATTTTCTTTTTTTTTTAGCTTTCATCCCCGTATTGTTTCCTCCCCGTTTTATCTTCAAACCACAAACAACGCCGCCAACAACCGTAATGGGAAAAAATTCCAAACCTTTATTGTATTTACTTTTGTTTTCCGAGTGTGTTTCTTCTTCTGTTCCATCTTGTTGTTCGCCCTCCTTAGCTTGGTGCTTTTTTATTTCCCTTTTCCGCTAATGTGAGCGCTTAACGCCGCTGGAAGTGCGGAGTTGGGAGCGAAAGGTGAATGGTCGCTCCAACGAGGGGGAGGGGAAAGGGGACGGCGGGATGCGGGAGATAGAGCCCCGACCTAGCCGAGATTTGGAAATGTCATAAATATGCCCGACCATCGAGAGCTCGATGGGACCCATCGTGTGAACGGTGGGCTCGCCTTGGCTCGAAAACATCGCACACAGGTTGTGTGCAGGTGGCCACTCCCGGGTTTTTTTCTGTTCTGTCGCTCCCTTGCGGACCCGGGTCGGTAGGCTTCAACAATATTCCCAGTGGTATTAAAATGAAATAAAACTTTGCCCACGGAGTGAAATGCGAAAATGCAACCAAACCACCAAACTATCGCAAGCCCATCATCCGACCGAAAGATCATCGAAACACCGCGGGGTGTCGGCGGATTCGCGTCCGGATCTGGACGGTGATCTAACCGCCACCCCGAAATGGGGAGGAAAAAAAAGAAAATGGAATAAAATATGTAAAACACTCCCCTATCGAACAATGTCGCCTGGCGAAATAAGGTAAACAAATCGGCGATCGGCTTGAGTTTGGAGGACTTTTTGAAGTTTAAAAAATGACCACGAGCACGCGTCAATCGTGCAGGTGTGTTCATGTGTGTGTGTGTGTGTGTGTGCGCACCTTTGATCGACAGGTAATCAGTATGCAAAGTGCGCCATCAAGAGCACACTGGGTAATCGAGCGGGCAAACTCGAATGGAAACTCGCCAATCGTCAACCCACAGCGGGAGGTTGGTCGCGAAAAATTCTTCACTCAAAAAGTCACAGTCAGCAATATGTCTTCATTCGGCCGGCTGCAACGGTGGGAAAGAAATTCCGGCCCGCCAGCATCCCTTGCACCGTTGGCGACGGGCAAAGGTGGACGGGCTGAAAATGTAAAGCCCAATAAGCTCGTCTTCCTGTTCGCTCACGGCTTGCGCAACTATCATTAGCCCATTTGTACCCGTTGGCTAGCTAGGACGGCGCTTTCATTAGCAGGTCTCCACTGGCTGCCCCACGGAGAACATTCCCTTCCCTCTTCCACCGCGTTCCCTTTCGTTCCCTCAACAGGCAGGTCAGCGAAATACGCGCGGAGAAGAGAACCAGAACGAAGAGCGAAGAAAAAGCATGTAAATTAGTCCGCATCCGCAGTGCTAGTCCCGTAAGCCCCCGCGGATTGAACAAACATACACACATACACATAGTTTCAGATGGGGACAGGGCTGGATAGATGGCAGATTTTTCAGGTTTCCCATGGATCCCACTCGGCCAGCGTGCACTGTGAGATGCTCATGCCGTTAGGTTGACCGTTCATAAATCGCTAGATTGAATTTGTGGTGAAATGGTGTTAATGAGAACATGCTGTCTTAAAATTGATGTCTTGCGAAGTAATTGTGGTGTGGCAGGATGCGCAACCCTTAAGCCCAAAATTATCTGTGTTTCTGTAATTTATCTTGAAAATTAGTATGTGGGGGAGTAATTGAACATTTGAACATATTGCATGTTTAATTAGTCTTAAATTATACACCGTATTCTAACAAAACAATAAAATATTGAAAAGGTTTTTTTTTTAAAATGCCCAAAAATAAAATGTTTGTTCAAATCTACAAATCTTTAAAATTTTTATCGAAATGTTGTAGGTTTTAATTCTCCCTACTGGTACATTCATGCGAGAAATTAAACATGCAATTAGCAACGTCCATACACTTGTTCCAACCCTTCCCACCGTGCACGGAAGACAGCGAACCATCAGCGACCAGCTGATGAACTGGGCTCCCGTCGGCATTCGGTAATTGATGAGCTCGTGTGCTCGTTCCTTCGGATTGCTCTTCAAATTGCGTCCATGATGTGGAAGGCCCGGACATATGCCCTACATTCTCCCGTTTTGGGCTCCCTCGAACTTGAACCGGGAATCGCGGGATTGCACACCGCAGCGACCGAAGAGGATGCTTTTTAACCATCCATCGGAGGCATTCGTTGTTAGTTGTTTTTCTGGTGGGGTCATCTTTTGGGAGCTTTCCTTCAAACGTTTCCAAATGCGATTAGATGCTAAATGGGGCTTCCTTCTCGCTGGAAGGAAAATAAATCTCTTTTGAAACAACAACAAAAAATGCTTCATCTTTTGCTACCCTCCTGGCTTCGTTTTACGCATGATCGGATCATAAATTCGTTCGTCGGACCAGAAAACGATTTATAGTTTCCTTGGGCCCGTGCGGTTTTGTCTGTTGTTTTTGTTGCGGTGTGGCTGAACGTGTCGACTGTTGATGTTTGTCTGTTGTTTTCGAACGGTTTGCAACTTCTTCATAATTCCTTTTTTGTTTATTTTGCTGACGCTACTCAACCTCAACGTTGCAGCGATGAGTTCGAAACCACATCAATCCGCCCGGGAGGAGACGACACGAAAGATGTTTCCGGGCGACGATCCTCCGGCGCGGTTCGAGGTGAGGTGTGTGCGTGGTGCAAAATCCCTGCAGGAAGGAAGTCATAATTTCACATGCCCCTTCCCGGTTTCCCCGTACGTTTCTTGGTCGGTGTTGATTTTACAACGTCTCCTCCATCCAAGGGTCAAACGGTGGAGCAAAATAAAAACGGAGTAAGAAAACCAATCCCTCCAACAAGTTGACCGTGTATCACCGGTTTGGAGCTCGCGAATGAACATGAAACGACACGATCGGTGGCTAGCAAGCACAACGGATCGACCGAACAGACATTTCTTTTCCATGATTCCAAACTCCTCCGTCCACAGAACGTCAGAGCGCACATCAAATAACTAAATTGGAGGAAAAAGATAACCGTTCCATTTCGTCCGTCGCCGACACCGTTCGACTCTGTTTATCTTGTGTGTGTGCGCGCGCGTGTATATGTATGTTTATGTTTTTTTCCTTCACCTTTGCTTCCCTCCTCAAACATCAATCGATCGGTTCCAGCCCAATATTCAGGGTCAGAGATTTTCGACTTTTACGAGCTCAATCAAGCGATCGTAAAAAGCAATAATGCGAAGTAGGTAAACATGTCCACGATTGCATCTCCTGGTTGGATCCGTCGATCCGATTCCGATTGGACCGTACTTTTGAGGAAAAGATTGATGAGTCCGGAAAGTGTCTCAATCTTCCGATCGCGGCCCAGCATTCCTAGTAACGACCCTCGGGCGTAAGATGGCGCGTGTGACAGTTGCGATGCGATCTCCCGGTGCCTTTCACCGATCGGTCTCTGCCCCATCTCTCCCCAAATTGCTGGTGCTAGCCTGTGCTTTGTTAATCAAAACCTCACACGGTTCGCGTGTGGTTCGCGTTCCCGTTCGCCCGGCAGGTGAATGCGAACAGCGGGAGCATAAGCGAGCGCATTGCGCGGAGTTGCCCCGGGGTCTCACCCCGATGATCGATCCGATCGAGCATAAATCAGTCGCTTCTTTTTTCCCTTTTATTTTCATAGCCCGGCACGAAATTATATAGTCCACCTGAGGTCGCAGAAAAAAGGGATGGAAAAGGCGTAAAAACGAACGAACGCGACAGTGCGATTGACTTACTCATTTGCACTCCAGATGATGACGCTCCGGTCGCGAAGGTATGCACCATCCGATGGTCGCAAATGACCACTTTCGAACCCTCCGCACAGATGCATTGCGGCAGCGAGCTTCCTTGTAATGTCGCGGGCTTAAACACGCAACCTGGAGCCTGCCCACTGCCTGCACCGCAACATCATCATCATCATCATCAGCATCACCGTCCTCATCGTCAACTTCATGTTCTTCATCATCGAAACGATCGGCATCGAGGAAAAAAGAAAAACACGCACACAGAAATAAACGGGAGTAGTTTGCGCACGGAAATGCTCGAGGCCATCCGCCTGAAGGCGTCCAGAATCCACAGGCGCCCGATCCTCGGCCTATAACGAGCCTTCAAGGAGGAGAACTGATGCGCGCAAATAACTGAAACCCATCACAGTGCACCACCAGTTCAGGTCGAACCGATCGGAGCCCAACGGAAGCAGCGATATCAGCGATATCGAGAGTCGCACAAGTCGCTGAACACCCGGGCTGACCGAAAGACTTCCCCAGGTGGACGATGCGGCTCGATGCTCCCCGGAGTAAAAAGAGGGTGTGTGAGGCGGGGTGCAAAAAAAAACGAGGGCAGAACGCGTCTACGGCCACGGATGGCTCGATAGAAAGGAAACCCCGTGAACGGGCAGCAAAATGAATAGCTATCATCGATAGCACTAACTCCAGGTCTCCGGGAGCCATCCGGCGTTGTTTGTCCGCAGCATCCGCTTCTTCGCCTCGAGCAGAAACACGCAGGAGCAGCGGCAAAAACATGAGACGCATGAGATGATTGCTCCGAAAAGGAAAGGAATAGTGAATAAATGAAACGACCATTTGGGAGGAGGAGGAGAAGGAGGCGAAGAGGCAGAAACCGGGCGGTGGTGAACACAAAATTTCGACATGAGCATGGCCACATCCGCGAGCAAGAAGAAAAGCTCGAGTGAATATTATTATGATAATTAGTTTCCAGCAGCCCGGCACATCCTTCGTGCGTCCCGGCGTGGCGTTTTGGCGTGTTCGACAGAGTTTGCGTGCGAGAACGAGAAGAAAGGAAAAGGGGAGAACCTCCGACTGAGAGACCCACCCCCCACCCTCCCTCCCCCATCGCTATTGGTCCGAAGGCCGGTATCCTTTACTACTTTGCTTTAATAACAGTAATTATGGTACCGAAATTTTTATATTCATACTTATCGGAGTGGCCACAGTTTGGTGTTCTGTGTTTTGTGTGTTGGTTATTTGATGTGTTTCGTGCGTTCGGGCGTTGTTTTTATCTTTTTTTTCGTACGCCATTGCTTTGGTTACTTTCAAAGTATTTTTTCCCCCGTTGTCGTTTCATGGGATGCTGAGCTACTTCTTGGAATACAACGGCGGCGTCTGCTGTTGCTCAGATGGAACAACAGCATGGAGAGGAACACGCGGTCGATGATGATAGCGAAACCTTTCGGCGGACATTCTTTTCTTTCGGTCCCCGTGTTGTCCATCGAGCTCCGAAAACCGGGAAATGATTGTATTTTTTCGCCCCTCCTCACCTTTTTTGCGTTTTCGCTCTCCGGAGGACGAGTTCGCGTGAGCTGGATGGCGATTCCGATGGCGCGGGTTCATGCACAAGAAACACAAATTTAATGTGTGCTACCCCCGTCCGGGCCTTTGAGTAAGCGAACAGGTTGCTGCTCATTATGCTCCACCGGGTGCACGGAACCGGGCGATGTTGGCCACGATGGTCACGAGCTCGAATGCGCACGAATGGGACGCGGCACACGACGGACGCCTCATCGCGCGCGCCAGCGCACACATACGGCCAGATAATCAGATGGTCGTGCTGAAATCGTGTGCTGAGGCACCTGTAACTACAACTGTATAAGGGGGGTTATTGGGGGGAGCCACCTCGAGCTGCGTGCCAGCATTTTCGCGACAGTTTTGTAGCATGCATAATTTAGCATGCGATCGCGCGGAAAACCCGTTCCAGGAGTCTCAGCAGCTGTCGCACGCCACCGAGAAACCGTTTCGATTGAACTGGATCGGCGGGTTTGTGATCGAGGAGAAGCGAAGCAAAAACCATGCCAGGACAACACATCCCGAATTCCAATCCAATTGGGAAGCAACGGGAAGAAACACATCGTGGCGGTCTTATTGCACCAAGGCTGGTTTTCTACAAGTCCTTCCAACTGTGTGCGTGTGTGTGTGTCACTGTGGTGTGGGCAAAATTGGAATGTTATTAATTGCCATCGCCACCAGAGAGAGCAGGTCGCCCTCGGGGCCTCGGCCTGCAGATGAAGACGATTCCCGGACCACGTCGTACAGGCCAACGACCACACGATGGAAACCACACGCAGCCCTAAACGCAGCCTCTCGCCGGTCGTTAATATTCCCTCACTGTTTGCCTTCGATTCCGTTCAGCTGGCCACGGCGGTATGGTGTTTGTGTCCTTTCTTTTCGTTCACTTCGTTTTCCACCGCACACAACACAGCAAGCACATACCGACCCGAAACCGGGAGCGCCTCGGGGTTGGGGAGGTCAGGCCGACGGCCGTAGAAGCAGAGATATCTTGGACCAGATAAGGGTTGGGAATTGATTACAGGAAATCAAATTTCGACTGATCCTACCCTAGGTCTCTCCTGCTTTCGGTTGTTCGACGACTTCGGTTCGGAAAGGCCCTCGGGGTGAGGATGGCGCATTTGCATCGCCGGTTGTCACACGGCTGACGGGTGGTGGGGAGCATAGGGGTAGCAGGTGAACATAATTTAAAGGACAGTTTAAAGATTTCCTTAGCCCTGGGGTGGGAACAGTGGAAAAATATGTGCTTTAGTTCTTTTCTTACCTTTAGTTTGGTTTCCCCCTAAAAAAGGAAGTCATGTTTCTTTCCACGGTGGGAACGTTGGAACAGGAGAACGCGAAAGGGACATACCGGAAAAAATACGAACCTGCCCTGGCGAAAGGTCGATAAATAATTAGTGAAAGGCGTTGTCGAAATTTGCCACCATTCGCGTGTCGTGGAAAATTGGCCACCAGAAAAGGGGACAGGTTCGCCATTTACTTGTGACACATCGATAAACATATCCCCAAGAAAAAAGGAATCGTTTTAGTGGGAAGCAGTGGGTAAAACATTTGCAACAGCAAAACGAACCAGTCACGGTCAGTTAGTCACTTCCGGTACAAATTGGGCACCATTTGCATAAATAAATAGGCAATTGGAGCTGCCATACACAGGTGTGTGATGTTAAACCGGCCACGTCAAACGGCCAATGTGTATGTTCCGACATGCAATTCATCTTTTCCGCCAAACCCCATTCTAGACACCGACATTCCTTTGAACGCCACGCGGGTCATCGTGACTCATCGTTAACCCAGCGGTTTCGCGAATAATTACGCTTCTCACACGTGCATTTCTTCGACGCTAATTGTGCTTTGCTCGGTCACCCACTGCTGCCTCCCAAACCGGTCCTTCGTGTGGTGTGTCGGGTCGAGTGCATTGGAAGTGCACATTTGAGTGCATGTCTTCACCGTTTGGTGGCGGTTCGTCGCTTGCAACCATTTAGCGCCGCCGCACTTTGGAATGGACTGGAAAACGAACTCCGTCTTCCTCCTAACGAGAGGATCGGTGCTTTTACGGCGAACATAATTTTTATGATGCAATGGATTTCACGGATTACGAAATCGAACGATGATCGATCGCAATCGGGTCAAAGGAAACTGCATCAGGTGTAAAAGTGATTTAAATCAATTTGCGAATCTATTGCTACGACTTTAATAAAAAAATCGATAAATCTGTGTCGATAAAAAACGAACCATCCCGAATCCAAGCGAATGGCTGCCTTATTTCATGCAATTTAACCTTTCCGGTCCGTCCAACGGAGTACGGAGAGCACTCATTCGATCAGAAACTCGCCCCTGTTAAACCGAAAGGGAGTCGATGCTTTGGCCACCATTTCCGCGCAGGTGGGGAATGTTCGTCAGGGCAAACGACTCTCGGGTGATGTTTTCATCCGGGACTGGTTGCAGCGCTAGGATTGATTAGCCGGACATCTCATCCATCTCTTGCGCCTCGGGCCACAAAAGCGTGTTCCCGGTCACGGGACTTTTCTTCCATGCGCCATGGCGAGGGTTCTTGTTCCTCTCGCTGGCATATGTGATGCGTATCCGGCCGGTTGTGTATAAAATTAGTGCAGCCGTATCTGTGCGAGCTGGCAGGAGGGATTTTCGTTTCCGATTCTCCAACTTTGCTAATTTCCAACCCCAGCCCCCTCCACACACTCGACGATTTGGTGTAATTTTCTATTTCCGATTGTTTTTCTGCAAAACGCCGGAAACCGATTTATGGTGGTGCCTCCGCGCCACAGGAAACCCCACAATCGCGCCTGGAGTGGCTGGGGCTGTTGTTTCGGGAAGTGAAGAATGAACGCAATCACACACATATGGGCCCACCGAGAGCCCATTTGCCCGTGTGCATATTATTATGTTCGGGGCAGTGCACGAAAATATGCTGGTCGGGCTTCCTACCGCAAGACCATCCACTCTACCGGGATTGATTTACGATGGCGAACGGAAGTCGACTGTTAAAAAGCCTCGACCCGAGCCGCGAGCCGATTCGATCGATCGATCGATTAAAAACGCCAGTCCGGGCCGGAAAAAGGCACAGACCGTAATTACGCCCAACTTTTCTCGATCGGGCAGAATCGGGTGTGGTACGGATCCCGAAACGGATGGTTCTTCCTGCGATTCTGCCGGGGTTTTCCCAACCCCCGGAGAAGCCGTGCGATCGATAAGCGAAGGATCACATTACCCGATGATGGCACGCGCTTTTGTTTCATTTTCTTTGCTCTTTGTTTCGGAAAACCGACAACATATGTGCATCGGATGCGTTTTATCGTGCTCGAGCGATATCGAGCGACGAGGGGAAATTAAAATTCCTTCCCAGTTTCCCGTGTTTTATCGCTTCCGGCTGCTGGGCACGGGTAAGTGTCCTCGCGTCGGAAGGGAAGTGGCGCCGGTCAGGATCACTTTCCCGGTGACAGATTGAGAGCACGCGTTCGCGTTCGTGTACGCATTCGGTTTCCATTTCGATACCCCATTCGGAACGGCGGCATTTGAAACAACCTGCCCTTCCACGCACCGGGTCGATTCGCCGGCGACAGGTTTCGAGCCAAAGGTTCAAGTTCAAATGACATTTTAATTGCCCACCAGCTGGTCCGGCCCCGGAATGGAATGGTCGTCGTCGTTTGTTTGCCGTTTCGTATGTTTTTCTCTCGGCGTTCGGAAGATGAAACGAAATGGTTGGACGAAAAGAAAAAGGCGGCGGGCGAAGATGTCTTACGGGTGGCATCTGGCGCTTGGCGGTGGTGGGTTGGCCGGTAGGTATTAATCCCATCGTGTACGGACGGCGGACCACACGCGGATCGATGAAACGGGCGGCATCGATTGGGACTGAGTATGGCCGTGTCGGCATTCGGTTTCAATGTCTTGAGAGCTGATAAACAGCTGGTTTCTGGGGGTAAAAGTGGATGCTTTCTTTTTCAACGCGACACGATTCGATCCTCACGGGAGCAGCGATCGTTCGGTCGGAGTCGGATATATTTGAACCCTTGAGTGGAAAAAATTAAATTAAAATAAATATTCAACTTTTGTTCGGTTGGAAAAATATATGGTATTTCTCTTCCGGCGAGAAATTATAAAAGATTATTAGCTAATTTTTTTTCGAGAAATTCTAACTTATTCAATGTGTAACCCTTTAAAATGTCGTATAAAAATACAGCGAATTGAAAAGTTTTGCTCGATGAAGAAGAAACTATTTTCAAAATTAAGTCAACATTAAAAAATAACTGCTGTTCAACTATTGCTACACGGTGCGAAAGAATAGATTATTTTCCACCAAAGAATGTAGCGACTACCGAGATCCATGAACGAAACGATTAAAACATTTTTGAGCTAATCACCGTTTCGTAATGGATTCCATGCACTCGAGGGGTTCGCCGCTTGTGAGAAAAACAAAATGGACCAAACCGGGAGGAAGCACTCAATCGAACCGCGAACCGGATCGACCAAATCGTATCAAAGCGGATCGCGCATCGATCGGACGGAGTCAGAAGGAGGAGGAGGAGGAGAACGAGGTAAAGAAATGCGATGGCGATGGCGATCCAAGAACGCGGGCCCGGGAAACGGAGATTCTGGTTTAATCGGTTATGGCTCTTATGGTTGGTACGGGCGCACTGGAGTCGCGCCCGATTTATGACTTGCCATGGGCCAAGCCGTAGTCCAGCGCTGTCGGGTTTTGGGTGACCACCACCACCACCACCAAACGTATGGAACGTGGGATCGACCAAACCAAACAGCCAAAGCCGGGAGCCGTTGCTAATCTTTCCGTTTCCCATGTGAACCGGGCCATCAGCAGCACCCGGCGGATGACCCGAAAGCTTCCCCTTTAAGAGAGGTTCCTCCAAACTCCCGGGAGCTCAATCAATCTCCGCCGCCGGTGCGCGACTAATGCGCGTCGTACATCGATGATGGCGATGGCGCGATGTGATGATGCATCAGCACAACCCCGTGAGCATGATCACCCATCGGTATCGGTATCATTAAGTCGCCACTCCGAAAAGCGTTCTACCGGCTGTGGGGTTTCCTTTTTCTATTCACTTCACTTCATTGCTTCCAGAGTGTGCCTAATTCGGGCTACCGTCGAGTGTTCCTCCCGAAGCAAAAGGGGGTTTCGGGCCCACTGGGGTGGCTGGGATGTAAAATTATCGTTATTTAACAAAAAAATGTGGAGGAGGGAGGGGGTCTCCATGGACGAAATTGGACGTCGAGCTAAAATCGCTCGGCTAGCGTTAATTCATCTTAAAAGAATGGAGCTCGAACGTTTGTTTTCTGCCCTTGAGGTCGTGAGGTGGAGAGTTTTGGAACGTCAGCACCACCGGACGCGATCAACCCCTTGGTGGGGAAACCGTTTTTTTTGTTGCCTCCAGAAGTGAACAAAAACTAAAAATTGCGCAAGTGCGCCCGCAAAGGAGAACCGGCGACGTCGTTTTGTGGAGAGATGAGGCAAGCTTAAATTGAAGGGAATTCGGCGTGCAGCAACAGTGGGTCTCAATTACGCTCAGCTGGAACATAGATACACACACACACACATACTTACATCGCAAGCAGCCATACGTTGTGGACACATTCGACACATTCCAAAGCTGGCGTTTTGGGGCGTTCTTTTCGAGACATTCAGGTTGGAAAAATCTAACTCCGCTTCAATGGTAAGCGACAGAGGAAATCGGGTACCACAATGGCTCCAAGGGTCGATTCAAATCCCCTCCAGCCCCACCCTTACCCCAAACCCTTCGCAATCCACCTCGGGTTGAGGTGAAGAATGAAATAATAAGCGAAATTAATCGTAATGATATTTAATGACAGTAATGTGCCGGCCCCTAAAAGCTTCACCGGTGGAATGTGTTCTTGTCTGTCCGAAATTGTGGAAGGCGCAAAAACTGACTTTGCCAGACAAAAAAAAACAACACACACACACACACACAATGAAAGAGGAAACCCACCGATTCTTTTCGTCTATTGCGCGTGCTCTTTGACGAGCAACACGCGAACGATCGAGTGGTTTTTCTTCGAGTGCGATGGAATCCGACTCCACAATTGCAGATGACACGCGCGCTCCACCCATCGATAGGAGCCTGAGGTGGGTGAGGGGGAGGGCACGGTAAGGCGCAAATGTCACAAACAAGAAGCAACAAACGATAAAAAAAAACCTGATGACAGGGTGTTTGCGAATACAAAACACGCAAACACAACGATACGCGATCATGATCGCGCTTAGTTTTTCCACCCGTTGGTTGCGACTGTGTCATTTTCTTCCCGCGAAGTCACGGATACCCCGCTCGATCGGTGAACGGAATGCGCGTAATTGTCACCCGGATCGGTGAAACAATGGCCTTCCCTTGGAATACAGAAATCCGCCTCGCATACACCCCAAAACCCAAAATTATCTGCACTTATGCTTTCTTCCAGGCCAGCGTTTGGAGCTTTTTCGGCGAAAATCATTAGCGGAACACAAACCGTAGCGACATGAACCTGCTGCTGTGCTGGAAAGGAAAAATTCAAACGTCGATCCAAAATGGAGAAAAACCCACCGCCCGCGGAGGGCGTAAAAAAGAAATTGTACGGGAATCAAAACCCCCAATGCCCTTGTGTGCCCCCTTCTCCCCCGTTTCACCCGCTCGGAATGGAATGCCACCGATTGTTTCTTTTCCCACCGAATGAATTCATTTCTAATAAAGTGGTTCCGCGTCGGTGCGTTCAGGCCGAAGGAAAGCCCGTAATGTCCCGACCGTTCCGGGTAGAATATAAGACGCTAATGATACACTGTCCAGAAGAAGAAAAACAGAATACAAAGTGAAACAAAAAAGAAAACCCACCCCCAAACAAGCTGCCAGCTTTCGACTTGTCCGGAGGGTTCGGAAAAAAATTGTAATAACGAGCTGCACACGAAACGAAGCCGGCCGGATTAGCGGGGATAAGAAAAACAACACCAGAACTTGAATCTTGAAAGAAAGACAAAAGTAAAGGAAACCAACCGCCGGACGGCGACATCGACGATGGTAAACGAGGCGAACCGGGAACTCGACGTTTTTGACACCTACGCGAAACGTCGATGTCGGCCGGCATAATCTGCCATCGATTTAAGCAGCTCGTTTGGTATCTTTTCTTCGCCCGTCCTGTCCCCGTGTGCCGTTTGCAAAATGTGAAGTTTTGCCACCGCACGATCACCGGAAAGAAAAGATTCCTTCCGCGCCACCGATGATCTTGGTTGTATTATTTTTAAGACACTTTTCTGTGTTTGTCTCCACCGGCTCTCCGACTCGTTGCTTTGGCATTAGCGAGGCGTTGTCGCGACACCGCGCAGCGCAGCTCTCCGGCTGATCGCCTTTTGGTGGCGTGTGATAAATGAGGTCCCGGGGAGTGGACGTTTTGCGCGTGGGCTTGGCGACACAGCGTCGAGGACGTCGCGTTGGGTCCTTTCCGCGAAGGTGCGTCACAAGATAACGTCAGAAAGGGGTTGGGGAGGGAGAGGGAGGACAGAAAACACATCCTGCCAAGGCACGGTTCCCAGGAAAACAAACGAACATACAATCGCTCGAAACTCGAACAGCTCCGAACGAGCGATTGTCGAGTGAGCGATCTTTTGGCGAGATGCATTATAATAATTCTTGCCTTCCACCACATCCTCCTTTCGTTGTGTTTTGTTTTTTTTTCTGTGTTTGCAAAAACCACGGGGAAAAGCTTTCCAGCCGTGACCAAGGTACGTGTATGTAGCTCTGTCTGTAGGAGTTTACTTGTTCATCCTTCGCCATTTCGCGATCGATCGCATTGCGACAAGGATGACATTCCACCAGCATCGCGGTTGGTGCGTGGGAATGAATTCTTGAGTCGGTTTATCTTAATGCCGTTTCATTTATTTAATTTTTTTTCCATTCCACCCGTAGATTGTCGACCTCTAACTTTGATTGTACGTGGGAGGCTTTGGGGGGCACACAATTTGAAAAAAGGAACAGTTACACAAACAAATCCAATTCCATCATCCTCTCGATCGATGGGAGTTTTTGCGAGGAACGCGAGCTGCTGTGTTGCACACGGTTTGGCAAAGGCTCCTCACTTGGGGGCAACAACGACTCCAGACGCCAGACGCTGCTGGCCAACTTTATCGAAGGTTGAACTACTTTCCAGCGTGATGGAACGGCCGGCTGAGTTTGCCCTGCTTCCAAGAATGGAGGTGTCCACTGAATCACATCGTCGAGTCGGGTGCTTAATTGTTTAAAAGTTAGCCCTCCCCGGAATGGGAGCTTTGAGGCGGGAGTTTGATTGATTGCCAGGGGCCTCGCAACCATTTGCGCGTGTGTATTTGTGTTAGGTGGCCCCACGTGCGCTGCCGGACGGTCGGTTCGTGTTGATTGATTTAAGCCAATTAACAGGGAGCAGGGTGCTGAATCACCGACGAGATGTCGCGAAATTTATTCGATTTCGGTGTTCGATAATGAGTCCGGTGAAGGTCGAATGCCGTTTCTTCGATTGACGTGTTTTAATAAATCATTTACTAACTGGTGGATTGGTTGCTCACCGAAGTGAACTCTAGTCCATTTATTAAATGCTCAAATTAAAGCGGTTGTTTTTGTCGGAATTCAAAATTATTTACAATAAATAAGTCAAAGAAGGAGTTAAATTTAAATATTTCCCACATCTGAAATTTCGGCGTATCTTGGCCATCCAGTGTTCCAACACTTTGGACCAGTTTCAGCCAGTTAGATACTCAAAGTGGTAACACAATTAAGAATCCCATTTCCTCACCTGTCCTCCCTCTCCCTCGCCTTGGCCTTTTATCTTTCTACACTGAAACCGACTCGACAGGTCGGTAGCACTAGCGAACCCCTTAATGTTTAACGAACTTAACAGGTTTCTCAAACTTGCACTTCCACCCCGCCCCAAGATATTCTGGCTGCCGAACAGTCGCTCCTCTTACCGACCATCTTCAGCGCTAAAGAGTACATCAAATACACATGATTAGATTAGTTTTCCCGCCGGTCGAGGAATGTCGAGCGTGCCTTCCCGAAAGACCATCTTGGCCCGCTTGGGGGAAACGGTAGCAACGCTCCGGAGCGTGCAGGTGCTAAATGATAGCAGCGGTGTCGGCGGCCTCTGTGGAAAATCACAAAAGAAAACCGAGTGAGGGAAGAGAAGAATCCAACGGGGTAAACTAGCTCACGCGTGAGTGCGCGATATTTCGAACTGTTTCGGTAGCGTGCCCTGCAGGCAGTAACTCGTCTTCGGGGAGCACGTGGAGAAAACAGTTGGGGAGTCAATATTGACACGCGGTCCGCGGGGGAAAATTCCATTCCGGTACGTGCTAAAAAGTGGTGACGGTAGCGAACTCTCTGATGTTCGGTCGTTCGGTGCGCGGTTGAAAAAGGCGATCGCCGAACTTTGCGTGACTCACATGAGCGCACCACATGGCTGGCGGCATTCCAGAGTAGCAAGTAGAGTGTACCGCACACAAAGTGACGGTGTTTGGTGACGGTGATCTCCACCGGTTGGAAAGCCCAACTCTATTCTTAGAAGCCACGGAACATTGACTCACGCGATCTAAGCTTGTTTGCGTGATCGTTGCGAGCGATCAGCATTAGGAGAAGTGCACCTGAGCGACGTCAGCGAACGCCATATGCAGCTGTGACTTAGAGGTATCCCGTGGTTACAATCGAAGCGTGCATCACGCGGTCCGAGAGATTCGAGAAGTTCCCCGAAGAGTGAACGGAAGTGGTTGATTTGTTACCGAAAGCTGGGCTTTGGACCGGATGTTCGGTCAAGAGATCGGATAGTGATCGTTGCTGTGATCGGTAGAGTATACTTACATGGACTCACGGTGACGCTGAGCAGCGCTACGAGTACCAGCAACGCTGCTGGCCGCTCGAGCTGCCTCTTCTGGAAGCTGTCGGCCATCCTAGCTTTATTCCTGGCTCTTAATCTATGCGACTTCCGACACGCGTTTGCGCTTGCTAGCTGCTCTCGCTTAGTCAGGTTTCGTTTACAGAGGTTTCTCAGACGCAACCCCTCTTCGGGTCTCGTGAAAAGCCGCTCGTGTTTCAAATTTCAGCGCCTAGCGGCCGTTTATTTTCTTGCTTTTTTCCCCTAATGAGCTTTCCACAATTTTTATGGCTGCACGATGCTGTTTACATTCATCTGGACCGAAACGCGCCCGCCGGCCATCCGGTTTGGTGGCCGGGACTGCCCGAAAGCACCGGAGTGCCAGAAGAGATAGACGCCCGTAAACACGACGCACATTCGAAATACCGGCGTTTTGGGAATGACACCCGTGGCGGGAGGATCACTTTTTCCCGGGGGGATGAAGGCACCCAATGGGAAGCAAAATCACGAAACCAACTTTTAGAAACACAAAATCACACACCACACACCAGAAATCACTTAAAACGGGCGGGATTTCACATACAACAACAAGTCGAACAGTTTGACGTACGCGTATTGTGTTCTCTCTGCTTCTCTCGGCGGCTTTGACGGCTCGCGATCCGAGATTCCGTCTTCCGGGGGTCAAAACAATCGACTTTTCTAATCCATAAATTAGATGAATCGCATCAAATGATACATTTTTACCCCCACTGAATTGTGTTCGTTTTCTTTTACGGTTTCGTTCGTCTTAGAATGTTGTTTGCTTGCGTGTTGTGGAGATCTTCGAACGCTTGGATCGATGCTGATAAAGACCCCGGTACGGACGGTAGTGATTTCACCTCTCCGATAGACCTCACTAATTATTCATTAGCACTGGGGCACACAGCTCTCGATTCGATTCGCATACTTTGCATCACTCGCCCTTACAACTGGCTTCTGTTCGAACGTTTTTCTTCACTGCACGGCTTTTGTTTTCCTAGTCTCACTTTGTGGAGATGTGCGATCCGCGATCGTTATCGACTGGAGTTGCGGCACAAGGTCGACCGCAAGGCGGGAGGTTTTCTGCGACCTTTCGCGACCCGATCAATCGGCGCCGAATGAGTAAGCGCGTGAATGAATGAACCAGCGGACTGTTTGTTTCATGAATGGACCACAACGTTCCGTTCGCGTGCACTGGAGAGGAGGCCTTAATGCAAAGGCCGGTAGGAGTTGGGAAAAAAGTTGCAGATCTGCGAGATCACTGATCACTTTTGCGAGGAACTATCAGCACGGTTTAGCACGCAGAGGGAGGAAAACTTGTGTAATGTTTTGAGACGTTTCAATCGTTTCTTAGTCGAACGCCTTCCGAACGCTCTCGCTTCATCGACCGTCTTCGACGACGCACTGTTTCGTACTGAGCTGGTGTTGTGGAGCGCAAACCGGCTCTCGCGTGCTTCTCGGCGCTGCCGGCGGTCCGCGAGCTTTGCTTAAGCTCTTTTTTTTGCTCCCCCCGTGTTTCGTTTATTGCTTTTTTCCGTTTTCTTCGCGGATCGCCCATTTCTCGCTTTCTTTCCTTCTCTCTCCAGGTACGCAGTCGCACCCCGTCTCTGCGCCATTGCGCCTTCCATTCAACGTTCGTCTCCTTCGTTCGTACACTTTGCCGGTGAGTTTATTGGTTCGTTTCCTTTTCGGTGGTTTTTCGTAGCGTTTCCCTTTCTTCCGCTTTTCGTGCCGAGGAATGGCCGACACGCGGTAGAAACTGATGAATGAAAGGTATTTTGAACTCTCCTATCGGGAACCGCACCGTTTATATCGGTGGATTGAGTTGCGATCGAGATTGTTCAGGAGATATTTGAAAGATAAGCACATGGATACATGCTGCACACGTTTTGGCGTACAACATCGATTTATACTATTTGTGCTACAAGTTGCCAGCTGGTCAAAAACAACCAGTTGACTACTCAACAAATTCAATTTGTTTTCAAGAATAAAACTGAAAAGGTTCTAGTGTCGCCTACTGCGTACGCAAGGGCTTTTCTCGACGTCTCGAGGGCAACTTGCGATGCAACTTATGCTGACGTAGTGTGTACCTCTCCTTCCACCGTTTCCTTTCTCGTTTTCTCAACCCTGGTCGAGTGGCCATCGCTCACCGGCTACAACGAAGACCGGGTTTGTAAGTTCATTCATCAGTCCGCAACGCTGCATGTGCTGCCCAGCATTATGGGACGGGGTTGCCCGGTCGGTGGTCGGCCATGGAACGCACAACACGCACCACACAGACATACACAGACACACAAACACATACACTGGATGGAAGTGGTATTGCTGCTGACGGAGTTGCAGGTTGTTGCTGCCGCGTTTCCGACACTGGAATTCCAACGGCATTCTCGTGCGTGTTATGGATGCATCATCGTCGATCGTAGCCAGGAGGGCAATCGTCGAGGGATTACCCCGGGAATGGGCATTAGTGAAAATCTTCTAAATGTTATTAAAATACGACATGTTGCCGGGTTGCAGCCGCGGCCCCGGCCGGTTCGGGGGGACGATTTTATTTTAATCCAACTTAATAGACAGCCATAATCGCCTCCAAGCGCACCGAGCTGATGGGTATTAATTTCATTGTGACTATTTCATTTTCGACCACTCTGGGGATGGGTGGCAAAGTGAAGTTCTTTCCCTTTGGTAGAATTGGAGGGCATTAAATATGTAGTTGACATGTGGATTATCGCTCTGATAGTTTAGAAGCTTAAGGCGGCATGAATCGGTTTTATCTTTTCAATTGTTGTCCTGCTTCAAAATAGGAATCATATCGAAGAGTCAGCAGATAAATATATTTATTTTAAACACTAAATTGAAAAGTGTACTCTTTCCTTTTATTTGGTTGAAATCTAGAATTTTAAATGACGAAATTGAAATAAACATTAAACGCCCGCAGATCTGAGCAGTTATTTATCTGGACTTCGTTGGACATAGTAATTCTCTAAATGTTTTTGGTTCTCGTAAACTCAAAATTTAGGAAGATTTCAGTTCTTAAAAACTGCTATAAAATGGCCAGATTAGAATACAAGACAATTAAAAATCAATAATTATATAAACAAGTAAGACATATTTGTGTCGTCTTGCCTACATTTTTATTGTACTTCATAATAGTTAAACAAATTTCCAAACTTATGCTGTCCTGTGTCTATGATGTTCTTTTAGATGAAAAATATGATTTGATTCGTCGAAACGCTATTTGACTTTGGCTGAAAAGCGTTAGAAAGGCCGGTTTTATCTTCAAACAACATATATTCTTTTTGCTGTTTAATTGATTATACAATGTTTGCGGCCGATCGTATCTTTTGTGATTTTATCTTTCCGTAGGTAAATAAGTATCTGCAAAACCATGCACCGGAGAGATTACTTTCGAACAGAGCGCAATCCCTCAACAATGCTCGTCGCTAGCGGACCATGGGGTCCGTGTCCAGTAGGTCGTTTCAAATGCCCCGGAGCCGCAGTTTTAGGAATACTGTGGATGTTCTGAGGGATAAACAAAAAAACGAAACAAAAATAACAGACACACATACACACGCACACAGCAAAGACGTTCATCCTTCAATCTTTCCCGCGCCGGAGCGGAAGAACCGACCATCTCGAGATGTAGGTAAACCCGATGTTTTCTTCCATTTCCTGGTAAACGGTCGCAGGTCTAGCGTCGGTTCCCATGTTTGGCAACCTGCTGTGTGTGCCGGTTTTACGATCGGAAGAGACCCTAGACCCTGTCCCCCTCCCCGGGTGCTGGCCCTTCCTCGAGTGTGACACGGGAGAAGCGTCGAGTTTCGCTCTTTCGCACAACAACGTCGCGGTCGAAGGTTGTTCGGTGCCTTACGGTTTGATGATGGGTTTTTTCTCTAGAGTTTTCTTCCTTCTGCATCATAGTGCGCCACCACCTTCGACGCCGAAAGTGGACGAAATGCACACAAGAAATGGACAAGCAAAACGGCGCAGCAAGGGATGAATAAAGAAGGGAAAACAATCTTAGTGCCAGATAAACCTAGAAGTGAGATAGAGTTATAAAAATGAGGTAAGGAATGAAAGACAAATAAATCAAGTGGAAATTATCGCCAGGGTATGGGAGGGCCGAGATGAAAGATGGAAAGCAACTGCACAAGGAAAGGTATCCGGGGGCCAGGTATCTTCTACAGCCCATGTTCGGCGATATGTAATTCCCGAGAAACCATTCTCTTAAACGGAAGCAAGATGAGTGATGGGCCGGCATGGATTCATCTACGAATGGCGAACAGTGGTTGAGCGAGACTGCGTATGCAAATTGCATCATTCCGCGACTTCGTTTCGGTGTTTGTCGGTGTTGGTGGGGTGGCAATGTTCTTCTCCCCATTGGCATTGTTCAACAACCCTCCCCCTTTACTCACCCCTTTGATGGAGTCGAGCGGGCAGATTTTCTGTCGCGCATGACTGACGCCAGTTGATTGATTTTGCGCGCTGCGAGTGAAAATCAACATCATTCAACATATCGTCACCGCGTGTGCGCGCGTGAAAGTGTAGGAGCACAACTCGTGGCCGTTTTATTGCGGAACGGTGGATCGTTTGAGTGCGGTTGACACTCCGGACTCCGGACAAACGGTCGAGCCGACCCGAATGGGCATAAATGGCTTGCTTGGTGACTTCTTCTTGGATGGAAAGAAAAAACTAAAAGCCCCTTCGGAGCGGAGACGTTGGTCGGAAGAGGGCAAGCAAATATTGTGCTTACGTCCCCCGGTATGACGCGTACTTCCTGTCCGGGCCGTCAAAGGTTGGTTATGTATGTACGCTGTTGCCTTTTTTGTTGCCTCTCCACTTATAGACCCATTTCCCTTATCTCACCCAGGTCGGTCTCCTAGCGCGGCCCGGGCACTTTGCATTTTCTTTTTCCAAGGTTTTCCAAGGCGGTCGGAGGGCGCGGACCGGGTCGGGCCAGAGATTAGATAAACGCTTTGCCAAGCCTGGGGCCGGGTTTCCTGGCCGAGTGTGTTGCCGAGGTCAGGTTGATATCACCCCGTAGCTTTCTTGTGCCTGCGCTTGGCAGTGTTTAGTTTCGGTCTTGGCCCGGGACTAAAGTCGCTCTCTCTCCCTCTCGCACACACACGCAGACACAAACGTATCGCCACTTAATGGGGGGAGGTTCGGGTTAAAGGAATTTGATCAATTAATGTTAAGTGGCTTCGCTCACGGTGGTGACAAACCGATCGGAATGCGATCGATTCTCCCGCCTGAAGAGGGCTAGTGTTTTTTTTTACTGCGAAACACCAGACACCGGCCGGCTAATGGCGGTGAGGAAGAAGAAGAACAAAAAGCAGAATGCACTCGTTTTCCCTGCCGGACTTGGACTTGTTGAAGCGACAAGGAAAATGTGCATCTCCATTGCTCGTGGTGCCGACAGCCGGCCGAGATTGTTCTGCCATCCTTGGCCAACACCAGCGCCGGTTGCTCCGGTTCTTGGCCTCGGTGCGGTGGAGCAACAGCCAACGAACCGGCAGGAAACCACACACCGAGAAATCGAATCCCTGCTAAACTATCGCATTCCGTGCATCGCGCACCGCCATGCCGGCCGGAATTGAGTGATTTTCCTCGTGGCCTCTCCGTGACGTGAAACCGGACCATTTATTGGCTCATCTCATCGGGTGGACACACATGCACACATACTTGCGGCAACCGGGTCCGTCTGATGACTTTATACGACGGTGATGACGCTAGATAGAACAACGTGAGCTGCTTGAGCCGTTTAGGGCTTACTCGGGCTTCCTTTTGGTTAGACAGTTGGGCAGTACTTTTTGATTTGTTTCTATTTTTCCCTTCCTTGGAGCGTTACATGGAATTCGTAGAAGAAATTGTTCGAGCCCTTCTTTTGGTGCTATGTTCGCAACCGGGACGTCTTCAGTAACAGTGCAGGGCAGTTTTACAGCACAAAAAGAACATAGATGCGATCGGATTGAAAACGCTGAACATTTTCTTATAGTTTAAAGAATTTTAAATTACAAGTTTATTTCTGTTGTTCACGTAATAATATATAAGTTAGCTAAATACCTTTGGCAACATTGTTTGAAACATTTTCATTTCATTTTGAGCATTCACGTTTTACTGGATCCTTTTGACTTAGTATGTTTAGTTGCAACAGTCCATTAAACCAATCACATAGTAACGCCGAAAAAAAAAGTTGAATAATACTACTAACAAAATATCTTTTGTAAATGTTTTATATTCTTTTTCTAAACAGGGCTACGAAGATACAAATATTGATGTAAATTTTGATATCTCTTCGATCTCTGAGATCGAACGAAATCACTCAGCACGTTTAAAACTGAAAAAAGCTCAAGAAGAAGTTCCATAAAATATACGAAGGCTACTTACATGCTAACTCAGTAATGGAAATGGTTGAGGAATGGAAAACCTTTATGAAATTGAAACACCACATTTATCATCCCATTTATTGTTTAGAAAATAAGTGATGATTTACCGCTAATTAGTCTTTCTGTAATGTTTTTGGGCCAATTTCTGCATTCCTGCTAGTTTAAACTCATTATTTCATTTAGCTTTTGAATAAATATTATACGTAGAAAAATATAACATTGCCTTTTCGTTCAGCTTAACTAACGTGGCACGGGACGGTGGGAAACCATTCAAAAGAACAATTAAAACATTATAAAAGATGTTAACCGAAACACCTTTAGAACCTGAAGTGGATTTTAAAATTCTCAATTAACGCAAATTAATTGCCAAACTAAATATAGAAAATCTTTAAAAAGATGTATCAAAAATTAAAGAGAATTAAAAAAAATTCAAAAATACCAAGGCGTCGTTATGCACGACGTGATGTTGATGTTTCTTAAAGAATTGGGAACGGGAGGGAGTGTAATAAAATAAAAATCCGCAACCTGCAAACGTGTGGTGCACCACTGTATTTTATTTATCCGTTGCTTCTCGATGGCAAAACAGTTCTCGCCGGTGTACCCCTTGAATAGGCTCGGACTGTCTTGTTCTGTCTGTGTATGAGGTGCGTTCTTTTCTCGTTCTTCACCGCCTGAAAGACCAGGACCGACTTCCTCCGGCCCCTGCGGGGTAGTTAGTGTTCCAGAAGAGCAGACAAGCGCAAGCAAGAGGGCAATCGGTAATAGAATCAGAACACACATATAGCCCTCGAGTAGCGCGTTGGCTGACCCTGACCGTGATGGTGGGCCTGGTAGGTTCAAGGGGTCGAACCGGTCAGCCCCGAGAGCCGTGTGTTGATGATGATCATCATCACCATTTAGGGTTGTCATCGAGCCAGTGGAATTGGTGGGTCGCTGGTGGCCGAAGGTTTTAATTGTTTTGTGCCCTCCTCCACGGAATGGCGGCATTTTGCCTTCGTTTCGTTCTTTCCCCCAAGAAGACGATTGATGGTCTTGGGTTTGTGTTTTTGTTTCCAGTTTTCGCCTCGTCTTCAACCTGGAAAATGGGATAGAGGATTATTGGCCATCGGCTAGTTTCCGTACACTGATCTGTTGTGATCGGATGTTGTGCCGTGTTGTGTGTTGTGTGGGGGATTTTCCCTCTGTTACCTTACCGCCTGTTTTCCTTTCCAGTGTCGGCTCATCCGGTCGGGAGAGTTAATCAAATCCCTAAACCCTCGGTTCATTCGGTTTCTACACCGCCGAGAGAAAAGTTTGCCAAATAAGCTTCTGGTTGTTTTGTAATCAGTTCGTTTAAGGTTTAGGTCTTATGCACCCTTGTTGGCCGATCGGCTGCAGCGGAGTTTCTTTGAGCTTTACTTAAAACACCGAAAGGGTGACCCGCGGGGCTGGCTTGAGCTGCGGCTTGTTGTTCAAACAAAAAAGTTGGCCACCGATCCAATCCCGAGTGTTGGGTTTCGCCGCAAGCGTTCGCTTCAAGCGAGCCGCCGTTTTGCATGATCGCTCTTTTATGCTTTCCTCCGCCCGATGGCCATCCGTTCCGCTGCAACGAGTTCGGAATCCATGCCGGACTACCGCGTTGATTGCGATCGGTTCGATGATCTGCCTACGGAAGACGTCGTTTGGTCTTCGACGAGGAGAACACGCGATGCGTACTGTGTCAACAGACTGCCGGACATGGGTATCGGGGTGAGAACTAATGACCAAAGCGTTGCGAGGCCGGAACCCCCGTTCTTGTTGGAACAAGTTGACGACCAAGTGCCGGAATGAGTGGTCAACAAGCGGACAACTGGGCACTGCAGCTCCTGCGATCCAGTATTTGATCAGTAATGGAGACAAACACAAACAGCCGGCACTTGTGGTCAACCTGGTCCGGCACTCCGGAACCGGGTGTCCTTCCGCAGGTAGGTTCACCCCACGTCCCTAGGGGGCAGACAAACTTTCCTTCCTCCTCCAACTCGCTCCTTTCTCCTCCTCCTATACCTTTCTTTCTTTCTCTCTCCCTGGAAAACCAATGAACCACAGTGAAGTCGATTGGTGTTATTTTTTAATTTTCATATTTTCTGTTTATTTATCCGAACTCCGGCAGCAACCGTTCGCCATTGTTTGCTCGTTGATGTTCGTTATCCCTTCCTTTTACGGGTTGGTAGTGCATTAGAAGCGAGTGCAAGGCAAAGCAAAAAAAAACCCTAAGACACAACAAAGGGAAGTGCTAAAGAGATTAATATGAAAGTAAAGTAAAGCGAATGGACAAAAAAAAAGCATAAAGAAACAGACTCACAATAAACGAAATCTTGTCATGAGAGACCATGATCCTTGGGCCTTAAAGGGAAGCGTTAAGTGGGACGGGGACCGAAATCCAATCTGCCACCAGGTTTGGTCGTCCTTCTTCGGAAATTCGGCGAAAATGTTCTTAAGGCCCTATTGTGTTATGGTACGAATGAGGAGCTTGGTGTTATTTTTTGTATATTCTTTCCGCCAAAGGAAGTTTCCTGTGAATGTTCAACTCTCGTTGAAGGACGCACGTTTTCAGCCGGTGAACGTTTCGGGTGGAAGAATGCAGAACGTACGATAGCAGACGAGCGAAACTCCTAGTGGAATGTGAATTTTGGTGCAATTTCGGTGCTAATTCCGATCCTGGTCACGTTCAAAGCATAGCACATAACGATAGGAAAGGAAGAAGAGCGATGGTCAAAACCCATCAAACTTTCCGTTGTTATGGTACGCCTTGAGTAAACATGAGGGAAATTGAATGTTTTTTTGCTGGATTCTCATTTGATGAAGTTGACAACTCATACATTTTGTTTTAAATACTTTCATTATTATGACTCAATCATTATTCATTGCATGAGCTCATCAAACAGTCAAGGATTGAGACTTATTGATAGTCAACTTGATTAATAAACCAATGAAATTTTATTTGCGTGTAATCATTACTCGTCAGTAATCATAACCCTGTTGCTAAGGTATGCAATCAAATATATTAAACAACAATCATTCAATGATAGAATTAATGTTCAAACTAAAAATATTTTTTTTTATATTTGAAACAATTTGAAAATTTGAATATTTTACTATTTTATAAACTTATGAGCTGAAACAAAATTGTGAATGACAGAAAACAGTAAATTCTTAACAGATGATGGGCTGATTTGCAACACCGCTTAATAATCAAACAGCTGTTTGATTCACGGTGTCATGTAGTATTTATTCAATTTAAATTGTTTGTATCGGCATTAGAATCAATTGTGAGATGCCTTGAAACATCAAACGATGAACTGTTTATCGGCTGTTGAATAAAAATAAATAACAATGCATCTCTCATGATTCAGTAAGACAACTTTGCAGCGGTAACAGAACGCATCTTATCATGATTAAACAGCTTTCTGACACATTGTACGGTGGTTGGGTAGCACAACGGAATTTGGAGTCCACGTACCGTACGGTTTTAATCCTCGGTTCACTTCAAATCGCTTTTATGACTGTCACACCCACACGTCGATCAGTCGTTTATTCCCGGGCTGTTCTTCTCATTGGAATGACGATCTTTTTCATTTCTCAAGACAAATCGACACAGGATCGACCTGCGTTGGAGAGCTGGGGGTGTAAATAAGTAAGAAAAAGGAAATTACATAATCCATCTCGCACACCCGAATTCATAACCAAACAAGGAACAATCACAATCGGAGATTATTTCGTTCGAGACGCTACGTGTTCCTTCTTTCACGTACGTACGTTTCATTTACGGCCAAACGAGCGGCGCCTCAAACAATCCCACGCGATCCGCTAGTCCGATCCTCACACTGCAACTCGATCATCTTCTTCCGCACCATCCAATCGGATCCGTTTGGGATGGAATAGCGGGGACTTGCATGCCAGGGTAAGAGGCGAACGCACGCCTTCGCACTCCGAACTACGCGTCGCAGGGTTGTCTGGGGTTTTTATTTTGGGAATTTTATCACGATCGCTCGATCGAATTTGAGTGTGGTACAGCAGCTCACACCCGGGCCTTAGGCCTAGCATAGAAGTCTACAGCATGCAACGATGCGTCCGCTCTCCGGCGTGAAGATGTGATTCATCATCACACCATCCTTTCACGTAATCCAGGGCTTCGCAACCACAACGCGGAGATTTATTAGGTCTGTTAGTTATCAGTCTGAGCTCAAGAAACAGATTGAATAATAAATACTGTAAATTTTTTTTTAAGCTTCGATAATACTATCCAAAACATCCAAAGTATTGTTTATTTAGTTTGAAATATTTTTTAATTTTACTATTTTCTATTTAGACACATTCAGTTCGGGCACAAAAACTGGTCAAAATTGAGTATTTAATTATTATCCTTTGTTCGAACCTGTCTCTAATGTGGCTTTTGGATGGTTTTCCAAGTAAGGCTTAGTGCTTGACTTTTGCATCGTAATTCATTTGATCGTTTAGCAACCAATTAACAGATTGAGATAAGGTAAATTGTTCGTTTGTTTTTTCTCTGAATTAGATATGGTCTATGGTGAATACTAATATAAATTACTGACATTTTTGAGTAATGAATCAATTTGCAAACATGTAAAATAGTTGCAATGCTCTGCTCAACTTTACCGTTTTCTCTTGTTGAATGATATTGTTAGGAGTAATTTATGAAGGATCCTGTTATATTTCGTTTAATAAAACCGTCGTATTTGAATATCATGGTAATCCTTTATACGAATTGTATTAATATAGAATTTAAGATGTAATGTACCTGCAAATGTAAAAAAACTGGTACTGCAGAAACAGTTTACGTGATATGTATTAGAGGTGTTTTAAAAGTACCCGTGTCGACCTCTGATTCGAAAACAAAAAAAAAAGAAAAAAACAAAACATGGTAACGACAAGACAGCCAAGGTGTAAGCGGCATGACTCGATGCGGTTGCACTCGAAGCGAACCACCGAATCGGTGCTACCGAATGCAAAAAAAGCTGTGAAGAAAACCGATCTCTTATCAGAGACACATCATCGGGCACGGGAAAACAGGGAAACGGATTGAGCGAGTGACGGCAAAGCATTTCTTTCGGTGTCGGTCGCACCGGAGCGGACTGGGATTCGGATCTATATGCTGATGCGTTATTGTTCATCCCCCGTGCGTCCCGCCGGGTGGCCCAAAAGGCCCAGGAACGTGAGATGGCCAAGGCGACCGAGCTTGAGCCTTGCGGCACGTTGCGACACTGTTGCGGCGGAACGGTACGTGCTCCCGGACAAAAAGTTGCGCCGGACGGAATAATGATGGAACGGTTAGGTGTGTATGTGCGTATGGGTGTGTGGTTGATTTTGGTCCAGGGTGCCTGCAACAACAGGAAGAAACTCGAAGCGTCTCGAAATTGAATCACATTCCTGGCCAATGTGACTGTGAACGTTTCCGAGACGCCGCCAGGTTTGTGTCGCGTTTTGAGTCATAATGTGGATGTGTCTTGTAGTCGTTAAGGAAGAAGTTGGGGAGAAAAAAAAACTAACGTACGAGACTTGTTTTTGTGGGTGGACGGGACACGTTTCCACAAACAAAACCCAATAAAAGGATCTCGCATGGTGGAAGTGCATGGTTGGGAGTGCCATGAAGGAGTGCCGAAATTGTTCCTTTTTTCATCCGGGTTTCGGACGATGGAAGGAAAGCTGCTTTTGGGAAGGTAGTGCCAGAGGATGGTGGCAAACACAACGACCCCATACAGCGTGACGTACGGAATCGGAGAGGTTTCAGTCACATCCGAAACGAGCAAAAATGTACTGATATTTTTTATTGTCCTTCCTTGCTTTCCTTCTGCTTGCCTTGAGCCATCTAATGTCCAAAGAACCCGAAACAAGCATAACACAGGTAACGCAATGAATACATTATCCAATTTTGGAATGGTAATTAGATGGAACTTGATCGGGCGCATGTGTGCGGGTGTGTCCGTGGTTTTGGTGTAGACGTTGGCGCACCACAACCGTCCGATCCGGGCCGAGATCGTTCTGGGAATCCGGAGACTTTCCGGGGCACTTCCCGCGCGTTCATCATTAAACGGCGAAGGCGATCCCGAGAGGTTCGTCAATTACATGCTTCTGGGGCATTCCGATGCGGTTTCGGGGACAGGGGCGACGTCCCGACACGGTGGCTAATTCTTGCCGGGAGTTTGTACCTTGCGCTATACGTGCTTTGCTCGTGGTTCTAGCTTCCGGGTTTTCGGGGGCTACCTTTCTTTTCCCTCCCGAACAGGTTCTTATTCTTTGCTGTTCCCTTTACTTTTCCTTCCCCGCCGATCGCGATCGCGCTTCCTAACGATCGGTGGGAAAACTGTCGACGGTTCCGTCCATTGACAGGCGTGAAAGACACCGGGGGGAAAACGGTCACTGGTCCCGAGACGGACAACGATGTGCAGTGAGGTGGAACGGTTGGGAAATGTTCGGCAATGTTACAATTGTGAGTTCAACAGAGGGTTGGTCGGTGGAGAAATCTGCGTACACGGATCGCGGACGAATCAAGGTTGCCGGTTAACAGAAAGATGGAAATAAAATCTTCCACTTCCTCAAACATCATCGCCGTCAAGGATAATTGGGGGAAACGTTGGAAGGAAAATCGGACCAGGGGACAGCAATTATGCGCGGGCGAACCTCGGTAAGCGGTTCCTCTCGGTGCTCTTATCGAGATCGATTTGAAGCGAAATAGAGGTGGCGTTTAATGCTAGTTGAATTCCGGGAGCATCAGCACCACCGGAGTCACGTTACGGATGGTGAAGCGTGCTGGAGGGGCAATTAAAATAATTTGACCGATCTGGAGACAGCTTTGTCGCCAGGTTTTGATCTGGACCGATTGCGTCCTAGCGCTGTGGGAAGGATGATTTTCAAGTTTCCTACGATCGTATCAGCCACGGAAACCCTTGATGTGGCGTGAAACTTCTACTTCGAAATAGAGTTATTATATTGTTTTGTTTCTTTCGTTTAACATAATTATTAATTTACTTTAAGTCTTTTGTAGCTCGTTTGAACTAAACCGAATAATATCCAAAATGGACTTCTTATTTTAGATATTAGAAATATTATTTTAAATTATTTTAATGTAGGAATTGTTTCAAGCAATTACAGTTCATCTACTCCTCATCTCGTTCAATAGAATGAGAAAACCATACAGCCTTAAGACGGTTAGCCAACACTCTTTTGGTATGCTAATTTATCGATTCAAATTTATGTGTACAGAATATACGAAAAGAAAATACTGTCCTAAGTTCTCAACTATACCCAATATCAGGTTTAATTTTTACTACAAGTTTTCCTCGAGACAAAAATTGGGCTTGCAATGCAATATCTTCCTTAACCACATGGGAAGATTTAGAACGTTCGCTTTTCTGTTCAGAGTGTTGATGTAATTCGATAATCGAAAACAGAATCATGTAATAAGGAAGAATATTGTATATTACAAGTTTACCACCGTTTCAAATGACGAATCGAATTCCGGATCTGTCAACACTCATGAAATGTGACACGAGCTAGACAAGATTTGATTGGCATGACACATGTTACAACTAAACGGAAGGGAAGCATCAGTACTTGTTGATTGTGACATTTACGTCCGTTTTCCATTTTAATTATTTGTAATAACTTATTCGCCGGGGTTGGGATGATTTATTCTTTATCACTAAATCAGTACCTATTAACCACCAACCCTTGCACACAACGCTTTCCACCAGGGCGGACACGAGTTGGGCACACGAGCTGCCAAAATGTTTGCCAAGTAGAGTGAGCGTCCCGAGGGTGACGGTGTGGCCGTTTCGGTGGGTTTCCACCCTGTCTAACCCAGTGCTACAAATCATAGATCTACACGGGCTGATAAAGAAGGCGAGTTGGGAGGAGACAAAAAGAAGGTTAAACCTACACAGAATGGCAGAAATAGGACGCAGACGCGAGTGCTGCAGGCGCAGGAAGAAATAAACTTTAAGACCACTCTCGTAACTGCCCCGTCATAAAACTTACCGAAAAGCATGTTCCTAAGGGGCATGCCTTCATTCCCCACGACCGAAAGGTGAACCGATTTCCATTTAGACGACTGGTGGCACTGGTGAGGGATAGGGGTTGGGGAACTAGAAAACGCTCCAAATTAGTCTATTCCGCTGTTTAGAATAGAGAGATGAATGCATGTACGCAGCCCAACGATGTTGTTGATGATGATGATGATGATGATGCTGCCGTTTCGCGGTGGGAATTTCTACTCCGTTAGTCCTCGCCGTCACCTCGTGGACGTTTGGCGATGAGGTAAAAGAAGAAGTACACGTGGCGAACATAAGGGGAAAAAACATATTGAAACATCATCCCTCATGTTGTGACCCGTCCCACCAATAAGGCCAGACAGCATGGAGCGGTATGAGCATGAGCACTGCCAGCACCCAAATGAAGTCGTTTGTAGTTTTAACAAACAATTAAACAGAACAAGCTCGCTCCGCGATCGGAATCGGCGTTGATCGTTCTTGGCGTGTGTGTGTGTTTGGAGCGGTAACGAAGAACCAACGCCGGTTCACGATAGGATCTTTGGAAAAATCAGCCCCAGCTTGGACGGGTTGGCAAAGCTCCCCTCATTTGCGGTTTGTTGAAGAGACCGGTTTCGTTTTGAATTTGGTTTGTTGTCTTCAACACCCACCCCCTTTAGGTGGTATTCGGGAAGAGACAAGGGTTAGCATGAAGGGCTTTAGGGGAACGTGTTCTACGATGCATCGGTGGGGCAAAAAGTACATTAGATCCGGGTTTAGTGACTTTGTCGCATTCCAAATGCTATTTGCAATCAGCATCACATTTCAAAGCGATAGCGAAAAACACAAAACAATTACTTTTAAATTTTTGACAGTTGTATTAATTTATAAGATCGGGATTTCGAAAATATTTATCAAATAATCATAAGGCTTCAATATTAGTAAAATATTTATTCTTGAATCATCCCACATGAACCATGCTGTATGATCACTGAAAATTATTTTAATTGCTAGTAATTGGCAATGAAATGTATTTATTCGTTATTTTTTTCAATGCCGGTTCAGTAAGATTCGTAGGTTAAAACATTTACTTTTACCATATCGTTTCTTTCTACAGTTTCATAGGTTTCCTTGGGTTTCTACCATTTTTTTACGACAGTTTCAATTGAGATGTGAAAAGTAGTAGTTTTAAACATTGTAAAATCCAACGCGGATAAGTTTGGGGTGATTTTTGATGGATTTTAGATAGACAAGCATGAGGTGTTTTGTCTCACCTAAAAGGTGCATTTTAGAACACTTTCCCCTACATCGTGCTGAGACAGACAAATGTGGAGGAAAAAAACGGATGATTATTTATACAGAACGTTTAGTGCTCATTATTTCGACAACTGCTGAAAGGCCACTGGGAACACAAACCACCTGAATGTGATCACAGAATGCGTCCACTGGCGGTTGGTTGGTGGTTGGTTGCTGCCTCTGGTGGGGCGAGTCGATGCCGACAAAACAAAAAGAAGGAACTATACCGAGCGCTGAGCGTTTGCGAGGTTCGGCCACTCGGCGGTGAAAAACAAGTGCCATCGAGCCGTCGTCGTTGTTTCCCCGGAGGGCCAGCATCCGCGCAGAGTGATTATTAGCCGCAAGACGTGTTGATGATCAACTCGACATCTCACATCGGTCGGTCGGAAGTCGATTGAGGGGGAGGTAGTAAAAGGGGCACACGTGGGGCACGAGAACGGGGCATAAGCTTGGAAGCTGAAGCTGGAGTACCATGGGAAAGTCAAACAATCTAACCCTGGTCGGTACGGGGATGATGACAACACGAGAACGCTACGGGTGGTGCGCTACGGGCGGATGTGAGTGTGGCCGGATCGATAGGGCGATGGGGGTGTGGGTGGGCGAAGTCGATGGGCGAAAGGGGAAGACATGCCGGAGAAGAGGTTGCGTTGGTGTTGATTGATTTAATCATTCGACGGTGCAGAACGCGGGGTGTTTGGCGTACGGAAGCGAGACGGAGCGCAGCTTCCCGGTACTTTTCATCCCGAAGCGGAAGTCACTCTCCACTACCTGCCTCACCCCTTCGCCGAAGGGGTGGGTTGCGAGGGATGATGCGAAATTGCTCAATGAATGCGCAATCTGAAGTGGCCAGGCTCTTCCAGTTGGACGGAGTTGGGTGAAGAAAAGTGCTTGAGGGCTGGCGGTCGGACGGGCAAGAAGAAGAACCAGCCAGCGGAAAAGCGAAGTAGCGGCTGATGATGATGTTTAATGATAAAATTGTTTGCCATCGGGTACGCTTTGGTTGCGATTTTCGCTTGCCGAAACCCCCATCGTGTAGGCGCACGGTCCGAATTTGGAAGGCCTCGTCGAGTGGAATGTTTGATTTTAATTTCCGAGCTTTTTGGATGAGAAAATTACGCTTCGGAGTGGAGTACGGGGAACCGATAGTTCTGGAGGTCAAGAATGGTGGGCTTTTACCCTAGCCGCCCGGTGCTGGGCCCCATTTTCTTTTGCGTAACGAATGCCATAATGTTGGATACGCCGTTCGATTGGCGTTTGGAAGGAAACGAATAATTTGTGTGTTCTTAGCCGTTAGCATTTTTAAGATGTTCGCTTCCTGCTTTCAGTTCCCGAGTGTTGGCAAGCGCATTACAGTGGAACATTTCATTCAATTTTTCCACCCCAAACGCAATTTTCCGATCAAATAGACGCTACACAAAAATTCTTTCTTTGTTATGCCTGAACGCGTCTTACAAGTCTTCCGAGGACAAACCGACAATGTAGGGCCTCGTAGAACGACCTTGGTCTCAAGAACGACGTTCTTGAGGCAGGAAGGCAAACTCTGCTTCGAATTCGAACCCTTGCACATCCTGGTTGAAGCGAGGGAAGCATTTTTCCATGAACAATCATCCACGTGGTGTGGGAAACATTTCAAACGGTCGACGCTCTAGGTCTATGCTTTTAAATACGTCGGCGATTTGGCATTGGTAGGAAGAAGGGGCAAAACCATCGATTTGAGGAACGCTCGTACCGATCGGTTCTGCCAACAAAACTTGACAGGACACGCTCCCCAAAACCGCGCAGGACAATGGTACTCGGATGGATATAATGAAGGCATAATGGTTGCTAATAACATCGCCTTCGGTGCGTGCGGTGGTCTAGCGATCGGTTTCCTTTCAGGAAGGGACGAAACGACGGCAAAACCTACGGAACTATTATTATTTGTTTTGTCGACAGTCGGTCGGCAGTAATTTGTTTTTCTGATTGTTTGATGAACACTCCCGAGTACCGACTTTTATGCTTTTATTATTTATTCTCAAGAATTTGAATGCGATCGTCAAAGGTTCGCTTTCGGTTGTGTTTTCGGAGAGTGCTGAAAGAAAGGTTTCTCAAGATGGGGTGTTGCATTTTTCTCAAGAAAGTCAGCAACGCAGCTGCAACGCGATCGGTAAAAAGGGGGAAATAGAGTCTGAGAATAATAATCGGTTTATTTTGATTTGAAAAACACTTTTTCTGCCATTCTTCAATTATTTTTCGATTAAGAAAAGGGGTGTACATAAAACAAACAAAAACAACAACAATACGTGTCGTTTTAAAAATAATTCTATCGGAAGGGTAAATCATACGAGTTCTTTCAACGGTCGTTTTGTGTTACATAATTGTGACTCTTAAAACCATAGGAAATGCAAAAATTAAAGCATAGCAAATGCATAAGTAATACTCAGGCCTCCAAAACTAACTCATTCGCGTCATGAATATAATGACAACTGGATTTAAGAACAAGACAATGACATTAACAGACCTATTAGTTTTCTAAAATAGAATTAGAATTACATTTTCCGGAATCGTTGTTTAAATTTCATTTTAATACAAATCATAGAATCAAATTCAATACATCTAACTTTAGCTAATTTGTTTTTTTTTGTATTTAACGTTAACTATTGAACGAATAAAAATCGATCTGACTTAAAATATAAGAAAATAAAGAAAACCCCAATGATTGTAATATGATTTAGATTGCACACACTGTCGACATTTGAAAAGTTAGTTGTTTCACATTTTCACAATAAATCAAACGTATTACTCTTGTCATGGTTCAATTCTTTCATCGGTTTCAACATTCCCGATAAAACAAGTTTGTTATACGACGAGGTGTTTAATTTCTATTCAAACGAGCTCATGTAAGACATAATTGGCTATTAGAGTGAACATGCACAACAATGCTGGCAGTTGTGAAAAATAACCATCAGGTCAGATGGAAGAAATGGTTCCGGGAGCCGGTGTTTCATACGCCTCACCGTGTCCATCCGACCTGCATCTATTAGCATAGTAATATTTTCGATTAATTTCGTGCTGCCAGATCTTCCACATCGCCGGCTCGATCGAACGCTCGATCGCCTTCCGATCACAATGCGGTGGGGCATAATTTGTAGTGCGAAAATAATTAACATTCAACCGCAACGGATGTGTCCGCGGGCCCGATGGAAACAAATCGCCGTTTAATCACACCAACCCGGCTCGGAGAGGGCCCCCGAGGCATCCCAATTTTCCAACCGGCTGTTTCGGCGCTTTCCCTAATTCCGCTCGCGTCTTCGCCATTGCCGGCGACTAATGAACCTAAAACCAATTCTGCTGCTGAACCATCGCCGACCGATCCAAGGCGATCGGTCCGAACGGACCTAAAATGTTTTTTTTTCGGTTTCGCTGCTCGCTCTCATAATTGGTCTGCGCAATGGCCGAAAATACCTCACTAAATCAAAACGGTGCTGAAGAAAAAAAAACACACACACATATACATGCACCACCCTACAACAACGCGATATACACCGCCGAAAGGATCAACAGGTCTTTGGAGTGCAGTTGGTTAGCTTTCGGTTGAATTTGATTGAATATCCATTCTGCGCCACGACGTCGGACAACGATCGCGGTGTAGCGAAATGTAGAAACTTATTAAATCCGGCCCATCCCCATTGTCAAATTGTGCTCCTAATTTATGTGCAGCAGCAGCAGAGCAGCAGCATCGAACCAAACACGGCACCGAACATTTTTGAGGTAATTTTGTTACGGATAGTTTGTTTCTACCTTGCTGGCCTTGTTTTATTGCTCAAGTTCCTTCGCCGTTTTCCACCCTGGCGCGAGTTGCAAGTGATGCAAGATTTTATTTTCCATTTGCAATAATTTGTTGGTGAGAAAAATAAAAAACCAGACCACAAACAGATCGCGAAATTGTAAAACAAGAGCCAAAATACAAGACAAGTCTGCACATGTTTTTTTTGTGGAATGAATGGAAGACGAATGCGTCACTGTGAATCGATCTTTCCTCAACAAATGCAACGTTTGGTTGGAGGCTTTGACTCAACGTGTTTGAAAGATGTAGACAACGAGCAGAAGGCAGTCGAAGTTACATTCCAATAAACCAAAACATGGATACAATAAAAGTAAAATGAGAAAACGAAACAAACTTTAAACGATGATTTACATACTGAAATTTAAAATCTTGTTCGCGATTTAAGCGGAATTTGTTAAAACATGTTTGAAAATCAGAAAAATTAATGTACAGAGAAATGACTTTATTTTATGTAGAAAAAATGTTTAAAACGGAATTGTTGGAGTAGTGGTTTTTTGTTTTGGTATTCGAATACGTTTCACCAATCCGAGTGCTGTTTGGGTTCTAACTCGAGAATCGATAAATGATATACAAATGTGTTGTTGAAATTAAAAATATATTCAAACAAGCATGAGAAATGGTTGAAGCATCATATAAATTTGGAAATTATTTGTCAAATTTAAAATCTTGTTCACGAGTTACACACATGTAAAAGACATGTTAAACATTTTTGTATTGAATTTTGCATTGATTTAGTTAAAAATAAATTTTCTATAACAGCAAAACGTTCAGAATGAAACTGTTGCAGTCTTGTCAATAATACTTCGAGTAAATCGTTCGCTAATATAGACATCTTAAGTAATCATGTTGCTATTTATAAATCAAATAGTATTTGAAAATAAACATAGATTCTACAAAAATCTAATAATGCCGAAAATTTCCATTCCCATTCCCTTGCATCATTTTTCCGCTGCATTCCGAATGCAGAACAAGGGGCAGGTGTCCGCCGAGAACATTGCAGAGCTTAAAAGTAGTGAATCAAATGGACGAAGAAATACACAAAGTATCTTAGAATAGCCATAAAAACCGTCTGGAACCTGGTGGTCGTTGAACAAGAAGAACATGAAAAGATCCTTCCTCAGACGCTCTGCCAAAGCGTTAACATAAAGCGCGCCCAGAGTGCCAAAACAAAGCCAAACCTCGTCAGCATCAGCATCGTTTCGTTTTCGGCGTCGCTCGTCAGTGCAGTTTCAATCCCATTTTCTCTTCCCGCGCTAATTCGCGAATCTTCGCATCCTGTCCTGGTGGTTGATCCCGATTCAGTTTTTCTTTTTCCCCGTCCCATTCCACGCTCCTTGCGCATTTTCTGTTGTTGGATTCGCGCTCGCCTTTTGTCGTCAGCCGGTTAGCGCGGATCGAACGCGACCAACATTCCGGCGTAACAGCCCGCGGGTTTTGTTCTTCTTCACCGGATGGACGCCAGCCACAAATACACACGCCACCTCCCCGAGCGAGAACGTTCTCACCGAGCCGGGGCGGATATTGGATTCGGCCGAACCGAACTCGATCGCGATCGCGTTTTAGTGTGCCTGCCACCACCGGATCTGCGGTGAGTGGATCTGAAAGACGGCCCGTTCACCCACACCCCCTCCTTGAGGACGACGGAATGCCGGGCAGGGGCGAGCATAAAAATTCACATTTTATTCTCGCCTCCCGACGAATCGATTATAATTGGATTTCTTCGCTTTTCGCTGGATTGCAGGCCCGTCCTGGCCGAGGTTGGTTCCCGCGGTAACTCGCTTCGGTTGTCGGTTCGGTTAGCTACCTTCGTTTGAACATTGACAAAGAAGTAGATCAATCTGGTAGGTCGGTGACAGTGTGGGACAAACGAGTTGGCAATGAAGAGGAAGTTTGGGACGAGATCGATTTAATTAAATTAAAAATATTATTGTTTGTGTTGGAAATTTACAGCCTGTTTGTGATTATCATAAACATTTCTTGTCATGTCCTCAAGGCGATATAAAATTAAATGAAAATATCTCTATCTTCGTTACGTGCGGTCGCTATTGAAAATATTGTTGTCCAAAGTTTGATGCAGTCCCAGTTGAGTCACTCAAATAATCAATTAGATCTTTTGGTTATTTACTGGTTCACGTAAATCTTGAGTTTTGTAGAACTGCAAATACCCTTGCTGCTTAATCGTTTATTTAAGTAATAGTGGAATCGTAGCTGTGCTTTCAAAACGTTCGATTAGAGGAGTTCAAATGACAGATCTATAATACATTTTTAATGAATTATTCTAAATTTGTGTATTCGCTCCAGTTTTGGAAAATGTTGAATAATTGAATAAAAAGAAAAATTGAGATTGAAATTAAGCAACCTGATTTTCTAAAGCATATTGGAGATCCTACGAATATCATTCACCCAAATGATTATTATTCTGTTCTTATGACCATCCTTATACCATTTCTTTAAACTTAATAGTTTCATAATTATTATAAATTGTACTGAGATAAATTGAGAAATTACTTTCCAACAATAAACATATCTTCTTACCTACTTTTGCTAAGTTGTAAAAAAATATAATAATTTCATAGTTTATGTTTCCTTTTAAATACTCTTCGTAGAAAGGCCTTACTTTATTCATTAACAAAATATTGATCGTAATGCACTTTTTATTACTTCTTTGAAGTAAGGTTTTCTGTCAGAAAGATATGTTCGCTTCGGGACGTTGTCTACGTCAGCAACATCTGACATTCCACGGCGATCCGCGTAATGAGGTGACCAATGTCATTACCCCGACAGTGTCGCGACTTCTAACGACCGTGCGCTCATTCTGGCCAGAACTGAAGCCGTTCTCGTCCACGATGACGGACGGGAAGCAGGATTTACGACATCAAACAAGTTCCTGATGGAAATATTAAGAAAATGTAAAATAGGAGTGGCACGAGAAAAATGATAAAAAACGTCGAAAAAAACGTTAAAAAAAGGACGCAAAGAGGAATGTGCAATGTACGATGGAATAAAAATCGCCACCGACCGGACGCGATGGAAAAGCGTAAGCATATGTTTACCAACCGCTGGGGAAGCAGATTTTTCTCGATCACGATCCATGCATACTTTACACGTGACGAGGTTCATCTTTTTTCCCGACGCTCCGATTGTTGATTAAACGGACGGGATGGGATGATTGTGGGATGGAGAAAGAATGCCAGAAACTTGAAAGCTCCGAACGAGCGACCACGTGGTGCAGAAAGCGAGTGGAAAAGGAATCGCATCAATCCAATTGACTGCCGCGGAAAGTGCACCATTTCTGTCCTCCGAGTGCACCGAAGACTGCGTTATATCTTCGTCGTCATCATCATCATCGTCGTCGTCGTCAACCGTCGTCAGCATGATTATGTGGCCCTTATCGAGCGAACGCGGGGAACGGGTTGATATTTTAAGTTGATCCTTTGACGATTACGGTGCATTTACTCGGAGCTTCCTCCCGATGCCAGTCGCCTGGATAATGAAATGGATCTCCGATCCAATCTGCCAATCAGGCGGAGGGTGGTGACGGGTCGAGGGGAAGACAGTCTCGGCTTCACTTTTGCAATTTCGTTATATTTTTTTGTGAAGAGAGTTGCACTCTTCAGGGAAAGATCGGCAAAAGGAGGTAAAATTGAAGTAGCTCATTTCAACCCGTTCCGTTCGATTCCGAGGAATTCGTTCGGTCTGTGTTTTTTTTGTCCCCATTTCGAAACGCGAATTTATTCCCTCTAATAGAAACTTTAGTGTACCATTATTTCATTTCAGGCTCCGGTTTTCTCTCCCAACCCGGGTTGGAGTCCACGGAAAAGCTGCTTCCTTTACCGGTTTCAATGCAATAGAAGTCGGAGAAAACTTTCCAGCTTCTTGCCCTCGCGGAGTGGAATGTTTTCCTCGAGTGGGACGTATCCTTGGTGCCGCGTTTTCCGCCCGACCGGAAACTACTTTGGATGCTTTTTCTTTGCCGGCAAATATCGAGAACCGTTCCCAGCAGGTAAGTCATTGAAATGGTGCAATTGTGCAGAAACATGTGCGATGGGGGGGAATGCGAAAAAAAGGCTCCGACCTGAACACAAACTTTTACGCCATCGATGCACCATTTTTTCCTTTCCCAAGTAGATGCTACTGCACTGGAACTCATCCTTGCCAGTAGGCTAAACTATTTAGAAAAGAAGCGGCATCGTAATGAGGAATCGAAATGAATTTAGTTCAAGCTCGTGGAAAAAGGACATCAAACACAACAGCACCGGTTAGGATGGCTGCGGAAGACGCGAACGGATACCATACGTCCCGGCCAAAGTGTGGTGTGCTACAGATAAAAAAGTTTCCCCGCGAATATGTGAGTATTTTTGCAAACATTTTTTGCGGCCATTTATATTTCCTCCGTTTTCTAGAACCCCACCAGAAAGTATTATGGAGAAAGGATCCGCGGACGCCGCTCGAACAGCAACATCTGGCGAGCTGTGTGGGATTTTTAAGTTTTTATTTATCCACAAAACACGGTTCGAAAAAGGGCTGCAAATGAAAATAAAGTAGAAAAAGCAAACGAAACATGAAACACACGGATACAGTCGATTAAAATATTGTGCTCGCGGGCACTAACCGATCGTACTTATGTGCGTTTTTATTTTTCTCTAGGGCTTGCACTGTGTTGCATTGAAGTGTTGGAAAAAGGCAGCAAAGAAATGGAAATTAAGACAAAAACAAACTGAAATTAAACGTTCTATCTTTTGAAAGCAATAAAAAAGCACACACACACACAAACCAACCTCCTCGTCCGGAATGTCTTGAACATCCCACAAACAAACCAACTGGGGCTGGTTTTTCTTACGCGAACATTGGAAAAGGAATTGACCTCCGAGTTGGAAGCAGCTGGCTTCTGAACGCTAAGACGGCTACTATAAGCTACTTCCTTGGACGTTTGTGGTCCAAGGAAATGCGTCCCCCGGAACCCAAGAGGAGAGTGAGAAAAGGAGAGAAATGAAAAAACAAAACTCCCGGGAGGACCTGAAACACCGTGGAGTGCTGCCGGCTCGCAACGGGGTTGAAGTTTCATTATTTATTTTCTTTGATTTTGCCCTTTTTCGCGCATTTCGCGATCGGGGCGATTTGGGGCTCCGTTGCTTTTCGTTCCGTTTCGCGCAAGGGCGCAAGGATTCCCTCGCTCGCCGAGGACGACGGTGCCATTCGGAAGGTATAATTTTCGCCGTGTGCCCACTTCTCGACTTTTCAGTTTTGCAGCCCGGAGGGGAAAACTTGACCGGGACTTGATTAAGCTTTGCTGCGGTAGAAATAAGAAGGGGCCAAGGATGAAGCGGGAGATACCCTGGCCAGTGTCGTGCCGGTGGGGAAACCGTTTGGAATGACGAGAGCCCAGGCCAAATGGCAATTGAATTTAGTGTTTCCAATGCCGGTTGATGCGAAACCGTTTGGAGTGGGGTTGATCTCGAGAGAGGGAAACGCTAAAAGAAATGGAAATCGAAAGCCAAAATGCATGGCATTGTCCGTCCGGATGCACATTCATCAAGGAACTGTCAGGGTACGACTGTGTTTGTGTGTGAGGAATTTTTCGAATTCATTTCAATTTTGTTATTCACGTGTTGCTTTTCCCCGCAGGACAGAGACCGAAGAGCGATTGTCGATCTTGCCGATCTTGGGGTCCCAAATATCGGTCGATCGGTTTCCGCTGCACGGTTTCGACAGGACGGAGGATATGTAGGATGCATACATCAGTCCTCGTTCGAACGACATCAGCCGAATTGGGGAATGCATTCGGTGAGTTTGCGAACGTGCAAAACCTGGGACCGAGAAGCGTTTGCTCCCAGCACTGATGGATCAAACGGTTGATGGATTAACGGCGAGGATGGATGACATTTGAAAGTCAAATGCTGCAAGTGGATTGTTCTCTGAAGGATTTGTCGCTACGTTCAAAAAGCGAACGGAAGGAGCACGGGACGAAGTGCGTGTATGTGAGGATTTTTGGGAAATATTTTCGTCAACCACAATCCGGTCGGTCGGTTCAAAGGGGAGCAAAAACTGCTGCCATCGAAAGCTCACTTAATTGACAATATTTTAGACAACACCACACACGCAAGCCATTGTATGGAAACATGCGTGACTCGTTGATCCTTTGAAGCCGGTGGAATGATTTGAAGCTGCCAGTTTTGATTGGGCTGCTGGTTAAAATTCTGATTCGGGTGATTGCAGACGTTGGGTAGAATGTTTTCGGTTTGGTTTAATCCGCTTGTTGAAGACAAGTATCGTGCCATTGAACGGCTTTCGTTTGAACATTCAATGCAAAACGAGTGGTTTTGTGAATTGATGAGGTATTTGTGAATTTCAAGAAGTTATATTTTGATCAAACTTAGGAAGATTGTGGTCAAGTAATCGTTTCGGTCTGAACAGTTGTGCTATTGAATAATTATAAAGTTTTAGATGGGACTTGATTTTTTTGATCCCATAATACAAGCAAGTGCAACTGAACAATGATTTGTATTTTATTAATAAAATGTCCTATATGCGCAAGTGCATAAAGCAGAATTTCAGTTGAATAATTCAATGTGTTATGAATTTTAACCGATAATGATTTAAAGCTTTATCATCGTCTATCTTCCACACAAATATTCAATACGTATGAGTATTTTATTTCTAGATTCTCTTGTTCAGGTTTTAGCTTATTTAACAAAACAACCCAGTGGTTTTACTTAAGCTAGAATTATAATATAAAGATGTGCAAAAAAATTTAATCAACATTTATGAAAATGAACTACAAAACATGATGAACAAATGAACTACAAACCATCTCCAAGAGATGTTTCTTTTCTTTATCGGTACTTAACAGTAAAATTATGGTACTTAACAGTAAAAGTTTTTGAGCCTGTAAAATCTGTTGGTAGTGGAACTATGTTTGCGTTCGGCACAATTTTTGAGATCGATGTTTCTCCGCTTTATTTTGAATTTAAATTCAATAGTCGTATTTTACTCACGCTGCCCAACGTTTTTATTCTCAGGAAATCTCTTCCTCACTGGTATTATTTAGATTATTGGTCAATTTAGAATGGTTTTACTATATATCGTAAAATATTTCAATGCCTATTAAACAAAAAACTGCTTATTAAATATAATCTCTAAATCTCGTTTTCTTAAATGAAGTTCATCCTCACAATTTGGTTAGAGATCCAATCAGGATTAAGGAATTTTTTATTTGATTGGTTTATTTTCTATATTTTGATAAAGATTTTCTCTTGACATTCCTGAAGGTACTCTGCACTTGTTCGATTGCTTTTGAATTTAAGAACTTTCGCTTCTTTGCCTAAAGAAACATGCTAAACACTGCATGATTGCATACAACATACTAAACACTCCAATAAATTTCCAAAACATAACGGCAACTTTAAATCGATTTGTCAATGATTTTGTTGTTTAAAGTAACTTTAACACCTTGCCGTATAATTTTTATTAATTCAATCGTGGGACGAATAACAGAGCCTGCTAATTGATAGGTAGCAAATGTATTGTTGAATTGTGATACACTTACATAAAATTTTTAAAGTTGAGTATTATTTTCACTCTACATTGAATGGAACATATTGAATGTTTCCTGTGCGTGGTGGCAGGTTTAGGTTCACGTAGCCGTATTAAATTTGATACGATGGATATTTGTTTCATCCTTGCGCCAGCTGCACTTCGAGAAGTAGTTTGAAGCATTCGTCACAATTGAAACACGCGTTTCCGAGTGGTGAAACCAACGACATGCAACGGAAATGTCCGCAAGATGTTCCACAAACGAATTGATGTTACACGCGTCCAGTCCTCAAAAAAGGAAACTGATCCAAGACGCAAATGCACATCCGTTCAGTTGTTGTTTTACCAGCTCAGAAAGATTCCGACAGTTATCCCGAAAACCGGGGGCTCATTACGCGGAGGGAACGTTTTCCCGAGAACCGAAGACACTTGCGCCCCAATGGCACCTTGCGAGGGTCCTTTTCGGCCGTTGTTCTAACAACCGGTACGCTCTGTACGGTCATTATTCGCACGATAAACTGTGCCGGAAATAGCCGGTGCAATCATTTCAATTTGCATCTCCCCGTGCACGTGTGTCTTTTGTGAGCGCCAAAGCATGGCGAAAAACCTGAACGTCCTCAGCGAAGCGACGTCTGTGACGAAGACGACGACGACGACGCGGCACCTTGTACCAGGACAGTTGAAAGGATGGATGAATTGGACGAAAATGTGTTTGCTGCCCATCAACGTTTGCGCCCGAACGGTTCGCTGCCGGTCGCGCTTGTCGAACCAATAAAATGGACCGGAAATTGGCACGGCTCGCAAGCGTCCTGCCAGCGTAATTGCCGGGTTCGGAACGACATTCCTGCCCATTGCCTCCTGCGGCGGTCCGTGGAATAAAACAAAAAGAAAACAAGCTTGTCTCCAAAGCACGGTCGGAGCTGCGCACGGGATCCGCGGTTATGATTCGGTGGCAACCGTGGCCGGGTTTGTTCTTCCTTTGCTTCTGTATTGCAGCCGCTTCTAGATGCAGGGCAGGCAGTTCGCGAGAGAGCCATAATTATAAGCAGCATTCGGTGGAATGTTCGCTCGGCTGGTCTCTTCTTGGTGCGCAACCAAAAGACGACGGCGAAAGCTGTAATTGCCCGGGTAATCGATGTAACCGGATGGCCTGGTCCAGTGGACTGGAAGCTAATTTGCCGTCCATGGGTTCGGTTTTCTGGAATAAGTGCATTATTTTTGGGTGAAAGCATGGAACCGTGTGATATTGTTGGTTCATATTACCGAAGATTGAAATGCAGTGAACGCCAAAGCTTCCAATGCTAATTACTTTAATCGAGTATGAATACATTGTTTTGAACTACTTCAAGTAGTTCGTCATGTTAGTGACGTCATCCTTTTTGAATCCCTTTTCAATGGCCAAAGCTTCTGCAAATGAAATTACAATATCATAATCGATTTTGAAACAAAATAGGATTGATTTAAAAAAAAAATTACAGTAATATCAAGCTTTTGTGAATCAACTGTTGTTACGTAAGGATAGGAAACGAAAAGTTTAGGGTTGAGAAAATATATTAATTTATCAACATAATAATATTTATTACCTCAAATCAATCGACTTCTAAACGGACGATGGTCTTGTTAATAATGTACCGCTTCTTGTACCAAATTGGAAAGCAGTTAATGATTGGAACAGATGTTAATTGAAGATTGTTGTTCTTCATCTTTTGAGTTTACCGATGCTCCGCGGCATGTCAAGCGAGTTTTCACAAACCTAAGCAGATTTTAATATACAAATACTTATATCTCAAAACTAGTAGAGATTGTTCGATTTTGACGACTTGTATGCTGAAATTGTCTCATTTATGAATTTCTGAAGTGCTGTTTGAAATTTTCAAATGAATTTCGTACTTCCCTTAAATTTTATTAAAATAGAAAATACATTCCAAAATGCATAGGAATTTACTTTAGGCTCATGAATGATTCTTTGATTGTTAATGAAGCACAACTACTCAGCTAAATGTTAAATTAGTTTTGATTCTTATAAACTTTCAGGATATTAAAATTTAAGATATAAAATTGGAAAAGATCAACCGGTTTAAACCGGTTTAACCGTCTGAACCGGAAAACAACACTATTCAAAATAATTGCATATATTCTGGCTAACCCAACCAATGCGCCAAAATATATGCAACATGACTTACAACAGAGCAGGTTAAATCACAAATAACGTTTTCACGGATCGTTAACGGAATTTTAACGATGATGCAAATAAAATAGTGTAGAAACTTCAAATTAGAGTAACTCAATTGTTTTTAAAAATTTTGCGTAGATATTTTGCAAGCAAAATACAAAGATGATATAGAAAATTAGGGCATTGAGTCTCATTTAGAAGCAAAGTTCCTTAGATGATTGCCAGACGCCCAACATTTTTAAAGAAACATCAATAAAAAAGCTAAATTCTTAAAATAATCAACATGATTTTAAATAGAAAACAACTTGGACGCTCACATTTTGCCCTTGGATATATCTGTCCGATTTCACCTTTCTTTCCATCCTTTATTCAAACCACATATCCTATCATCTGTTCTTTTCGACAATTAGATGTACTTACGGATAAAGACAAATATTTGATATTAAAATAAAACACATTTGGTCTGTTTTCGATACAACGAGTACATTTTATTGACCATAATTTACACACTAGTTTGCGCAGCAGTATGAATACAAAAATATTCCTGAAAGTCGATACTTGACCGGAACGAGCCAGTCGGAGAGGGTCGGTTAGGAATGGTAAAAATAATAATCGAATCTTCATGCCTATTCATCTGTGAAACATCCACCTGAATGTTTACCAAACGACCTGCCGATCGATGCCTTCGGTGTGTACTTATTTTTCGGTGCGCAAATGCAAATATTTATCGATGGCAGCCAGCATTCGACCGGTGTGCAACTTAGCATAACAGACTCCTAACCCAACCTACTGGCCGCTTTTAATTAGGTGCTAAGTTGTAGTAAAAACCGTGCTTACGACTAGCGTTCCTCCCGCCTCGCGCTCCAAAGGGGCAAATCGGAAGACCATTCTCGCTTAATACCTAGAACCGTGCGCCATTTTCTTACACCATAAAACCCTACTCGATAGTTCCTGTATTTTCCTGTATCCGTCCGTGGGATGCTGTGGCTTAAGCAGTTGCGTTAACTGAAGTTGTACGATTACAATCAAAGTCCCGTGTTGTCGGCGGGTCGAAAGCCGATTAAAATTCGTCCCCGACGCACTGCAATGTACATTGCAATTACTCATTGACGGGTAGATGTCACCCGATGGACGACGATAATCGCTGTAATTGATGCAGCTCGGACGCCAATACAACGCCATTTCCCCATGAATCATAACCGTGAGCAATCACGGGCCGCCTCGGGAACGAGCGCTCAGGCATGCTCATAAATATACGCATAAATTATGCAGTGAAGTAAAAATCTGATACGGATTGTGTAGCTTAAATTAATTTACATCTATCGGTTCACGCCCGCTCGGTTCGCACGCATAAACATGCATGTGATACATGTAGGCCTGTTTTCGCCATTTTTCCTCGCTTTCCACCGTTTATTGCCGGTTCACTTCGGCGATCCGTTATTTCCGCGTTGGCTTTTTGCGCACGTGCTTCCCAGTCGAACATCCCGTCGAAAGGAATCGTTCCATTTGCTTGTTTTCCTTCCATCATCGTTGCGTTGTTCGCGCCCGATCCGGTTCGGCAATGGAAATAAATTAATCAACGCAACGCAAACAAAATAGTATTAAAGCGTAAATACCACAAACGAAATAAAAAATGAAATAAAAAACCATAGAGGGGAAGCACACAAGTGCAATTGTTGAGTGAAAAAGGACCTCGAAAAGTGGAATGTTAATGGTTTGTTGGTAAAATTTGACTGATTCGACCGTGACTTTTTTGGTCCTTCCTTTGTTCCTTAAAACGCTCGTGTGTTGATTCGGATCGGTCCTTTGGTTATCGGGTTGTCGAAGTTGCTCAGTTGCCATTTTCATTTTCCGCGTACTCCTCCTCGTAGTCCTCGGTTTCCGGCGCTCCGTCGTCCTCTTCCTCCACGTACTCGCTCTCGTTCTCGGTTCCGGTCACATCCGGCAAGTAGTCCTTGTGTGGGGGCGACGGTATGATCGGTTCCTGATACTACGCGATGGAGGAGAGTAAGTGAAAGAAAATGTGTGACTATGATGGACAATTTTCATCGGTTTTCGAAAATCAATGATGGAAAAATAACAACCTCCAACACTGACATACAGTTACTCGTAAAAGGGTTCATACAAGGTTGATTTCAACAGTTTCAATTCAACCAGTTGTGCTAATTTTGGTGAGGTTTTGTTGAACTTTCTTGTACAATTTTTCAGAATCACTTGAAAACATTTCAAATTTATCTTAGTCAGTTCTTTTTCCTCAAATTTATTGATGATAATTTAGATTGTGAGGTAAACAATTTATTACCATCTTATCATAATTGGGAACACTGATCCAAAACAGAAAGCCTACAGTGGATTATGATGTTTCTTATAATTTTGTTTACTCATTTTTTGATTTGGGAAAATTAGAATTTAACAATATGCCATGAATTCAAAATTGGCACCTCTTAGTTTTTTTATTCCAATTTTAAAATAAAATTGTAAAAAAAATAACTCCATTCTAAAATTAATATAAAAAATGACAATCTTTAACTTCAACTACACCAAGGATATCTTCATAATTGTATAAGAGGGCCTTTTTTTCTTCGCATGTTTCTAAACTTTCTTTTCAAAGAAACGTTCAATTGTGGTTCAAGTGTTACCAACATGTTGTAAATATTATATTATATGTAGTGAATGTCATAAATATTGTTTCTAAAGCCGTACGGATTCTCTATACATTTTGCAGTTTTTGATTAAAATCTGATAAAATGTGTTATGCTCCAGATACTCTATATTATTTGCTCGTTATTTTTAGACCATCGTAAGAAATGGTAAAAATGCGCAGTCCAGAAAATAAATGTAAATCGAATATTTTTTTGGATCACTGTAACTCTTAAATGAAGGCCATAGAAAAAGGTTCCCGGAAGAAACTCCATCCCTCGCCTAGTTCCTTACCACTTTCGGTGCCCGCCATCCACATCCTGGCAGCGGCAGTCCGTCCATTCCGAGTGGACACGGTGCATCCAACCCCGGCACGCCCTGGTCACCCTTGTCGCCTCGGTCACCTTTCCGACCCCGTTTGCCAATCGGACCCGGGTCACCTTTGCCTCCCTTCTCGCCACGCGGTCCTTCCTGGCCCGGAATCCCATCCGTTCCCTGTGGTGGGACGATGAGTTGGGAAGGAAAAATCACAGTCATCACTGCTTGCCCTGTTTTCCCAACGCAGCATTGGGGTTTCCACTCGCATATTTGACATCGTTCGATGTGACAGTTTTTATTTTGGTTTGGTTTCGATTATTGTTTGAGCCTTGTTTTGACCGTGTTTGGATCGGTTTTGAGGTGTCAAATAAACGCTACGATCTCGTTTTATGTGCATACAAATTGAAATATTAACCGAAGATTTCTATGGGAGCTGTTTTTTGTTGAATTTTATTTAACAAAATGTTCAATACCTTTCGGCTGAAGACACTTTAAAAATCGATGTCAAAATACTGATGGAAAGCTAGAAAATCGTAATATTAACCCAGCAAACATGAAATTCAAACAAGGCAAGACAAGATTTCCCATTGTCAACATTAATCAACTATACACGCAATAAAATTCGAAGAGGACACAACACATTCAGCCATCCACAAATGTCGCAGCAACATACGAACAACATCCATTAAAAATGATCCCAGAGAGACAGAGCGGACGGACGAACAGACGGATGGATGGAAGTGTTCGGCAGAATCGTGGTTCTTCTTTTCGGTGAGTTTATTTACAAAAAAACTGAGTGTTTTTCCTTCGAATGAGTGTTGTACATTGGCTCGCGTGGATGGATTGGAAAATAAATGCTTTTTTGCTTCACTTGCGTGGATCACTTTCGGGCAATCGCAACGTTCGTCGTTTACAAAACATGAAATTTGTCATTCTTTTCCACTGTCGCGATTCATTCGAACGCACACGGTCGCACAACATGCTTGCTGAATGAAATCTGTCGAGTGTTTTCAGCACTCCCACAAGGTTCTTCACCTTCAGTGAAAGTTGCTTTTGAAAGATAAAACATTTAGTCTAAATAGAAAGGTGGAATTTAGTTCCTCAAAAATGCGTTAAGAGAGAAAAGATTTTGTTTTTGTTAAGTCGAGCTACATTCCGATGGCACTGAGAAGAGGTTAGGTAAGGTTAAGAAAGAATTCCTCAAAACGAAAATTTTATAATTTTTCACGATCAACAGAAAATGCTTAACATGAAGTACAAACCAGATCAAGTTCAGACCCAAAAGAGAACAGATCATGTAGTTTTTTTTGTGATGCGTACATTCTTTGAGTTTAGAAAGAGAGTAGAAACGAGTATGTTGGAGTATGTTGATCGATGAAACGTGCAACATGAGTTTTTTTTTTCATTTGCATTCGACACGGCTCATGGCTGATGGAGATGCTTGTCCCCGGACGATGGGTCCATCCGTTCGCAAACGTTACTAAGACAGGTAAGCATAGTTACGGGCAGTCCTGGATCACCGCGTTCACCCTTGATGCCGGTTTCGCCCTGGGCTCCCTTCATTCCATCCAGTCCCGGTGGTCCCTGGAAACGGAGCGAAGGAAAAAGAAAACGAAAGGAAAGAAAAAAACCAAGGAAAGTTCCAAAAAACAGAAAAGAAAAACGAAACACAATTAAAAACATAAATATTGTGGACGTTGGTAAAGGGAAAACTGAAGATTGCATTTTCGAGATTTTATAATAAAAAGTTAAACACACCAGCACCACTAAAACCGGAACGCGAATAGCTTGCGTGTCTTCGTCAAGTCCTTGTCCTCGGTTCGTCGTATGAAAAAGCGTTAGTAGCGTCTTCCAACAACAACATGTTGCATAGTTTATATGTTTTTATAATGTATTTATATTACTACATGTTTTCAACATCCTTTAGTTCTAGCATTTTAGAACAACGGGTTTGATGGCACCGTCACTTCGAATGGCTGTATACTTAAGATTTAATGCAAACTTATTCTCGTACGCTTTAACATGCGAAATCATTTCTCATCGAAAGGCAAACCGGAGCGATGATGATGGGAAAGTTTCCGAGCGGATGTAGATTCATTTAAGCCACGATGCAATCAGGAAATAGTCGGAAGCAAGAGCGAGTCACTCGGTGGGTAAAAGTAATGGAAAAGCTTTACATTTACATCTACTTCTCTTTAATTACTGCAAACTTTACCAATGCGATTCTATTGTTTAGCAAATGTTCACCTGCGAAGGTGAGTCGCTATGGAAGGAAAGGATAACTTGTGGTAGAAAATCTAAATGTAACGCTCGTCTCCAAATTACAAAACAGGGAAAAGTTGTGTGTTTGTGTGTGTGTGTGCTGATCGAAAGTAGCAAACATTGAAACAGAAAATCGGCCACCGGAATTTTGGGTTCACTTTTGGAACGGGTAAAACAAAACCAACCGGGGCTGCGGCTGATCCGGAGGAAACGGAATCGAACATCCACCGGAAGTTCGGTGCTGGAGTTTCCAAAAATCGAACCGAGTTCAGTCGAGCGTTAGCCGACGACGACGACGACGACGACGAAGGGGATGAATGAGGTGGAGGCAATGGAAAAGACCACGGCAGCCGCCAACATTGGCATCCTGCCCGCGTGCTAAGTCTGTGTGCTTTAAAATTCCATTTCATTTCATTAATTATATAATTTCAATTAAATGAGTTAGCAAAAAGCGGGCCGAACGCCGGGGAAATTTTAGTGAATGCGAGTTCAACCGAACGCATCGGTAGCGAGGACAGGAAGTTGCGGATGTCGAGAGAAAAGAGTAAATGGCCGAAAGAGCCACAAAAGAGGCAGCATGCTTCGGCGAGGGCATGGATTGTGTGGCACGGGACAAAACAGGATGCTCTACAGGTCCTGTTCGGGCCAACCGCGATAATTAAACAGCGCTGCACGGAAAACCGTTCCCACACGTATTCAAGCGATTCTAACAAATGGAAATCCGCGAGCTGGCCCTTTTTTATTGCTGTGCGCATTCGGATGTTCCGCTATCGTAGGGCCAGTTGATTTTCCGGGTGTGAGCATGTAAACTTATTGTTGGATTAGAGCGACACAACTGTACATGCATGGGGAAACACTTTTTTTGTATACGTGCACCACAAAACTTCCCACATGCGCTGTGTTTTCCACCGTTTAATTCCAATGATTCGGTGCATCATTCCGGTTGCGGCTTTAACACTTTAATGTGCCATCGAAGTCACTTAATTAGCGATGGAAAAAATACGTTAATGTGCATTATTAAATTGATTTGAAAGCCTTCGGGATACAAACCGGGTGATGAGGTGTTGTATGGGGCGTTAGAAAAAAGATATTAAATTAATTTTAATGAAGTATATATTGTACAACAGCAAGCTCGATATCCAATTCACATTGTAAGGGTGTTTGGTTTCCATTTTGAGCCAGTTTGCTTACAACAATTATGGATATGCAAATTGATATCAGATACAATCATATAAAAGGTTTAACAAACATAAATTCATGCAAACTCTCTTTTGTACTTGGAAAAGGATGCACAAATCATATTATTTTTTGAATAATGCAGACAAGCTTATCTAGATGAAAACAGTTAGATAGGATACATAGTATATATCTTCCAATCGACATTTTCCAATCACAAATGCCACCAAGTGCTCTTGTGGTGGCGTGGGAATGTAAGATGAGCCTCTTGAGTGTCTTGAAAACGAGGGGATCGAGGCTGTCTCTGGGTAAGAATGGAAAATCATCCAGTAAGAGGGGTGGTGATAAGTGATGTGGTAAAGAGAAATGATGAAGAAAATCTAATTTGATTTTCAATCGCTCGCTTACAATTGATTCTCTCTACCGGAACGGGATGCGGGAAAGACGGGTGAGGTGCAAGTGTCGCTTTCTGGTTGAGAAGCGTTTATGTATCGGTAAGGGACGTCGGGATTAAGGAAAAAAAATGTGACAAGGAACTTCAATCACACAGACGAAGCCGGTGCTGGGAATCGAATTGATGAATGAGAGTGAATGTCTGGAAGGAGTAGCATTACATTCGAAAGGCGTAGCAGTGCATCAATGGTACGGTTCAAGGATCACTTCCGGAGCAAACAAATGGGACGCTTTGGATGGAGGAGAAATACTTCCTTCCATTTGCGATGTGAGAAAATATTGCCTGTGAACATTGTCTTTCGTTACAAATACGGACAAATTTCTTCTTCTTCCGCATGCTTTAAGGGCACACAAGAATCATACGAAGCTGGGAGTTTATTTAAATATTTAAATATCATGTTTGACGATAGGAAATAACTGTTCATTGTTCAGCATGATTAAAATTGTTATCCAACATGTTTATGCACACATAAAGCCATGCCATGAAGCTCCAACATGTTGAGATTCTGAAATACGCAACATTGCTGATGAACTGGTTGTTGCCTGACGCATTATTTTACCATGCTATGGACAAATAGACCGATCGTATTGGAAAAAAATCCCGGTTTTTAATCCGCTTTTTCCTGCTCTCTGTATTTCATAGAAACAGTGTCTGATACATTTGAATCTTTCCAACATAGAAATATCATGCAAAACATTGTAAAATGGGGTCAGTCGTGTGATAGAATAATGGTAAATAATTTCCATCGTAACAGAGCTCGCATTTCATAACAGACGAGTTATAACATATTTCAACATTTTAAACGCAAGCCTACGATGGAAGCCTATCAGTCTGAATAAGATCCATATGCGATTAAAAATCAATTCAATATTATACACATTATAAGTCGATCCTATTCAACGTTCACATTCTTATAACAAGTATATTTGAGGGTCATAACGGTAAAAGTAATAAATAATAAACAAGTTGTTTCCATTTTCAATATGTTGTGTATTGTATGACTGACAGCTATAAAAATAAAATAAATAAAATACAATTTATACGCTTTTGATTCCAAGCATTTGTCGTAATGGCTTTGTGTTCATGGATAATGGTTTTGTGTTAAGAAGGATTGAACACTGTGGCAGAAATGAAGTTCAATCGAATGATGCGCGGTGTGAGTTAAAAGCAAATATGAATCCATGCTACCCGAAGTTCCATGAAATAGAACTAATTGATGATCCGTCACTTATTTTCTTTCCCGTTTTAAAACGATGACTTTGTCCCTAGAAACAGTGCAATGAATGGGAAAAATTAAACAATATTTTTACTATGCAAGAATAGGTCGAATAAAATAGTATATGAAGTGGAGTTCCTGAGGATCTTACGTGAAAATCAATGCAAGTATATGCACAATGCAGAAAATTCAGCGCAACACACAATCACCAGGCGAAAGCATTTTTCCCAATTCAAATCAACAACACATGCTAAAGGCTGTAAGGTTATGTTTTCTCCTCCAAATCGGCTCACATTTTTGTTTTCTCTCTTCAGTTTGTGTGTGTTGTTTTTTTTATTGTTTGTTAATTCACTTAATGAATAATGATGGCTTTTATCTTGCGTCTGTCTCCACGCTCTTATTGTTTGTTGGCATCGGATGTGACTTCCTTTCGCTACATTGCGCGCATTCAGTTGTCCTTATTTCATCGAATTCTGCTCAGCCTTAAGGCTTTCTGCCTTCTCGAATCTTATCCACTCGTAATGTTATGTTCCACCTTTCGGTTCGATTATACTCGACTATGTACATAGAGTTGTATAATATTTAAAAAACAAAAATCTGTTTTCATTTGCCTTTCACATCCTGGGGTCATTTGTTCACTTTAATTTATTATCTACCCTGGGAACGCAATGAATAAATGCTGTCGGATGGATTATGCCATTCTATTCCTCACTTTGCAACTTGCGGAAATTCTTGGACGTTGTTATGTCATAAATGCGCTGGACGTTGCAGGATGGAGAGATGACGTTTGTCTTATTATGTTTTGTTTCTTCTACTCAGCTCGGCCAGCTTTAGAGACTCACTCCTGTACAGCATCTCGCTAGCTTAATTACTATTTTATACAATTCCATCGTGGCGTTCGATCAATGTGCACCAACCAGAACGGATGGAACTAGGAGGTGGCCAAAATCCGAGCACTCACACACGCACGCACCATCGTGACGCGGATGTGTACTTTTATGATATTTTACCACCTCAAATTCCTACCTAATTTTTCGCCAATTTTTCCAACTGGCAACCCCACAACCTAGCCAGCCAAGCATCGATGACCCGTTTCCATCGGAATTCGATCGAAAACTCCAAACATTCCACTCGTGGACAGCGGCTCCCCGAACTGAATCCAACCGAACCGAACGCTCAGGAACGCACCATGCACAAACTGTTCGATACGAAGATGGGATGGGAAGGTGGGAGGGGGTGCTTTTTCCAACCCTCCCGCAACGTCGAAGCCAATTATTTACGACCGACCGGGATCGAAGCCAATTATTGCCAACATATGTTTGCCAACTTTTCAACCGGATCGCAACGATCCGAGCATGCCACACTTGTCTCCCATCGTTTGGCCCTGGTTTGGCTTCTAAAAAATGATGGCGTATTTTGCCCCGCTCCTGACCCATCTGACTGGGGCACTGGGTGAACCGGTTTTGGGGTCGGTAAAGGGAAGAAGCAAAAAAAATCCTCCACGCTCCATGCACGCTCCATGCAACTCCATGGACATGCCACATGTGCCAGTGTTTGTGTGGATATGCATGGTGGTGATACCGCAGCACAAGACGACACCGGAAGAGAATCCCCGCACACGAAAATTGTTACTGCCAAGCATCATCACCCTTGTGAAGTTTTCCAATCCCTCCGTACTTTCCCGAGCGAAGGAAGGAAGTGAAAAGTCGATTACTTTTTTTATGCGATAAAACACGAAGAATCTTTCATTCTTTGACGGAGGTCACTGTTTCTAGGAACGAAGATTTTATGGTGAAATATACGAGAATAACAAGGAGTGAGAAAGAGAAACGAAAGCTTTGCGAACCGGGTTGAGATTAGGTAGTTTTTCCTTCCTTTTTGGGCATATGGTTATGAGTTTTCCGCCTCGCATCGCTAAGCTGCGGTCGGTTTCCGAAGCGGTTTCCGATAGCGGCGAAAGCTAAAAAGTTCCATCAGTTTTATCTTAAATAAAAAAAAATCTTCCCTGAAGATCTCTTCCCCCGCAGGTTGGTTGGTTCAAATATTTATCAGTTTTCAACAAGATACTTCCGGCTTTCGGGCAACATGGCGCAGACGGTGCGCCGAAGTCCATCGCAGGATCGCCAGCGCTTTCGGTCTTAGCGTGCATCCCAAGGACTGGGGTTTTGCTTCTTCGCCAATCCGATACACTTCCCAAATTCTGTCGACGGAGCAGCGTCGGGGACGGGGTGGAAACTCAATGAAATCTGGCGCGATGTCGATACGTCGGCATCGGGTTGTCTTATCGAGTTGGAAGGCAGGGATTGGGAGGATCTGGTAAGGGCTAGCTTTGTTTGTTCGGTTAGGATTCGAGGGCGGCCGCCGGTATTGCAGTATGTGCGGGCGATTTTCCAATAAGAAAGTTTCGAACCGTCACTGCTTCCCACCGCTTCGTTCGTCGCTTCGTGGCAAAGTGCAATCGGATGATCGAGATAAGGGAAGGAACGTGTGCGGAACTCTTTAAAGTTTAATCAGGAAGGTCCGCTGCAGAGTTTCAAAGAGCCCGAAGCTTCGACGTAAGTTCGAAGGACCTTCGAAGATTCGATGAAGTAGCTTCCTCGGCAACATGGGAGGCTACACCGTTCCATGCCTTTTCCTTTTTGGTAGCCACTTCCGAAAACGTATCCACTGCGATGTCACTGATCTTCCAGAAGTGATTCCGGGTGGCTATTCGACCTCTTACCAAGGAAGAGAGTTTCCTCACCACAGCGATGCCGCCGACTGGCATCGATAATAGCACATCTGTAACATGTGCCAAAGCCTTACCGCCTTCGGGAGGTCGAATCTATCGAACTTCAGGGCCAAATGAATTGGGAGCGGTGAGTTCACCCAATGTCTCAGGTGTATCAAACGATTCCCGTTGGTGAGCATCAAATGCCAATCGATGGCGCATACGTGTCGGATTCAACCGATACTGGCGGAACGCGCTTTAATGTCTCAGACCGCATGTCGAAGGAGGCAGGTTGTTTTCCGTAACGACAAGAACGACGTGGTAACGCAAGTGACAGCAAATGTCAACGCTTAAAGTGGTTGTAACGAATGAAGTTTCCTGCGAAGGACATCGAGGACAAATTTGACGAATCTGCCCAGAAGCAGAGTAGGGCATACTTTAAATGAACCATACCGAACTGAAATTGCACCATGTCGGAAGTCGTTCGAGTCGATTGATTGACGTCATGCCAAAGAAGCAGACGGCATATCCTGTGTTACCTTTCGTAACTGATCAGATACTGTGTAAGGACTTTTCTCGTGTGCTACTTTGATTTTGCAGGATGAATATCACGTCACACTCTCCAGCGCCGTTTGCTTTCAATCCAATGTTTGAGCTATTTTCTCTTTCTGGCTTAATCTGGCAACCTTTTCATCCGCACATGTCCCTACGTTCCATTCAATTTGATCCTAGCTAATGAATTTCTACCGTATTCTGTATTGGCCGTGCACCTTTCTCTCTTTCCCTCCCTCCTTCCTAGTGTCCACAGTTCTCTGGCACGAGCAACGCTAGATTAATACCACCGCCAGAATACGTGTTTCCTGCCCTTCCTTCTACGAGTGGAGGAGTGTTGTGCAGCGCACCTTCAAAGAGGTTAATATTCAACAACGTCAGCCTAGGGGCGGTTCTAGGCGAGAGGGGATAAAAGCGGGACAGGTTGCGGCCACGTTTGGATGAACATCGAGGTTGCGGGGTTGATACAGCCACGATGTTCCAAAATACCGCCGATAGTTGGTTTGTTGGATGGGATGAAGCTGAAGAGTGCATATGAAGGCATGCGAATCTCGGATGGAATCGTGCGCTAGGACAAGTATGGGACGCTCGAGAGAGGGTGTTTGTGTGGACGTTTCGAAATAGTTTATGATAATAATGTTGCGCTTTTTTTAAGTTGCCGCTGTATATCTCCTTAGATTAGAACATTAGTAGGTTTTTTAGTGTGAGAGTTAAAAAGATAGACTAGTTACTGTGAATATCGCGTAGTGTGTGAGTATGTGTGTGTGTGTGTATGAATGAGAGTGTGTTTGTGGGGACTTTTAGTTTCGTTGATGGGACCTTACTCGAAAAGAGGGATATGTATTTCCTAGCGTTTTTTTTTGTAATTTCATTCCTTTGAACGGAAGGTTTTGGGTTTGGAGATAATCTTCTCTCGCTCGCTTTTCGTATATACTGTTTGGCTGTCTCGTAGATATCCTACCCTAGTGAACGTGCAGATGCTTGAAAGGCAATTGTTAAAAGTTTGAAGATGGCTTTTCCCGCACTGAATGCCGGATCCGGACTCAGAGAGGCAAAGTTTGACAGGATGTGAATGATTTCGTTAGCAATTTCGTAATGGGTAGGTAAAGGGTATTCGACACACGCAGGGGAAGCGTAGAAAACCTAATCTTAGTCAAACACTACCAACAACACTGGCAACAAACCGTTGGACAATCGGTAAACGGAGTCAGTTCCACATGGTGCTGGAAATAGGAAGTGGTTGTTTGTTTTCCATTTTATTTTATCTGCATCTAACCTTCCGCTCTGTTCCTTTCCAACGTACCTGTTGCCAATCCTCAAATACTGCGCTTCCCTGCGAAGAGCGGCATGATCAACTCCTGATCGATGAATTCTTATGTAAACATTTATAAAAATACTACAATAATTCTCTTAACTCTGGCGGTTGTCCTTTTGTTATTTTGTTCTTATCCCATCTGGAC
>KE525420.1:1205598-1225396 GCA_000441895.2 Anopheles sinensis
TTTGTTCTTATCCCATCTGGACGAGCGCAACCTTTCCGGAGTTTCTTGTTAATTGTTTTCTCCTTGCTGTCGTCTTTTGTGTATTTTAGACATTTTTTATAGTTCGCCTGAAACACTCTGTTTTGTTGTTTGTAATGCTCATTTGGTATAAGCGGGGGTGGAAGCGTGCAAATATTATTTTTAACAGAAAATGCAATGTAGTTTGCTAATTGCAAAAAAAAAATGTCACTCCTTCTCAGCAATTCTGAAAAAACACCGTCGCATAACTCGTTCATTTGGAAACAAAATGTAATTTAACTTGACCCATTTAAGCAGTGAAGGAGCGACAACGAAAGGCGTGGGAGAGCCTTTTTGCTAATTGAACTTATAGTTTTTTTCTTGTTTTCGCGGAGAATGTTTTACGAGTGGCTAACAAACAATGATGAATTTAGAACCATCTGCTCCCAAAGATGAGATGCCAAAAACGGATTCCACTTTGGAGGCGCGTCAGCGATAAACCTAAGCCGTATTAGTACTCCCAGACCTGCAGGAAGAGAGTGGAAAGGTGATGTAGCGTCCAGGAAAGCCAAAAAACCGGAGTTAAATGTGATGAAATGAGACGGGGAAAAGGAAAACATAAGTAGTGATGGGGGAAATACTTGTTAGAGATCAACCCACCGAACGCAAATTTAAAACCCGGTAGCGTTAGTGGAAAACATTGCGAAAACTTGTTGGAAGGCAAGTGCTTCGGAACTTACCGGATGTCCTGGTTTTCCCACTGGGCCAACTGGACCAGAGTCTCCCCGTATTCCCATAGGCCCCTGATGAAGAGAAAGAATCACGATACGGTTAGTGGAATGCACGGAAGAAACGTTGTCTGGTCTTTTAAAACAAAGCACTTACCGGAAGTCCCATCGGTCCATAGTCACCCTTCTGTCCTTTCTCTCCTCGATCGCCCTTCTTGCCATCGTACCCTCGGGGACCGGGTGGTCCGGTATGGCCTAGGGGTCCTGGGGGACCCGGTGGCCCGGGTGGTCCGTATACGACGTCCCGGTACGGCTCATCTGCCATTCCTTCGCCATGGTCCTGTCGTCGGCGCATCTTCCTGAACTTCTGGGAGACATTCGTACGCCATTAACACCCGCTCCAATCTCTTGACCCCATGAGGTGGAACAAAATGCCGCTACTTACGGAGTCTCCTCGGTCGCCCTTGTCGCCTTTCACTCCCGGGTAGCCTGGTGGTCCGGGAAGACCGGGCGGTCCCATGAGACCCGGTGGACCTATATCTCCCGGGTCTCCCTTCTCGCCCGGCGGTCCCTGGTAGCCCGGCAGTCCGGGTGGCCCTTCGATGCCCGGTTCGCCCGGCATTCCGTCTAGTCCGCGAGGTCCAAGCGATCCCGGTGCACCCACTTCACCCGGTTCGCCCTTTAGACCGTTGATTCCATCGCGTCCCGGCGGTCCCGGTGGACCCGGTGGTCCTACGGGCCCACGGAACTGAGCCAAGGTCGCCTCATCGTAGTCGTCATCTTTACCGGGGCCCTTTGGAAGCGAAACGCGAGAGAAGAACCAAAAAAGGGCAAATGATTAGTGAACGGGTTGTTAACCTTCGTAAGTACTACACGCGAATCCGAACACGGCCGGGAAGTCGTTGGCGTAATGTGTCGTCGCAGAAACAAAGCAGATGTTATAGCAGCGGTGACAGCGGCTTGAAACACACACACACACACGCACGAAAACCGGCAGCAACAACCCACGCTATTACGAGGGCGTCCCACGATCTTTGCACTACCGGTGTCACCACATTTGTGCCAAAACGAACGTGCAGGCAACAGCTACCACACATCATCACGCCACACCATTTCTACTAAAAGCCTTTTAATACTCTACATTAAGGTAAACACTAATAACCATAAATAACGCTCGGCAAAGGAAATGAAAGATTAATTTTATCGTGCTCCCCATCCCGGACGATGGAGGTGAACCGATGTCACCGATGTTGCCAAACGATTTATATTCACGTTCCACCTACGGGCCAACTTTTTTTTGTCAGACTTGATTGTTTTAGTGTTATAGCATTCGTTAAAATTGTGCTGATTTTTTTCTGTAATCAACACGTACCATTGAAGGACGGATACTTACAAGTTGTACATGAAATATACATTTAAAATTTCTTGGGTGAGTTGGTAATTTTGGACAAATATTGGAACTTTGGGGTAATCTAATTTAATTTGAATAGTTTACTGAAAAGCTACAGGAAAATTGTGTTTCAATTTTAAAATCAGTCATATTGAATATATGAAAATTGAAATATTGAAAATACATAAGATAATAACATCAACTGAAAATAATTCTATAAAAAGTTACATATTTTGCTTGGCTTCGGGAACAGATAACTGCGTTACATAGAATTAATTTATTAAGGCATTAGTTTTTAGTTCGAATGAATGAATGAATGTTCCGAATAACCTTTACATTCTAAATTCAAGGTAGATGCCAATTAAGTATACTAAAAGCACGACATTGAAACAGGTGGACTACGAATTAAACTAAAAGAGTTCAAATTACCCAGTAGAATGTCTATACCGAACTGCTCTGGGTGTTGTTTTTCATGATGTGTGCATAGGTTCGAATGGGGTGTTAATTTCTATTTGAAACGTAAATTAAACAATTCCAATACCATGTACTTTAAAAGCTATCTTAAACACTAAAAAGACTCATAATCATGAATTTAAACTCGCTTATTAGAATTTCAACAGCAAATCAAATATAAAGCATTATGAATGATGTCGAGAATCAACGTGTAACATCTGATCATTGTAATGGCATTTGGTATGCGATGAACACTTGTCCACACACTACATCACGCGCCCGACGCTCGGTCCGGAGCTCGGAATGTTACGATGCGTCACCCCGGGAAGACACCGAAATCGCGCATTACGCGACAGACACAAAATCCCTCTGACACACGCAATCTTCCAAACGCGCCGTCCGCCAGACATGGGGCGAAAATAACTTTCCACGCCATCCGGACGACATGTCGACATGGCGCTGGTAATCCGTGGCAGGTTTCGTGTCGTCGTCCCCGACTGTTGGAGGACACTTCCTCGTGCTGCTTTCCACCGGGGCCGGGGACCGGGAGAACGCCTGTCGGGCGTTAATCGAATGTGTCTTTTCCTCGTCCATGTTAGACTCCACGTTTCACAACCTCCCCGATTCTCTGTCCGGTGCTAAAGTGCTATTTGTTCTTTCGAGGGTGCTGTGTGAAATTGCTACCATCAACATTAACGCCGGGTGCTGTCCACACATGCCGGAGCAGGTTTTGTGTTTATATGTGCGTAGAGATAGGTGTTGGAAGGGCCTGTGTGTTTCTTAGGGCACTAGGTACTTACCTTGGGTGGAGATCGGGACTAGACTACTCCTTTCCCTCTCCGATACTTCCCCAGGTGGATTAGAGCAGGTGTGCGTAGGGTTTAGGGTGCGCTAACTAGTGAAGCAGGGATTAGAACAAAGCTGAGGTACTACGTCAACAGCTACTAGGTGCTAAAATAGAACAATATTACACTGCACAAACAGGTGGCTTTCCAGTATTAAAAGTCTGCTCTGCATGGATGTGATTACTTACTGCTAGTTTTGAATATTCTATTGAAGTGTGCCCCAAACAACATAGAATTATTGGAGAAATTTACAAAGTTTATGACTCTAAACTTAAGAAAACCCCGTTTAAAATTTCAAAAAGAGCGGTTTACCAGTACGCTTGGTCACAAATGCAAATTTTATTATTTTTACGAAAAACATAACGAATTTATCGATGAAATAAGGATATGTTTTTTACTATTTGTCGTACCACAGATCGTGCCAATTAAACGTTTCAGCTTATCGAACAAGGTAACATTTTTAATTGAACTAGCTCCATTGTTAAATGTAAACAGATGAAGTCAGATCCATTCATTCGCTTCACAGGTTTCAATCAGTTCTTTTGTTATTTTTTATGCTTATTCCAGCATGTAACGTTCCATCCGCATCGTAGCAGCATAATTAATAAGTTAAAAAACAGGATCATGAATTGTAAATCGATGCCGGCAGGCAGCATTGGTAACGAGCTCTATAGATTGAATTAATCCTCTCATCCCCGGCCAATTTGAAATATTTTTCTTTATTTTTTAAAAGATGTATCATTGTTACGAACTTTTATTGGCAAATTGAACTGTATAATTTTAATGTTACTCCTATTTTTACATCATACGTTTAGAAAAACGGTTTGTGAAGAGAGATTGATACGTTGCTGCTCATTACGTGCCGTTACGTTTACTGAGCAATTCAACAATATTACACGTTCCATTATAAAAAAAACCTCTCGTTGTGTCGTTAACTCCACCTGACATCAGCGTCATTTCCGTTCCGTATTTTTCAAAGCTCAGGGAGGGAAAAAGGATGTAGCCGTAACTGTCGAGAGGATACTAACGGAGCACGTCGAACACGTGTTCTTAGCTTCACGTCCACCGTGAACCGATTCGGTTGGTACAACTGTCCGTATGCTGCACGGATCCTTTTTTTATCTTTCATGCGAACCACGTGTAAGCACGCGGCGAACTTTCGACATCCAAACACAAGGCAAGGAATTACACAAAAGGCTTTGGGGTCGGGATTGTCCGACTCCGGGATGGGATTTGCAGAATGCGAAAAATTGAATAAATCATAGCCGCGGGAAATTTATCGATAGCGCGAAACGCAAAAGTGCGTCACGTCGGCCAAACTGTGGCCGATTGGAAAACTGCTCCCCTTGCTCCTCTACGAGTCCCTTTGTTACAACCATCTCCATACTCTTCCCACCCTCCCGTTTTCCTAGAGCCGATGGCTTTCGATGGCAATCGATGAGCGGCCAGCGATCACGTTGCACCACAAGCTGGGCATATTGTGTCGGTAATTTATGCCCGTATTTGTGCGCACACAAGCACATAGGGGTTTGCGAAAATTGGCAAAACACTATCGATAGCATAAATCCTCGGGACGCGACGCTGCTTTTGGCGTACTGCGTTCGCCAGCTTACCGGAGCCTATTTGCGAGACGGACCGGGGCTGAGGAAGCTGGATTGGAGCACGTATAGTAATGGTAGATCGGGAATGCGGGGAAGCGTGTCCAACTCGTGGCCGATGAAAAGTGAGTGCCTGTCACTACGAGTACGCGGGCAGTGCGGTTCCCGATCGTTAGTGGTTTTGCGGATTTGTTCCGGGCGGTTCCATGGGTTTTTTCTTCCATATTTCAAAGCTAACGTAACGTTATCATCCTTTCAACATCTGTCGGTTTTTGGTGAAGGGGTAACGAAATGTTGGAGGTTGGCGACCAGGCATAGCGGTCATTACAATGCAGCCCAACCCCTAGTGGAGGCATTAAACACAAATCGAAATAATGGTACGCGTCATTAACGGTTCTGCCGGCTTTAGCGGACCACATAAAGTTGGGCCGTTGCTAAATGTATCAAATTAAGCATGATCCAGAATGCAGTGAAAGGGAATGCGGACCGTTGGGGGTGACGTCGGAAACTAGTGAATTTGAACATTAAAAACGAAAGGTACGACAGAAGAAAATGCTTGTTATCAGAATTAGTTTTTTTCTTGCTATGTTGAAAACGTTGTTTTGCTTTACATGTCCCAAGGAAATGGTGCTTCGCCGCAAAGGACAAAATAAAGGAAGTCTGTCAAAATTGGTATTTAGTTTTGAAAAAATTCTCATGGCCTTTTGACATTTTCAATTTATTACAAATGGAAATTATAATGCAACGCACTGAGCTCTACTGATACATAAGATATAAATAAAACTAGCAACAACTTGTAAGTAAAGTGCGAGAGCAATTTTCCAGCGCTGCACAAATTCCACAATGATGGGCTAATCGATACTGGCAGCAAATTTGTTCGATAGGTAAAATTTAATTATGAATTTCCATCATGTCAATTCGTGCATGTGCATTCGGGCCAAACAAATGGGCCTTTAATCAAACAGGGTGGTACCGATTGCAAACCAATCGGCCCGTTCGAGGGTTGCACCGGGTTCGACAATCATTTGAACAGCGGCAAACCCATCGAGCTGCATAATTGCATTCGACCACTTGTTTCGCCGTTGAAGTTAAGCTCCGCTGGGTGCATTGTTGCCGGTTTGGAGGGAACAGATTAAGCTTCTGCACAGCATACGAAGGTGCAGGTCAGCCGACTTTTCTAATTTCAGCCAACCACACAATTTATCCGGGCAAATTATGGGTCAAGCGGTTCGACTCCGGGGCGCAACTATCGACTTGGATGGAAAATCGCATATTTTGGCCATATATCGATTGAATACGAAAAGTGCCTCTCTTTGGCACGGGACGGTCGTTTCTTTATTTTTTGGGGAAGAGAACAAGCTGTGTGGTAGGCGCATAATTTTGCTCACATCCGGTGGCTTTTCGTTTTCCGGGCCGGAATCGGTCAACCGTCAGCCGGTTTACGCCTGATCGCTTTTCGCTGGGACCGGGAAAAGCTTCGACCGCTGACGCTATTTATTGCCAAAGCTGTTGCGGTACGTTCGGGGTTTTGGTGTTGGCTCTGTTTTAATTAATGTCCAAACAATCGGCATGGATGGATGAGCGGAGAAGAAAAAAGTGGCTCATGTACGCTGTAGGGAGTTTTCCCTCCATGGAAAAGCCATCGCTTGTGGAAATTTTTATTTCTCTTTTCTGCACTTCTAACAAATCTGTCAGATCAATTGTTAAACAATGAATCATTGTGTGGGCTAACAAAATTAATGTTTCCTCAATAAAAAGTTTATCAAAATGAAGCTCTTATGGAAAGGTGTGGAGAGTTGTATATCAATCAACTCCTAAAAATACAAGAATATATGGTTCGATCAAGCAATCCAGCAAACATTCGCTCTGCTTACTTCTACGTACCGGTAATGTTCGCATTCTCAATATCAATCCGCTTGGAAAAGCCAACGGGGAAATTCCTTCAATTCAGCCCGCGCTCCTATGCTCACCGAGTCGATGTGCAAACTGAGCAGAAATAAACAGATAAAATAAATATGTACACACATGTAAACCCGCGGTGGCAAGCGAATCCTGTTTTACGGAACGACCGACGAAGCAACTAAATTATTTATGGGTGTGCATCGTCTGGTTGGGAAAATTTCATCAAACGTGCATCCCACCGAACTACCCAGAACAGTAGGATGTTGAGTGGGTAACTTTACTCACGAAAGTTGTATTCCAATGTCGATCACAAGCAGTAAGTGATTGAAAATATTGTTCGGAAAGTTATAAAATATCAATTCTTCGGAATGGATAGAATATTGTTTTTATTAGATATTTTAGAAATTGTTCAATTAAATATTTTTTTTAGGATAAAAATGTTCACTGTACTGAATCACATGATTTAAATCGTATTATAAAATTAAATATACAATATGAGATTCATTCGATGAAAAACATGATATAACATCATGACATGATTTTCTTTTCCAAGAACTTTCAGGCTCAACAAGCGTTTCAGTTCCTTTCATGCAATATAAATTAGAAATACCATGTCGGTTGAAAAAGCAAAAGCTGTGTGTTGCATGTAAGCTCCTTTTTTTGTCCGTAACGTGTGAACCACGATGGCAATGTGTGATTTTTCACGTCACAAAAGGATGCAGGATTATGATTCAAGCGAACCGAAGGCTACCACCGGATGCGTGCGAGAGCACTCTTCTCAACGATGGCGTTACAACATTATGTACCTATTTGTCGCTGCTTATCGTATCGACGGTTTTCCACGCACAGGCAAACCGACCGATGATGATATGCTGATGCTGATGAAGTTGTCCTACACATCAGGAGGGTAAAAACAGTCATGCATGGCGGTGTGAATGTTCACGATCGACGCGCCAACATCGGAACGGTCCACGCCACGCTTCGGTCGACGCATGCATTAATGATGTAGCGATGCCGTCCGATGTAATTTATGCTCGCCACATCACGCGGGCGGGAATGAAAAGGGGCGGGAAAGGGTAACGCTTCCCGAAGGGATTAGTATCGCTCGGATCTGATTGGAAGGTCCTTTGATGTGTGGCGATGAAGGAAAGTAAACTATTCCCTTCGGTTTCGATGGTTCGCTCTGACAAACATGGATGAAGTGTATCTTTCATGCATCGATGAAGAAATGGGATGAATGAACGTATTAAAAAAAAGAACATAGTTTAAAAAAGCAGAGGACCAGCGTGATTTGTGGTTTTTCTCCACAAATTTGGACCTTTCGAGAAAAAACCCCGTATGGTAAGTCAATCATTTCGGATTGTTCGGTATCAGCTGCACGATCCCAGAATGGAGATAAGCGTGCCCAAGTTGGTGGACACATGGAATGGTACATTGCATTCTTCTCAACAAACGGTCTTAGAGGAGAGAAGCCCCCGTATCGGTGTTAAAATAAAATAGAAGATATATTACGGCATATTTCGTCCACAGGCAAACCATGCGCTGGAACACGTAAAATACTCCTTTCCTATTCCCTGTGATTGTCCTCCCTGTCCTAGCCCGTGCTGCTGCCGTCCAGCGCCATCGGAAAGAATCCAATTAAATTAAATACAATTTTTATTGCCGAACCCTCGAGCGGCCAGAGCGCAATACCGGATCGGCAAAAAAACAGAAAAAAAGCCATGGCCGCAATGGGAAGAAATACAATCTGTGGCCCGAAATCGCCACACTTGATGGTGATTTTCGTGTTTGTTCTGCGTTCCTGTGCGCCTCGACGACAAGCGCTTCCGCGTTTGACCGCTCGAGCCCATAACGCTCGGGCCACGGAACGGTTTGGCAAACAAGCTCGACGACTCGTGGAACTTTTCCGTAAAAAAAACTACAAATACATACATATTCACCTACCCGTGGCTGCCATTTCCATTTGTGTCAAAATTTATCGTTTTCATCTTGTTTTATATGTGTGTGAGTTTATGGCCGATTCGAGAGCGATGAGTATTTTCGTTAGTACGGCTCGTTTTAAGTCTCGAGCTCAGCAAAGGGTGAGAAACGATGTTTTTCCCGAATCGAAATCGATGCTTGGTGCGCTGGAAAAACCGGATTCCAAAATCGGCATGCAAACAAACACGTACCGCTACTATGTACAGCAACTGATATCTGGTTAGCTCGAGACGCGCGTGGAGTTAGTGGTTTTTCCAATCAACGTTTGATTACTGTGGCGTTTGAAATGCTAAACCATCATGCAGGCATGCAAATTTAACGAATCGTGCTTCCAATACAAGTGCTGCCGTGGAACGGTCTGTCAGGATCGTTTATGTCTCGAATGTTCAAGTTTTGATTCGTTTGACGGTTCGGTCGTCCTTTAGGTCTTTCCAGTCTTTGACAACTATTTTCTCGTGTATAGTCCTAGCGAGGAGTAGACAATAATGATCCTTTAATTTCCACTTACTCGTTTGCCTCGTTTGCCGCGGGGTCCCTTTTCGCCCTGTGGTCCTGGGGGTCCTTCCGGTCCTGGGTCGCCCTTTTCTCCTGGGGGACCTGCAATATCGAATAAAACCATTTATTTTAGCAAAACGTGATTGGTTAAATAAACAAAAAAAATTGCACATGAATCAATGAAGTTTATTTTAAGTCTTAAAAAACACTGCTTCCATTGCGGGCTTACCAGGAGGTCCAGGTGGTCCTGGCGGTCCTTCGATGATGCCGGCCGGGAACTGGTCACCCTTGAAGTGCGTCGTGAGCCCTCGATCGCCCTTTTCACCACGATCACCCTAGCAGCATCAAAAGAAGAGAAAACGAATCGACGATGAATCACGTTCCGGCCGAGAAGATAAATGTCCTTTTTATGAGCTCTAACATACCTTCGTTCCTGGCAGTCCCGGTGTGCCCGGATTTCCGACGGGGCCCTTCTCTCCGGGCGGACCCGGATCACCCTTCGGTCCCGGATCACCCGGCGGTCCCTGGCGTCCGTCTAGCCCGATCGCACCTGAAGCTCCCGGCGGTCCCGGAGGGCCTGGCGGGCCTGGCTCACCCGGTTCACCCTGCGGAAGGCGTCACGAATCAAATTAGCGTTCTCGAGCACGAAGCCAGCACGTAAAAGAAGATTCGGTTGCAATCACCGCCAACGTGTTGGCAGACACTCGAGCTCGCCTCGAGGGCTCCTCTTGACCGACCGAACACTGGTTGTATACGAGCGCGTGGAGTAGGAAGGGTTGAAGGACCGCCAACTTCTTTTTTCGCCCGGGAGCCACACGGGATGGATGGTTAGATGGATGACCCTCCAAGGTTGTCTTGGTTGTCGCTCAGATGTCGTACGCAATCGCCAGGGCAGGGTTGCAGATTGTACAATTTGTTGGAGATGACAAAATGTCAACGCAGTGACAAGTGGTAACCGCACCGTGGAGAGGCAGAGCATCACCTGTCATTGGTCCACTTGACAAGACGGAGCTACAGCCACGTGCTTCAGGCGATCCTCTGTCGACCGTTGCAGGTGTGTGTTTGTGTGTGTACCTACGACATCTCTTGTTGGGGATTGTAGGTGTCTTCTCCCTCTTCACGTCGACGGTTCCTTTAAGTGTTTTACCTTTTTTTCTTCCGTCTCCATTTGCTCATTCCAGACTCACATCTCTTGTCACTTCTGTTTGTTTCCCTGCCCGGTTGTTATCATTCATCTGTCCGGGCGATGCAAGACCATCCGTCCATCCATCCATCCGCTTTGTGAAGGGCTCCGGCGAGCTTGTTGGAAGGCCAGACAAATGTTACCTCCCACACTTGGGTGGGAAATGCACAACCATTTTTATTTCATTTCCCCTTTGCATGGTCGGTTTGGTTGTGGTTCGCGCGAGCTCGAGTGTCCTCTAGCGCTTACGTAAGCGCTAGAACATACAGGTCATGCAACTACATACTACGCAACGATGTGTGCACTACCATCCGTGTCATGCTTAGCCTAGTGCAAAGCAAGCTAACATGCAGCATAAAACGACGTGCAGCTGTGAAGATTTGTTGGAGGATAAATTGCGAATGAGTTGAAATGCTCGCGCAATAGAATTGAAATTGTATGCAAAAGTCACATAATTGGACGATTTTTCAAGTGTTACTTTCTTTCGACACTATGTGAGCCACTTGTCCTTCGTGATTATTTCCCACATGCTAATGAACGCAACTGTGAGTGGCTTGTTTCCCACGCCAAAGCCAAAGGATATGAATAGCGGATGAATGCAAGAGTAAAGGTTGAGAAAATCTATGATAAATATCGCACTAGGAATGACGTCACCAAAGGATCCAAATTCAGTCGAAGGTGAGTCGAATGTATCACGAGGATCTGGTTTGATTTTAACTCAAAGTCTATCCTTTCAAACTTAATATTGATGAATGATTATGTTATGAAATTAAATTCTAAAAAATTTTGAAATTCGTACAAAAATAAAATTAAAATGCATGGTCCTTACAATATCAGGATGGATGTTTAAGGAAAATTGTTTTTGTCGGGGTTTAATTCAATTTTAATTAAAAACAAAATAAAATACCCAGAAAACATTCGGTAATCAAAACTGGGAAGCAGTTACTACAACAGAAGAAAATTATTTGTATAAATTAAAATGAAAACGGATGATCGTGAAGCATAATGGATGGATGTATATGAGAGAATTCCATGTACCCCGCGTTCGAAAGCAAACTTGAGGGAGCTGAGTAGCTGAGATGATGAAAATCCCGATGCCGGATGCTTTTGTCTGCCCTTTACCCAGTTGCAAAAAGGAGAGGAGGACAGCTGAGGTGAACTGCTCACCAGGACGACTTACCTTCAGCTGTATGATGTTGGCAGCGGACACATTGTGACCTGCTGCTTGCAGATCCTGGAGCAGAGAGCGTCCAGAAATGAATTTCATCCGGATCGGTGCAAAGGGGAACGGTGACGGGGAAGGTCGTGACGTGAGACAGGGTGCGCAGATGTTGGTGTGTCGGTGGGACGTGAGGGAAATTTTTGGGAAAAATTGTTGTAGAAACAAATAATGCGAGAAAAAAAAAGACATACACTATTTGTGAACAGAACAAACAAACACGCAGAGCGAAAGGAAAGTATAGATAATAAATTCAGCATTCTTGCGGTGAACCCTCGTCCAGGAAACAAGAGTGGAAAAGGAAAAATCGAGAAAACCCTTCGCCGCTATCACCGTCCCAGCTTGCCGTTTGATCGCTGTGGCCAATAAATGTCAACTAATTTCCAGATGTTTAGCACAAATTACATCCACAATTCGCTCGGTTCTACGTTTGTTGGCGAATTTGTCCGCACACTTTAATTTCGCACTCAGCGTCCATGCTTTGGTGAATGTCAAATTCAATAATACAGAATGGCGTTACGGAGGTGAATTGAAATGGGAAAAAGTTTTTCGGGTCGGGGGGAAAAGCTCGGGTCCGTTCTCGTCCGCTGTCGGAATGTACCCAGTGGTTTCCAAAAGTAACGTTGGCAACCGTAAGCAGCTCAAACCGAAAGCCGAACAGAAAACTAACATGGGAAAAACCTTCCGAAGGAAAAATAAACATTCACGAAAGCAAGTCACCAGCGTAAGCTGTGTGATGGAATGTGTCCAGGACCGCAAAAAAGGACTCCCATGGATCGGGCACTGATGGAAAGTGTACAGGAAATGTTCCATGTGTTGCTGCCAGCTCCACAGGGAGGAGCAGAAAAACTTAATAAAATATTGCTTTTAATTAAAAACATACAATAAAACAACAGTCTCGGCCAGTAGCCTAACCTCTGACCAACACTTGACCATTAGGGCGTAAGAGAACAATGCGACATACCCGTGGACGGAATGTCCTGTGGTGGTGCTTTATTAAAGTCAAAACATAACCGACGCATACGCTTTTCCAGCATACAGACAAACCACCATCGGTACCGAGAAAATACCTTCGAAGACACTCTTCATTGCTCCATCTGGTCCCTCCTGTCGTTACTCCGTTGTTCTGTATCAAATTTTCTACGATGCACTATGAACGCTACTTTGTTCATTTTCCCTAAACAAACTCGACGACGTGGGACCGGGAGATTCGAATGAGATTTTCATTTTGTTGCACTACTTTCTTTTTAGTTTGCAAGAGGGAAAAAGTTGCGCTCGGTATTTGTTTCAACTTCGCTGGCTATTTACTGAGCATTTATCAACATGGGAATATTTCGAGTGGAAGTTACGAGCCACTGTAGGATAAAAAGTAACTACTAGTCGTCGTACGCGTATATGGCTAAAGCAGTGGGATTTAGCGGTGCTCGGAAGGCGGTTAATATTAAATCCATACTTTACACGGTCTTTAATGTGGTCAGCTTTGCCAGCTTGCACAGCGGTATATTGCAGCGAGCTGGACAGATTATTACGATTTGCATTCAGTTTTATTGACATGTGAGTCCATATTTGTTAAGGACCAAATATAGTTAAAATAAGTCATATCGTACATCTTTTACTTTTTACTACTCACCGATCTATTTATTTTTCATCATCTATCATCTATCATCTGATAAAAAATATAATTATCCGAATTCATCTGATGCATAAATAATGAAACTTGGTAATTTTTCACAATTTGATGGTGCTCGATTAATTTAAATTTTCGAAATCCTCAAATTTGTTCTTTTTGAAAGGACTGTTTGAGATAATTTCGGTTTTCTCGTTTAATTCAAGTATTGAAGATAGCCTTATTTAATTTTTCTTTTGTAATAGACGCAAACGAGAAAACTCGGTTCTTCGGATTTCAGGTAAAAAAGAATGAATTTTGAAACTTTTTTAAGTTTTATGTCTTCTTATGCAAATTATACCGTAAAATAGGATCTAATTCTCAATATTAATTTCAATTAATCCAGTTGAAAGGTAACACAAAAATTCTCATCTACATAAAGGGCACGTTTATCGATTTACTACGGCATTGATTGTTTTATAGAATAGATGAAAATAAAACATTACAATATTAAAAAAGCATAGTACATTTTTTTCTACCACCTGGAAACAATAGGTAATATTACTTGAAAATTCGATACAAAATTTGCTGAACACTGTACGTTTGCATTCCCACCGTGCAGTTGATTTTCAAGCATCACAGAGCATTGTTGACTTCCCACCGCCTGACTTTCGATTCGACGTTTCGACTCTGGACAACCCAGTGTTTCGGGAACGGGAAAGGTGGACTGGAGATTTTAATAATAACAACCGGCTTGGAACCGGGATTACTCCCGAGCATGCTTACGGGATAGGATACCAAAGCTAAACAGAGCGTGGCCATCTCATGACGGTGCCGGAGTGACGGGTGGTGAAAAAACAACAACTTACGCACGTTAGGCAAGCGATAAGGGAAAGCAACCAACTCGAATTACGCTGAAACTACACCAAATGCTACCGATCACTACGCTAGGAAACGATGGGGAGAGACGAAAGACCATCACCAGCCCAACCGAGCACCGAGCTGCGAATTCCCGTGCTTCCGGTGGCAGTGATGATCGGTTCGGTCGAGGCAATTTAGGAGTGGTGGGGTGGTTGTGCTAATCCTACTCCTTCGAACCGGATCAGCAATCCCGCAAAAGAGTGGTGCGCGTTTGCGATCGAGATCGAAGTCGGTTGGAATGCTGGGTGGTAAAGCGTGGGGGGAGGGTGGACGGGGGACGATTGTGGCATGCAAACATAGAAACGGAAAAAGCAAACGAAACCAAACTATTGATGCCGAGGATTAGCGGTGCTAGGTGCTTAGGTGCTGCCTAGGGACAGACCGGCCTCTGCGGAAGTACGGACATCTAAAGGTGCGAATGTAAGTGCACAAAAAACGACCAGATCAGCACAAACGGTGAGTGAAAAACACGTAGAGAAATGGTGGAAAAAATACGCTCAATATACCTTCACGGCCACGATTTCCGCGTAACCTAACGAGCCGCCACGCAGTGTCGTTACGGATCGCTTTAATCCCTACGTTGGTGGACGGGTTTTTGGCGGGTTGTTGTCGTTCCGATGCACGTTGTTTCGAGGCGAGCCGATGAAAAGGAACCGATGGCATTGTGTTAGCATGAGTACGAAAGCAAGGATTGCAAGGATAACAAGATTGGTTGGAATATTCCACCGCGAACCGAGGTGACCGACGACAGGAGCTCACGAGGTAAGTAAGACAACAGGTTACGTAATCAACGAAGAGCAAATTGCACCGCAAAAACAAAAAAGGCGAAGGAAAATGGCACTAAGAGTCGAAGACGAGTGCAGGAAGAAGCATGACTAACAAAGGACAAAGGTCAACCAGACCGGATCAGCAGTCGAATCACTCCCATCCTCCACACAGCACACATGGCAACATGGACCGTCGAGATTGAATCCGGTGGAATCCGTGGGAACGCTTGCAGCATCGTTCTGTTCCGACTGACGGACTGATTGGAGGCATTTTGGGGAGGGCAGGCGCATGGACAGAGGGACAGGAAACGGCAATTTTCAGTTTAATTTTACATAAATGGACACCCATTTGGCTTGCAGGGGTTCCCTCTAGGGACTACCGGCGTAGTGCATCCAGATATTGTCGTCTCGCCGCCGCCACTCACCGAACGTACGTAACGAGATGGTAAAAACGCAACTCAAATCTCATACAATCATGAGGAACACGTGTGTATGCGTTTGTCCCAATGATTGCCAATGGTAAGAGCGAAAGAGACTGTGACGAGTGTACTCAACGGGGTCAACGAATATAGCGTCAACTGTCAACTGGAACCAGCGATCGTGCGGTCGGTAGAGTCCTCTTGTTATCAGACTAATCGTCCACCGTACACACACATACATGCACACACATGGTGCACAGACGGTGCTTTTCAGAAGTTACCGGTCACTCTCCTCCCGGGAGAATGGCCGCGGTGCAACAGTGGAAACCCGTGCAGACGATATGAAATTTAATTTGTTCTCTTTTGACCACCGACCCGGCCATTACCAGTCTTTCTATCCGATTTGTAACCTCTGGTCAATTTATTTGACCCTTCCTTCGGGTCGGGGAGGATAGGAGACCCAACGGGGAAAGCGAAGTATCCGGAACACAATTCCTACGGCAAAGTTGTCGCTTCTCGCTCTCGAGCTACCACCCCGACACCGGCTCCCCACCCGGTGGATGATGAAAATTCAATTACATTTTTCCATTCCATATTGGAAAGCGTTTTTCTTCTTGGCTCGCGTATCCAAGCTCCGCTCCTTGAGTGTGTACAACCGCGTGTCCACGGACCATATCTGTTTAATGTAGTTTGCTCTTTGTTTACTCCGGGAGCGATAACCCGCACCGTGGTTTCCCCGTTGGTCGCGTTGCGTGTAAAGTGTCCATTTTCTCCGAGGGCTAATTAATAAATTGATTCACGGTGCTTGGGGACGCAAAAACTTAAACGACAAGTGGAAGGGAACAAGGGGCGAGAGTCGATCGGCCAGAATTGTTGGGTTAAGTGGGACAGGTCCACGGATGCCCACTTAAGATAGCATTGATTCACGTACAAACCATCGAACCCGGACGAAACGGAAGGCTGGTATCGGTGGACAGCGAGAGGTTGCTTTTACGGTCGCAAGGTTAGGGTGGTGGCCATTTCGTTAGCATTAGATTGGAGCCGCTTTCGACCCATTTCCTAATGGGATCTAAACGTTCCTCGAATGACTCGTCGTGCTCGGTGTGCAAACTTTGCACAGAAAACCAAACCAACTAGTACGGCTTCCTTACGGCTTATCCAAATTGATCTTTCATTGTTTCACGCAAACGACTCTTTGTATGTCCTTTCTGGGGTGGTGGTTGGTACGAAAACAAAATGGCAGTAAAAAGAAACAAGTGATCAATTAACTAGCATCGTTGCAAAATCCGAAGCACTCGCAAAGACCTTCCCTGGAGGGCACATACTAGAAGTAGGAGCTTAAAAATGTTGACTAGTCATCGTCAGCCAAAGTGGAGCTCGAAACAAGCGAGCTTCCATTTCCGTCTACAACGCAACATGTCCTTTGAAGTGATGAGGCATTCCACGGAACCAAAACGCCTCGCGGGGTCCACGTGACGCGCGGGAATGACTAATTAATTAATCATAATTACATAGCCATCCATACGACATGCCCTTCGTACGGTGCACCGTCAAAACCCCTATCATGGCTGTCCATACCTCAATGGACTAAATCGTTTGCCTATTGTTTCCGCCCGGTGGCCATTAGCTGGTGTATCAATCACGGGTTGGAACTCCTGGAACAGCAGTGCACGTTACGGAATTCTCAAGTCAGCTTCCAGAGTGGGCTATCCTGTTAAATTGTGTCATGGAAACTGTTACCAGTGGATTACTGTAAGTAAAGGCGTTCATAGCATTGTTTCCGATTTCTCTCTGCCTTTCCCTTTTGTATCTAGATGCACAGGTTCGCTATGCCCAAGAAGAGAATTCCAAATGCAGCCGACATGACCGGACCAGCTTGGGGTGGCTGGTTCAGCTGCTATTGCTGCTGGATGTTACCAGATTGCATCGCAAAGACAGGTCATGACACATGGAATGCACGAGACATTTCTCAAATTAACCCCAAGTATATTCAGCCGTTTGGGTGCATGACTCAATCCATGTGGGCTAGCACCACAGTGTAGGATACGGAACAAGCAATTGAACCTTTTGTATCAGCAATCGTCTGTTTGTTTCAGTATTTATTTCGTTTGGTATAAGTTCTTCTTTCTTATTGAGGAAATGTCTAGATGTTTTAACAAATAATGGATTTTACATACTGAATTCTTGTTAAGCCATTGAAGGTGTGTTTAACACTGTTCAAGAGGGTCTATCCTGAAGGCATAACCAAGAGCGTTGTGAAGTGCTCGTTAAGTTCCATTACAACGCAACGTTGCTGTGTGGGTAATGCAAATGGAAATCGCTTCATCGATGGCACAGCCATTTTCCGCTCGCCAGAGGAAGCAAGGGACCAGATGAATGATAGGAAAAATTTAAATCAAATTATTATCAGTAACATCTCGGCGTGATGGATGTTCCTTAAAGGCACCCGGTGGAGATACGTTCGTAGGAAAAACCTGACGGATAACGAATTAGGCAAAATAGAGAGAACGAAAGAGACATCCTAGGACCTCCTGCTGTTGGGTAAATGGCGATGACAAAAAGAGAGAGAGAGAGAGAAAGAGAGCAGAAAGGCTCCACCGCAGACCTGGAATGAGCAATTGGTGCTTAGATAAATTACCTTCACCGTCTGGAACACGTCTATCGGGGGTGCGCCAACCTCACCCTTCGAGCCCTTGTCTCCCGGTCGGCCCTGTGGAAGGTGGAAAAACCAACATTTTAATTGAATCGTCCCGGTGTTTCCCGGTGTCGTGTGCGTCTGGCGTCCGGCTTGCTCTGCTCCGTTGTGCAGGGTTGTATGGCAGGGTGACTCGCTGACTTTTCCCTACCCGATTTCCCTCCGCCACACTCTACGGTTTCAAGCGTAAATTGAGCGGAAAAATAACGAAATGCAAACAAATGAGTTTGCGGCGAGTGCACGGGTAGGGATGGAAAGCCACTCGATTCCACCGTTGTGACCGGAAGAAGCAACACGTCCACAAACGAGGGGGGGACCTTTACGCCTAGCATCTACGTATGCAACTACTCACCGGTTCGCCTTTCGGGCCATCTAATCCTATCGGACCCTGGGGTTGTTGTCGTGCAGGAAAGGTCCAATGTTGATCCAAACGTTGGGAAGCAAGCGTTCATGGAAACGGGGGAGAAGAATGAGAAGAACAATTCGATTAGCCGTGGAGTATGAGCAAAACTTCATGGAAACCAGAGAGGAATTGGAAATGCTCACGCTGGAAGCGAAGTGTCTTATCGTAGAAAAGATAAACTTCTGAGTAATAAATAACAAAATGAGATCATGCATGCCGATAGCAGTATTAGTGTCTTCCGACGTGCGTCCCAGAGGATATGCCCTCCGGGCGGGAAACCCGATGAGTACGATAGTGTTCCGGCAGATATAGACATTACATTGCTTCCACTCCTACCAACCTCCGGGCAAGTTAGTCGGTTAGTTTTATCGGACGTTAAGCAACGTCCAGGATCGACACAAAACAAACGTCCATTTGTAGACACAAACACACACACTTCTCGGCGGGCGAGCTGAACCATCCTCGTTAAACACTCGTCTATGGGCTGAATAGAGGGTACATAACAACGGCATCCTTTCCTCTTGCCCGGAGGATAGTTAGCTGACAACAGCCAGAGCTTCGGTTGAACTTAAAAATGCGACTATCTCAATCTTGATAGTCACACAGGAGTGGACGTCGGGAAGGAGTAGACGAATACAACCAAGAACCCTATTCCAAACAACCGACTCCTACGTTAATCTCCACGGGAAACGGTTTGTCGGAAGAGGCGTACCGATTCCGGTTCGTCTACCGTTGGAGTTCGATAAATCGTAAAGGTAGATCATGAGGTGCAAATTGACATTTCATTTATTCGACTCGTTCCGGTGGTCGTCCGGACCATGCCATCGATGCCGCTCGTAGAATGCTAAATTATTATAATGATAATCATAAAATGGAAATTTGCACCCGTATCGCAAGCGGCAAGCACGAGTCTTTCTAACGAGGCTCGAAACGACTAGCACCCGAGCGTCCATGGATCCACCTGCGGATATCACTACGTTGGCCTTTTGATGGCATACAGTTTTAGAGGATGGTTGGATTAAGTGCCCGAGGTTTCCGGGGGCCGGTCGACCCAATTGATAGGCTCCTGTTGCTGGAGCTATAGTGGCGCGATTTTACGACTTCCGAAAATGGCGAACAGTGATCAATTTTTATGAGAAACCATTCGCGTCGCAGCAACATAACGCCTAGCAGCGGGTCTCCTTGTGTTCCGGCAGG